>OW387023.1:54769072-55369072 GCA_936439885.1 Nowickia ferox
AAGCACTTTAATTTGATTGCAATATGATCAGAAAGTATTTTATGACTTAAACTTGCCGTGTATGAAAATTTAAACAGTTTCAATGAATCTAAGATTAGAAAAAAGTTCATTGAAGAGGGCTTTTGACATAAATTCTTTACTTGAAAAAGGACAAGTTTAAATCGTAATCGAGTGATTATTGGCTTCGATTACGATAACGATTAAAAAGTGCGATTAATCGCGATTTTGATTACGACTATAATTGCAGCGCACTTACGAGGCATTTAGTATTCGTAGAACAAACTCTATTAAACTCAGTCTGCGGATAGGAGGTAGTAAGTAGCATGTTCAACAGCTTGTTTACTGTTTTCATTAACGTCAGCAATATTAGATTCAACATCATGGGATGTTCTTAGCTTAATGTTTTCCCTGCTATGCTTGATTAGATATTTTTTTAATCCCAGCCAGTTAACACGACTGAAACAATTTCACATACATATGAGTGAGGTTGCAGATCGTAACAATATTTGGCGGGGTGATCAGAGGAGAGATCTAGAGAGGTTTCAATCTGAATTGAATCCCTGGAGATGATTTTCATGAAGTCAAAATCTTTACATCCCGAATTTTTTGTTTATCAGTAGGGCATCAAGTGGGCTCTCCACTCGAAATTACGTCCAAGCTTATATTTGAAATTGTGCTGAACAACGCTCGACCACTAGTGTAGTAAAACGGGAACCCAGAAGGTATGTTTTGCATTGAAGTCGCCAGCTGCCACAAAACAAGGTCCAAGCGATTTTAGAAATCCTAGTATAATCCCCGGTGATTGAGAATCTGTCAGAAGAGGAATTTGATGATAAATATAAATAAATAAAATATTAGTGCTCGAGTCTTGACTTTATTATAACATTATATCTATATATCGCTTCCTGAGGAAGTGCTCAAGGTCATTTTTATGTTGGCGAATGCCGGTTGCGTTCCACAAAACATAATTTTAATGTATTTATGGCTTATTTACTATTGCTTGAAAACAGAGTACTCTTTATTTATATTTATTGCATCAAGCCAATCAAGCTGGTTTATAGTTTGCACCAGATTGTCTGTAGTAGCATTAAGGTGACTGAAATTAAGGCATTGCGTTTGCATTTGTTGAATTATTTGGTGGTGACACTTTTTGCATGGGAATAGAATTGATATTCACAGCGTCAGAGCCATTTGAGGATAATTTGCAAATTACATTTTTGCTGTTTGAACCGAAGCTACGTCAGGCTTCTGGCACATTGTCTGCTTAACGAAAGGGTGCAGACGACATCCTCTGCATACAGAAAAAATTATTGTTTTCAATTAAGTGATTGCTTAGAAAAAATAGTACTTTTGATTAATATTTTAATTGAAAATAAGTTTCTATTAATTGCATTAAACTACCCTACCAAAAAAGTGTTATAACAGACCTTAATACAGAACACCGTGAAATTGTAAACAATTATTACATTATTACATGTTTTCATGTGTGAAAATTTAGCAGTATGCCACATTTTTTGGAAAAAATATTTTCAATTAAAATACTCAAATAATCTTTTAATTGGTTTTGATATATTTTATAGAAAAAATATACTACTCAACATAAATTATTTTCTTTTAATCAATGTTGACATGCGTTGAAAATAAATAATATGTATATTAAAATAAAAACAGAAATTCCATTAATTTTGTTCTCTTATTTTTCAACAAGCAAAAACCTTATAGACCATATATGGATGGTAAAGTTATTAAATTGGTGGTATGCGGGGTGCGATAGAAATATTCTTGAGTAAGTGTTGTATATGCAACATTTCGTAACCCTCCTTTAAAATCCAAGCAAATTTCAAATCAATCTTTTAGAATATTTCAATTAATTTTTTAATCAGACCTTTAAAAATATTTCAACAAAAAACATCAATTATACTTTTAGTTAATACAATATCTTTTTAATTGAAAAAATCAAAAAAATTTCGAATTAATATGGTTGAGTTAGTTTTGTAATTGAATGTTTGTTTTGTAACGTTCCGTCACAAATGACTCTATACTTTTTCCGATACTGTATATTTGTCTATTTTAGTTTACAAATATTTAGTCTCAAATCACTCTATATTTTCTTCCAACACTGTATATTTGTTTTATTTAATTTACATTTTTTTTTGTTATTGAAAGCTTACCAACAGAAATAATACCAACAACTACACAACTGTTTTTATAAGTACACAACAAACACAACAACCACGCTCATGCAGACTAAATAACATCGTACTAACAAAAGTAAAATAACAACAACCACGTACACGCTTTTGTAAGCATGCATGCTATAAAACATATGCAGGCTTTGTACAGATTGTAACTTAAAACGAACAAACTATGCAGATGGCAAAATACTTCTCAAAAGCTTAAAATAATAATTATTATAAGACGTTAAGTTTAGGCAACAAGCAATCGGGACGAGCTGGACGTCTTAGTACGGTAAGCAGGGGCACTACCTGTATATTACGCAGAACGGACATCAACGCAAAGGCTTGTTCTAATTTTTGAAAGGAAGCATACAAGATCTACCGAATTCATCTTGGGCTTTCTATAATAAATAGTAGTTAGTATTCAAGATCTACCGCATTCATCTTGAATTTAATTTTAATTAATTTTTTTTATTTCAAGATCTACCGAATTCATCTTGAAATAATTTATTTTTTATATATACTCAAGATCCCCCGAATTCATCTTGAGTTTATTTCTTTTGCTTTGCCGTGTTTTCAAGATCTACCGAATTTATCTTGAAAACTTGTTTTATATTCAAGATCCCCCGAATACATCTTGAATTTATTTTATTTCAAGACTACCGAATTCATCTTGAAATAATTTATTTTTTATATATTCAAGATCCCCCGAATTCATCTTGAATTTATTTCTTTTGCTTTGCCGTGTTTTCAAGATCTACCGAATTCATCTTGAAAACTCGTTTTATATTCATGATCCCCCGAATACATCTTGAATTTAATTATAGTTTATTTTATACTGGTTTCAAAATCCACCGAATTCATCTTGAAACTCATTTTTTTGGATTACGAGAGCCATCGAATTCCTCTCGCCCGCATTTACTAAACGTCCTCACAAGGCCCACCGAATACTCCCGTAACTAGTTGGTATTGATTATAGCTGTCACCGCCTGTAATTCACTGACAATATACCCTGTAGTTTTAAGATATCCTAGTAGCATAAGTTTCGTTAAATAAAGCTTTGTGTATTTTCTTAACACCGAAGAAAATAAATCTTTTATATCAAAGTTAGTGGACCTTTGGGATCGAACCTGGACAGACTGAGTCATACCCCAGCTGGAAAGAAAAACCACGTTACAGTTTTTCTTAATTGAATTTTTTTTTTACTTTTTTCTCTGTAGCTAGTAGTGTATTACCTCAAAAATTACTGACTTTTTTATCATTTTAGTCTTTTGAGTTATTGCAACGAGCAGCATTGTGTAATTCACCGCACATAACTCAAATTGTAGGTAAGTTACGGTATGTGTTTTAAGGCCATATTTTTTAAAACTCTAAGTTTTGTTTATTAGAGATATTTGAAATTATAAACTGGATGGGTCTCATTTTTCCATCTCCAGTTCAACGCGAAATAGATGTTGGGGGATCTTCTCCCTATTTATTATATTAGGGAAATTTTTTATCCTAAATCCCTGGAGAATGAGTGTATCTTTTATTTCATCAGGAACAACATAAGAATCTATGCCCTTAGGCCCTTAGCACTTTTAAGCTGGTACCTACAGAAACTTGTTTTACTTTTTCAAATTCAGTAAAACATTTGCGGAAATCTTTTTCTTCATATACATATTTAAATTTTTGTGTCTTCGATGTTAGCACGTTTTGTTGGAATAATGTGAAAAGCATTCTCACAAATGGCGTTAAAACTTTTTTCTTATCAGATGATATAGCGGGTTGGTCGTTATTATCCTGCAATATCGAAAAACGACTTTGATAATTAAATAATGCCTTGTCGTTATCCCTGGATATCTTGGGAAACGGTGATATTTTTGATGAATATTTTTATTTATTATTTTTAAAATAAAAGTAATACTCAGGCAATTAATTCGTACTACTATTTCTAAGTGTTACCATCTTTGGGAAAGGTATAGTACAGGGTGTCTGTGTGAATTAACGTAATAATTCACACAAATTTTGTTAAGAGCATTGAACGATAGAATTGAAATGCGGATTTGATTTTTTAAGGAGTATGTCATCCAGATGTCTTCCCTCAAGTTAAACATACTGTTCAAAATGGAGCCTTGTGATCTGCGCCACACGCTGCAGTAAGCTTGTTTCAATTGAGCTGATTTCTCGACAAATATTTTCCTACAAAGCCACCCTCTCTATGAGGTAGTCCCATAAAAAGAATCCATGGGAGTTAGATCGGGCGACCTCGGTGGCCATTGGATGTCCCAAAAGCGACTGAGCAGTTTTAAGAGGAAATTTTCCCTAAGCAAATTCATCGATGCTCTGGATGTGTGTAGTCTCTCCAGTCTGTTGAAACCACGTGTATGCAGAGTACGATGGATGAGCTCGCAGGTTTGGCAAAAAGAATTCCGTAATCATGCGTCGATAATTTGCACCGTTGACATTCGTCGCCTGTCCTCGAGAATTTTCGAAAAAAATGGTTCAATTATCTCATGCGTGTATAAGGCACACCAAACAGTTGCACTGGGTCAATGCAATGGTTTTTGATGTTTCACTCGAGGGTTGCGGGTTCTTGGAGACCAGTAACGGCAGTTTTGCTTGTTGACGTGGCCCTTTAAGTAAAAATGAGCCTCGTCACTCCAAAAAAATTGGATTTACAGTTGTTGCGTAAATCAAAATCACTTTTTTTCAGTTCATGAACGATTTGAATTTTAAGAGAATGGAACTTCAGATCATTTTTTTTTTAAATTTCATGAGTAATCGCTCTTGGAAGTCCAAGTGAGGCTGCTCATTTCCGCATTGAGAGTCGCGGATTTTCACGTACACTGCTTCCAACCAGTTCAATGTTTTCGGGAGTCCTTGAAGATCGACTGGGTCCTGGCCGTGGGACATTCATACCGAAGCAGTTGCGCGTAATCTCTGCACCTACTAACGAATTAAATTTACACTCGGTCCATCACGTATGCGCCGAATACCGAACTTTGAACAAAATTGTCGACGAGCAATTACGTAAGAATCATAACTCTTGAAAAATTTATCCACATCGTGACTAACTAATCCGCACAATCGATAATTCCAACGGCGCCACCCTTCCTCCGCACCGTTCATTGCTTTTTTAAATAATCGTATTTAAAAATAAAAATTTGCCGCCAGAGACCCTCTATAAGGAAGACAGGTGGTGAAGGCAGATATAGAGGAATGCCTCAATCTTTTACAACTCGGGTAATGAAACTTAATAATGTTGCCGTATCAATTTTTTTCCATTGCTCTAGAATTGATAGTTTCAGTTCTTTTAGTGTCGTATATTGCTTTGATTTAGAAAAGACCTTTGCGGAAAGAATGCCCCAGTGGTCTTTAATTGGGTGCAGGTCTGGACTTTAAGCTGGCGACTCCAATACCAGTATGCCAAGTCTATTAAATTATTGTTAAATACTAATGTATCAATATCCACGGATACCTATATATATACCTATTTAGTTAATACGCTATAATGGCAACACTAGCAATATGTTAATGTCAGTGCAATGCCGCGAACCAAATGGGTCATATATTTTAAATAAAGGAAGTATAAAATCATAGAACATGCGTTTCATTACCATCGGTCCCCATATAAAACAATTATTCTCCAGCATATCAACATATAGCTCCGCATTCATTTTGATCGGCACAAAGCATATTCTGGACGTAAAGATATACCACCATGATTCCTCTTGAAGCATGTTTGGCCAGGAAGGCGAGGATCTCTCCCATATTTGTGGTGACGATCAGGCCCATCTAAATTGAATTTTTTTTCGTCACTAAATATGAGATTATCAAATTCTTCCTCCCAAAATTTGTACTCCTCTGCAAATGCTATACGAGCGTTTTTATTTCGCTGTGTTAAACGTGATTTGGGTACTTTATTCTCATACGAAAGCCCAATATTATTGTTCAACAGTTGCTGTATACGCTGCCTGGTTATTTTTAAATCTAATTCCACCTTAATTTGCCTGCAACTCATGTTTTCGTTGGTGGCTAAATGTCAAATATACCGCTTGGTTCTCAGATTTACAGTTGGAGTGCGCCCACTTCGTTTAATACTACCATAGTTTTACGGATCTTTTAAAAAATTCGAGATTGTATTACAGCAAGTTTCATTCCGAGAATTTTTCCGCGCTCTTCATCTGAAAGTTCGGTTCCACGTGGCATTTTTATCTGAAAGCAATACTGTGAATAAATTTTTATTATCTTTTCCTAAAAATTATTTATTAACTCACCTTCAAGATGATACTGCTATTTATGAAACAAACAAAAAAATTTACTTTTTATTTTTTTGTTATCAAAAACGCGCAAACCAATCAATGCACATATATATGTTTTATTTGGAATTACATATAACCTTCAAAATTAAAATTTAAGATAACGGAATGACAAATGAAGTTTAAAGAAGAGCTAAATATGTGATAAATATACACCGAATATACAGCGGCCTACCCACTTGTGCCATTTTTCGTATTGTACAATAATATCGTCAATGTGTATATCATATTCGAAGGTGGCACAATATATTGACAAACATCAAAAGACTTTTGATTTTTATTGTACAACCAAGCCGATTGTGTAATGTGGTGGCGAAATTGTTCAATGTTGTATACGTTTTCACTGTCCGGAAAGTTGGGCAATATTTACTTTGAGTGTCCGGCAATTCCCAAAAAAAATTTCGTAAAATCTTAAAAATGGAATTTCTTCAGTATTTTTCTTATCTTTTCAGTAATATTTTTGGAAATATTTAAAAAACATATATCCTAAGGTGGAATAATAAATTTTTGTGTTCCAGCTTTGGAATTTTAGAAAGAGGCCTTACATTTGATATTTATAACAAAAATTTTGAACGAAAAGTATGAGCTTTTGAATAAGTAAAAAATTAAGTTGGTATTTTTCAAAAAAGGTTTTTATAATAGCGAAATAATTAACCCAGTTTTTCTGCAAAAAACGGCGAAAAATATACTTTTTTCAAAAATTTCATTTAAATTTTGACTTTATTGTGCTTTAGATACCAAGTTTTTTCTAAGTGTTATAAATTTTTTATTGTAAAACATAGTATAGAAAAATCCACATGCAAAAAATCTTGTTTGTCAGATCAAAAATTTTTCGTTAACCCGAGGTTGCCCACTTTGGGTCTTTTTGTAGCTCCGCCCTCTTCAAAGATATATAGCTTAAATTGCTTAACTTTGTGACACCTATTCAAATGCTGTATGAAATTTCATAACACTCGGACGGCTCGTTTAGAAACTGCAAATTATTTTAATTTTTTTAATGAAATCCCCCATTGTGCGTTGGCTGAAGTAGTTAGCGCGTTGACTACATCACGCATTTTTTGTTGTGCATTATTGTCCCTTTGTATCTGTTGTTGTAAGAAAGTTGAAGTGATGAATGGTCACTTAACTACACCGGCTCAGCAGATACTAATCCTTCGACAGTATTGTGTAGCAGAATCATCGGCGAAGTAAAATAACCAGTAAAATGGCTAAGCAGAGCTTTGAAAATTTAATACGCCTCATTAACACCATAAGCGCTGCAACACTGCATTATTAAAAAAAGCGTGCAAAACAAAGAAAATAACGAAAGGTTCCGTGCGGATACTATATACATATGTAATACTATACGAACTTTACTAATATAATATATAGTTTGGCATTTTTTCGGTTTTTGGTGTTTTTCTTAACTTTTGCGTTTTATGGTTTTTGTTTATTTAGTTTTAACGATTTTTTTAGTTTTAACGATTTTTGTTTCAGCGATTTTTCGGATCTCGACATTTTTTTCGTTTTTTTCATTTTTAACTATGTATTTTTTCGGTTTTTAGTGATTTATTTTAGTTGTCGAAATTTTTTTAGTTAGGTTTTCGTTTTTTGTTTTGGCGATATTTTTTCTTTGGCGATTTTTTCGGTTGAGTGATTTTTTGATTTTGGGATTTTTTAGCTTATGCGTTTTTGAACGACTGTCGTTATGTTTCAGTTGCTGCTGATGATAACAATGTATGTTTTCCAAAATAAATTAGGGAATGTTGTGCAGCTTTATTTGGATACAACGCTGCATGCAAATATATATAGTCATACTTTTTTTTACCCCTACACAGGAAAAACTGATTTGTTGTGATAACCGAATTTTTAGCCAATAGAATTTTGTCGGTTCCAACAACTAACACACAATTCTGTTGCAATGAACGAATATAGCTTTTGTAACCACCAATTTTTCATTAGCGATATGTGAATTTTTAGAATGAAATAGTTATTGCAACAGAAAATTTTGATTGTGAGTATAGAAATAATTAACTGATAAAACCAAAATTCAAAAATAATTGGTATTCCTAAAGGAATGATTGGTAGACACGGCTCACATGCATACATACATACATGAAAACATTTTGCTTAGAATAAAAAGGTGAGTACATTATTATACCTGTGGCAATAAGGAAAAATTGCTTAAGTCATATTTTACTGTTTTGTAGGAGAGCACTTTTAAGCGTTCAAGTCGGTGTTCAGAAATTTATTTCTTTTACAGTTAAATTGAGAAATTCTCTGCTAACTTTAATTTATTTTTTATAAGTAATACTATTCTGTTGAAAGATACCAAAACATAACCTAAATTAAGCAATTATTCCAAATGAGATTAGAAGTCTAAAAATGATAAGTCGCAAGTCATAGTGCTATAAGTTTCTGAAAAACCACACAAATTAATTGAAATTTTGACTAGAGGTACTTTCGAATATGCGAATTACGAAGGTACCATTAACTCAAAATCAGGTTTTCTCGACTTAAGCACTTTTTCCTTTTTGCCATTTTTTGCTTATATTCTGAAATGAAATTTGCAAATTTTTGATCCGCGTGGTGCATAATAACCACAAAGTACACAGAGGTGAAGAAAATGAGCGATGAAGAAAGCTAAAATCAGCTGTGACACAGGTACGGCGAGAAAGGTATAACTGTAGTACATTTATTATTAAGTTGTTAACGATATAATCAAAACAAACAAGAGAAAATGTATAATTTTTGAAATGAACAAGAGAAAATTTTTGTAAAATTAGATAAAAGATTTTGTATAGTTGAATTAAAAAACACAGTGTGTAAAAGATTATTAATATTAAAAAAGTGATTAAAATTAGTTTCCAAATGATTACAGACTTCATTTTAAGCATTTTCATTAAAAAAAAAATTGTATTTTTACCATTTACTTCCAAAAAGCATATGAGAATGAGACCACAAAGCATAAAATGCAAATACATTTGAACAAGTGAACATTTGTACAAAATTAAATCAAAGAATTTGTTGTGTTGAATTCAAAAACTGAATGTGAACATGATTATTATTATTAAAAAAGTAATTAAGATGTGTTTTCAAATGATACCTGATTTAACTTTAAGCTTTTTCGTTCATAAATATTAATTTGAACCTTTTAATTACAAAAATCTCATAGCGAATGAGGACACAAAGCATAAAATAAAAAACGTTAAATTAATGCCACTACGAAAAAAAATTAAAGAAGACACAGACTCGGTGTGAGCGAGACGTCAAGAATTCGCAATTATCTTCCGTCTCGTGACATCTCTGTATGCTTTGTGATAGTAAAATCCGTTTCCGGTATGCGACTTTATTATACAGAAACATTTTCCTATCAAGAAACTACAAATTATTTCCACAAATAAATTCACTTCAGAATCATAGTAATAAAACTTCGAATATTTTGCAATATATATAATAATGTCCTTACCTTTTTTGTTGAGTCGAAGTTTTGTGCAATTATTCTGCAAAAAATATTTTTTTTATGATATTTGTATCTGATTTAATATTTTTTGTTAATTATGTATATTAAAAATTTTTTTACAAATGCGGAATAATTCAATTAATATAGAAAAATATTTTTTCCTTTAAATGATTAGTTAGTTACAATAACCGAATATTATAAGTGAAATTTATTTGCTGGTGGTTAAGCGATGAATAATAAATTTCTTGAATAACCGAATATTATTTTTAAATTAAATACTGTTTACAGGAATGGTTTTTTTTTCATTTCAAAAACCAATATTCAGTTACTTTACTTTCTAATTTGAATTTAATTCACACACACCTGAACCTAGCATTTACACATGAAACTAATTGCAAGAAAGTCGCAATTCACTCACATTTTTTCACTACCACACTCATATTATTTTTAATTTCCACTCAGCTTTCAACGATATTTTCAAGAAAGTAAATTTTTTATGTTTTTCAGAAAGTAAAATGACAAAGAGGTAAATAGTGTTACCCACTTTAAAGATTTTTACTAATATGCAGGATTATGACAAATGGTTATTACAAATTTTGCTTATTTTATATAACTATTTAAATAATTATAATACCGTATCTTCAAATATACAAGAAAAACACAATTCACGCCTGGATGAGCCAGGAGCTTTTTCATGGCACAAAGCAAAACGATATGCAATTTCTTCTACCGATGTAGAAGATCAAATTCCAGAAAATTAAAAGTACAAAAGCTAAGATATTTGAAAAAATTCAAACAATTTATTTAATCTTTACAGAGTGATTGAAATTATCAGAATGAAATAAGAAGTAAAAATTAAAAAATGCTTATACCGAAACAGTGCACAAAAATTAAAACATCGCGACAAAAAGCTACATTTTTTTAATATAGATTTGAAATGAGTGTAGTAACTAGCGGTAACAAGCAATAAAACAATAAACATTAACAACTTCTGCATTTAAGTAACAACATTTTTTTGTGTTGCTCTTATGAAATTTTTTCTATAAATAAAATACCCTGTTGGAAGTTTAGTAATAATTTAGTTGAATCCAAACATTCTCCCCGCCTTGAAAGATAGCTTTCAAAAGAAATTTAGTAATGAAGAGGAACTTTACAAATTTTGGTAATTGCTCTCCTAAAAGTTCCTTCGGCAGTTTTTACTGATACAACGCGAACAATCCCATCATCGCCTGGATTACACTCTATGACTCGGGCTAAAGGCCACTTAAGCGGAGGAATGTTTTCTTTTTTTAATAACACTAAATCGTCAACCTTTAGGTTTGTTCTTGTTCTTGTCCATTTAGTTTTATTTCGTAAAAGCTTCAGATACTCGTTTCGCCATCTGTCCCAGAATTGTTGCTGAATCCATTGTACCAGTTGATATTTTTTAATGAAATGGGGTTATCAATTATGACTGCGGGTTCAGGAATTGTTGTTAAGAGTCGGCCAACTAAAAAATGTGCCGGTGTCAATGGTCGAAGATCATTTGGGTCTGATGAAAGGAGTGTAAGAGGACGACTGTTGATTATTGCTTCTGTTTGGCAATATACCGTGCGCAGATCATCGTAGGACAAAACCAGATTTCCAATTGCTCGTCGAATATAGTGTTTTGCTTGCTTCACAGCACTCCCCCATAAGCCGCTAAAGTGAGCGGAACGAGGAGGTATAAGTTTCCAAATGATGCCATCTTCACGACATGCTTCTTGTACAATTTCATTGTGACGTTCTGAAGTGAAGCCTAGAAGTAGGCTGCGTAGCTCTTTATTGGCTTTATTTGTTGCATTATCCGAATAAATAATCGAACAACGGCCTCTTTTAGCAACAAATCTTTTTAAAGCGCTAAGAAATGCTGAGGTTGTCAGATCGGGAACCAATTCGAAATGAACAGCTTTAACTGAGAAACAAATAAATATAACCAAATAAACCTTTCTAGAACCGCGACCTCGAATTTGCGTTTAAACGAAAAATGGCCCACAATAATCAACGCCAGAAATATTAAAAGGAAATGATTTTTCTACCCGATGAGTTGGCAAAGACCCCATTATTTGAATTTCAGTCACTGGACGGCAGCGGTACCATAAAATACATTTGTGAATAACCTTTTTAATAGCGTTTCTGCCGTCAATTATCCAAAACGTGTCGCGTAGAATGTTATGCAGTGTTAACGGTCCAGCATGTAAATGCTTGCGATGAAAATAGCTTATAATTGTTTTACATATGGATGGGTACTAGTTAGGAGTATGCGATGTTTTGTTGAAAAAGGCAGAGTTGAGTTCTTTAGTCTCCCGCCCACTCGTAATAAACCATTATGCAAAAATGGGTATAGTTGGATTAACCTGGAATTATAAGCTAACGGTTTGTTATTGATTAGGTGTTTAATGTCTTCAAAAAATGCCGATCTTTGAATAACTTGGCATATTAATAAAAGAGATTTTTTCATTTCAGCTACATAAATTTCCCCACGGTAAGCATTGTTTTTTTGACATGCCTTGATGAATCTTCCGACATATGAAAAAATTCTCAGTAGTTTTTCGTAGTTATTAACGTACTTGTGGTTGCTGACTACATCGTCAATCTCCATTGCAATTAAGGTTGATGGTGATTCCTTTATCTCAGGATGAGAAAACATCCCTTGTTCCTTTAGCCAATCGGCCAATCAGCCCCAAGTGTAAAGTACTCTGGCCCGTTTAACCAAAAAGGCTTAGAAATGTTACTTACGGTAGTTCCTCGAAAAAGCAAGTCTGCTGGATTTAATTCAGATGGCACGTGGCGCTAGATACAACCTTTTGTTAAATGTTTTATTTTCTTTACCCTGTTTGACTCAAATATTGGCCACCGACAAAATTCTCCGGCTATCCATGACAGAGTTATCATTGAGTCCGACCAGCAAATAACTTTGTGTGGCTCCGTTGGGAATTGCTTGCTTACAGAGTCTAGCAAATGATTCCCCAGCAAAGCTGCGCATAATTCCAAACGTGGTAAGCTTACCTCTTTAACTGGTGCTACCCGTGATTTAGCGCATATTAAATTGGCTTTGCTTTCATTAATATCCTTAGTTACCACATAAACACAAGCACCGTATGCCCTTTGACTAGCATCTACAAAGAGGTGTATTTTAGTTGATGCGTTAAAATTAACATAAATACCTTGGTATTTTGAGTTGGCCAATCAGATTTAACTCGTTGCAAATTTGTTTCCATTCACAAAAGACGTCACATGGAATGCTTTCGTCCCAATGTAGTTTTAGTTTTCACAGACTTTGCATTAAAATCTTACACCGGACAATAAGAGGATTTATAAACCCCAAAGGATCAAAAAAACTTGCCATGTGAGATAGAATTGATCTTTTTGTAATATTATTTGTTCGTTGTATAGGTGGAAAAGCGAAGTGCAACACATCTTCAGTTGGGGTCCATTTAAGACCCAAAGTCTTAACATAATGAGTATCGTTCACAGATACTATAATTTCTCGTTCTGACTGTGGTACATTAGCCAACACTAATTCACTATTAGATGCAAACTTTCTCAGAGGAAAGCCACCACACCTCAAGAGCGCAATTACCTGTTTTTTTTTTATTTCTATCACTTCATTCTCCGTGTTACCACCAGTCATTAAATTGTCAACATAGAAATCCCGAAGTGTAACGTTGGCTCAAACTGGGTAATTATTAATCTCTTCTTTAGCCAGTTGTTGGAGGCATTTAACAGCGAGGTAAGGTGCACAACTACTGCCATAGGTAACTGTTTGCAGTTTATAAGTAAGTAACGGGCTGTTAATATTTTTCCTCCATAGAATACACTGTCACTTCTTATCATCATCGTGGACCAACACCTTACTATACATTTTAGCGATATCAGCAACTAAAACAAATTTGCGGAATCGGAAACGAAACAAAATAGTGAACACATCATCTTGAAGATTAGGGCCAACGTGAAACATTCCATTTAAAGATTTTCCATTTCTTGTTGCACAGGACGCGTCGAATACAACCCTAAGACGAGTGGTATTGCTGTCTGGCTTAACCACGCAATGGTGAGGTATATAATATCGCGCGGTGTTTGGGCTTGCAGGTAACATATGATTTAACGAACGATATTCATCAAGAAATTCGATGTATTCTCCCTTGAGTAATTTATCACGTGCAAGTCTTGCCTCTAAATAAGTTAATCTTCGAAGAGCAGCTGGTTGAGAGTCGTTTAGTGGATTGCTTGAAGAACTGTTCACATGCTTCTTCTTCTGTTGTTAATGTTTCACATTTATAGCCTTCACAATTGTCAAATTTCCAAAATGATTGGAGTAAAGTTTCCAATAATGGTTCATTTAATGGCGGAGTTTGATGATTATAGTTCATTAAAACTTTGTTATCTTTTGATACGATGCTATCATCATTTTTCGTGACAAGAACAACTGATTTTAAATTTTTTTGTTTTTGGGTTAAAACCTGGGGTGAAAACAATTGAGAACGAGGTGACTTTGTCGACCCTGATACTATCCAGCCCAATTTTGTTTTTATCAGATTTGGATGATGTTTGGTGGTTAATTTGCCTATCATGAGGATGTCCCAAAACAAATCTACTCCAATGACTAAATCTAAAGCTGCTGTTACGTTAAAATTTTTGTCAGCCAATTTTAAATTTGGAGGCAAATTCCAACCTGAAATGTTAATGTGTTGTTGAGGATGACATGATGATATTGACGATATAATATGTAACTGCGTCTAGCGTAGGGGCGTATTTAGATGTTAAAGATTTCGCTGTGAATGTACATGAGTATTTGGCAGATACGGAACTTGCTCTGCCTATGCCGCAAATTGTTATGTTGACCTTTTTACGTGGAATCTTTAGGCGTTGTACAGTTCGTTATGTTATAAAATTTTATTGAAAACACGAATCCAGTAAAGCTCTTACCATCTTTGATGTCCCACTTGGAGACTGCAGTTTGATCATTGCTGTAGCCAAGAGGACGGGACTTTTTTCTTGAGACACTTGAAGACATACTGTGGGCAAGGAGTCATCACTGGAAGTAGTAGCTTGTGAAACATCGACTTTAGCTGATTGTTCTTTATCCAGCAAGGTGTGATGAGCTGTGTTGCATTTTTGGCACCTGTTTAATGATGGGCAAGAACTTGCAATATGATTTGTTCCAAGACAATTTAAACACAATTTTAATCGCTTTGCGGTATTAAAACGTTCACGAACATTCATATCAATGAATTTCGGACAACGAAATGCATTATGATGTGGGGCTTTATGACAAATGGTGCATTACAGTAGGTGGCTTGACGATATATGCGATGTTGTTTGAGGCTTAGATGTATTTAAGTGATTACTTCTATATTGTTTTTGATGCAATTCTTTGTGTGGAGCGATATGATTTGTTACTTACATCGATTTTCTAGAAAATTTGCTAGTTGATCCCAACTAGCCAAGCAGAGTGTAGAAGATGTTGTATTGAGAGACTGGTTTTCCTCCCATTTTGTTTGCAAGTCAATGTCGAGCTTAAACACTATCATATGCAGTATGATACTTTCTGCAATTTGTTCCTTTGATGCAAGCATGCTACCATTAACATTATCTATAAATAATCGAAGTGACGATACACTAGGTTTATTTACTTTTTGAATATTGAAAAGTTCAAGTAAGTGAGACTGAAATAACTGGTTTTTGTTATTGTATCTAGCCTTTAACAAATCAAAGGCGACTTTGTAATTGTCATAGGTAACTTCAAGTGCTTGAATAAGACGAGCGGCGTTGCCTGTTAAACAAAACTTCAAATACTGAAATTTTGAGACTGGGGATAGTTCATGGTTGTCATGTACAAGATGACAAAATATATTATAAAACTCCATTCACTCCTTATAGTTACCATTAAATTTTGACAATTGAAGTGCCGGCAAAAGTGGGCATTGTAAAGTTTTATACTGACCTGTAACTCGTGTACTAGACAAGGGAGTTTCAAAATTATTTCCCCTATGAATAGCTAGCTAAGATATTTCAAAAAATTCAAAAAATTTTTTTAATATTTACAGAGTGATTGAAATTATAAGAATGAAATAAGAAGTAAAAATAAAAAAATATTAATACTGAAACAGTGCACAAAAATTAAAACATCGCGACAAAAAGCTACATTTTTTTAATATAGATTTTAAATGAGTGCAGTAAACAATAAACATTAACAACTTCTGCATTTAAGTAACAACATTTTTTTGTGTTGCTCTTATGAAATTTTTTCTATAAATAAAATACCCTGTTGGAAGTTTAGTAATAATTTAGTTGAATTCAAACAATGCCCTTTTAAAACAATAATATTACTAAAATATTTGCAATAATGCCCTATAAATTTGTATATGTGAATATTCTGCGTACCTCTAATTAAGTTGTAAACAAGCAAATTTTTGGTAACTTTGCATTTCGACAACATTTTTAAAATGAGCTTTTACGTTGCTATGAAAACGAACAAGACTTTTTCATGAAAGCCATTTATTACATTAAACTTTTTATTCATAATACGTACGAGGTCTGATAAAAAAATAACCGTTATTTTCAAATTTCGTGAGTTACGTATGTTCGATTTTCGCATTTTTTTCTGTTATGTTGGTACACATGTCTGTTATATATGTTGGCAATATCAGCCATTTTGGATTGTCAGTTTGTTTTTGACAGATAAAAAGGTTAGTCGTGTTTTGGTGTTCTTTTCGATTTTTTACTATTCGAAAAAATGGATCAAAGAAACTGTATTAAGTTTTATGTAAAAAATGAAATTAAATGCGCAAGGACATTTGAAATGTTGACTGTGGCATTTGGCAAGTCTACTATGAGCAGAACACTAGTTCAATTGTGGTATAACCGGTTTAAGGAAGGCCGAGAAGATGTCAATGACGATGCTCGTCCTGGTCGTCAAGTTCGGTCAAATGTGAAGGTTTTGCTCACTGTTTTCTTCGACTGCAATGGCATGGCGCATCATGAATTCTTGCCACAAGGTCATACGGTCAACAAGAAATACTATTGTGGAAAAAACAATCATGGATTTTGCACCATGATAACGCACCAGCTCACACATCGATGCTTGTGCGGACTTGGCCCCCGCTGACTTTTTCCTCTTACCAAAACTGAAGACACCGATGAAAGGAAAGCGTTTTGCTACTATTGAGGAGATAAAAGAAAAATCGAAACAGGAGCGCGTTTCAGAAGTGTTTCGAGGATTGGAAAAAACGCTGGCATAAGTATATTATATCTGACCGGGATTACTTTGAAGGGGACAAGATAGTTATTGATGAATAAATAAATACTTTTTGAAAAAATTTAAAATAACGGTTATTTTTTGATCATAACTCGTATACAGATATTTCAACAAAGTACTTTTATGTGTAAATGTAGCATAACAATTTGTTGAAATGGTTATAAGAAATGAAGGAAATCAGTTATGTGTACTAATAAAAATAAATAAATAAATAAAAGTTTATCTATTTTTATTTATATATTTTTATTTTTTTGCTTAGCACAACTCTTATGTATCATTAATTTACTATCAGTAAGGTTATGTACGACATTGGTCGGGCCTAATAATTATATTTAGATTTAAGATTTGAGCACTTATTGTTAGTTCATATTTGAAGATACAATAAATAAATATAAGTAAAAAAAAAATTTTACTACTATTAGTATTGGGAGAATTCTGTTTCTATTGTAATTATGTTTTTACGTTTTTAAATATAGATAAATTGTATAATTAAATGACAATTGATAGCAAATGTGGATTATTGGAAGACATAATTAAATATTTGTTCCTCCAATAGATTTTTAACCAATATATTTTCTCTGTGTACATGTATGTATATTTATCTACAGAATAGCTTCGTGATCTTGCTAACTAACTTACTAATATTGAGAATGATGATCCTTACGCCGATGAAGAAACTGCACACATCTTATAATTTTATTTATGCTTCTTTCATTGGTGTCCAACCATGTAAAAATGTATGTATTTCTTGTATTCATTAGGAAATATGGGCTGAAAAATTCAGAAGAGAAATAATTCAGCTGTTCCCTAAGACTTCTCCCATTAAATTTTTCTTTATTCTACATTTGGATCCCGCGGGATCCCAATTTGTACAAAAAGCGTTCCAGTACTCGAAAATTGGGAAAATGAGAGAGGTTTTGTGAGAGTAATGTTCTTCTTCTTCTTACACTAAACAGCTCGTACTTTTTCCTCGTGCTAGTTTGCGCACAAAGAAAATCAATCAGCTATTTGAAAAATTAACAGTAACAAAGAAAAATTAAATTCTTAAAAGCCAAAATATATGGAAAAATTTATAAACAAAATCTTTAAAAACTAGTGGTGAATTATGTAAATAACTACGTATGTGTGTGTATACATAAGTATGTGTTTACCCTCTAGTCAGCCTAGAACCATATGTCTCCATGTCAACACTCTTTTCTATAGCGACAATTGCACTAGTTGAAATGTCGACAACTTTCCTTTTATGCGCGAGTAGAGATACGTTAGAGACATTCTCAATGAACGCGGGAATAGTTTGGTTTTCTTTTTTATTATGTTGTGCAATACTGTTAAAATACACATGTATGTATGTATGTGTTTAAGTTTGTTGCCCTAACATTATGAAATTGTAGATGAGGGTCACTAAGATGTACTACTGAATCTTTGGTGTCAATGTCTCAATGTGGTCCCAAAAAAACTACTTAGTCAGTAGTGCTACAGTCTAGTGGTGTATTTTCAATGACAAGCTAATGTTAAATGTCAATAGATAGATGATTACATTGGCTGGGGTACACCTGGTCAGTAGTGCTACTGACAACGTCACTAGTAAATCACTACATTTTCACTATTCACATTTTCTGCAGGGTAGTTATGTGTATACATATGTATATGCATACATGCATTGTCGTTTACTTCCATTGTAAAATTTTTTCGCGTTTCCATGCTTTTGTGCATTTTTGTCTTTCATTTAGTGAAATTATAGTTTGCTCTCAATTTACCGAAATTTACCCAAAAAGTAAGGGCTATACGAGAATACGTTCGTCATCGAACGGTCACTTTCGACAGTTCGACGTCGACAGATTCTAAAATATGTACGAAGAAGTATCGTTTTCAGTAATCGATTTTTTGTAATCTCTTATAAAAATATTGAAAACAGCTGACTTGTGTGCAGAAAAAGTTGAAAGCAAAAAGGGATTTAAAGAAATAATTAATAAAAATCTTATCAGTATAAGTGCTAAGTAACTTTAAAAGAAACAATAAGCCGTGAAAGTGAAATTATTTAGTTTTTTTATTTGTTTACATATTTGAAGAGCCTAAAAAAACTTAATTGTGTTGTAGAGCCTGGCCGAACGCCATTAAAGCTTAATTAACACTGGTAGACACCATATAAACATTTCGTATTTCTTTTTTCGTTATTTATTTAAACTTATCATAAATTTTCTTTTTTCTGTTCTGTTACTTCAATAATATTAGTGGAACATAGAGTTTTTAAGTTATGGTACAGATTCAACTGCGTCGGAGGTTTTTAAAATTTTTAATTTTTGTTATTAATATTTTTATTTCTTAATATTTATAGTTTTATTATTAAAACTATTTGTTTTTCTTGTGTAATGAATTATTTTTCGTTTGTTAATAAAAAAAATAAACTAATACATATGCATGTTGTTTTTTGCAAACTTTTTGAAAATTATTCTAATAAATTCTTTTATTCATTGTTCGTTGGAATATTCGAACAAATGTTCAAAATTGTTCGTCTGGTCGAACAAGAAAAAAATCATGCAATTTCATTCGAACAAATATAAAAGAAAAATAATTAACAACAATAGTTCAAACCATTTTGAAAGAATTTTGAAGTCTTAGTTCTTATTGACCCCGCCAGAGGGGGTAAAAGTCAGTGAATTTTGTGCCTTAATTACTAAGCAAAAATTTTAGTTTTGACCGTTTCATTCAAACAATTCTATTAATTTCAGTTTTTTTAGTAGAAGATTAAAGTTTGGATTTTCTGATAACTGCGAGTATAAAAAATAATATGTTATAACGAATTAAAAAAAATTTGTAACGTAAAACTAAAACACGTTCACGCTTAATGGAGTATTAAAAAGAAACAAAAAATATGGTCTAATGGTTTTGTTCTGTTTTTGTTTATTTATTAGATTTTCTACAATATTGCAAAAAAAATTTTTGAAAATTTGGCCATAACTTTTAAAAATGTGCACTTTTTTACAAGCCCAAATTATTGATTTTGCTCGAATATCTCGCTTTTTCAAAGAGATTTAAGGAAAAAAATAAAAACATTTACAAAAATTTTATAGGAAAAAAATTTTATATTCGCCTTTTTTGCGCTGCAATAGGGCGCTCACAAGTCACAAATTAGGTAAGTCACAAATTAGGTAGTTTTTTAATGTTTTAGAAAATTAATTGCGAATTTTTTTTTTTCATATAAGAATAAAAACTTTTAATTTTTTTATAGTGTAGTTTATTTCCTATAAAATGCATACACATTTTGTATTAAAAAGTTGCATTCCAATAATTTTTCATTGCCTAAAAAATCGCATGTAATTGACTTAGAGAAAAAAAATTCCTCAAACTTGATTGAATATATCAAAAAATAGAAAAATATGGTTTTCTGGTTTTTTCCTGTTTTTAAAGTCTAATAGTGTCTTCTATTAATTTGGAAAAAAATTATAAAATCGAGCCACAACTTAAAAAAACAAATCAATTCAAAAATTGCATACTATTTTTGTAGTGTAGCATCGTCTGAACGCACCTTTTGTCCTCTTTTATTTTCTTTTGTTTCTTTTGCTTTTTAAAATAAAAAACAAACGGAACAAAACGGCCATATAATATAACCAAATAAAGCAAAAATATAAAAAAATATATGGCGATCATGCAAAACTAAGATCCTGCAAAACTAAGATCCTGCAAAATAAATTATTATCCTACAAAATAAATTAATAAAAATCCTGCAAAATAAATTAATATCCTGCAAAATAAATTAATCCAGCAAAATAAATTAATATCCTGCAAAATAAATTAATATCCTGCAAAATTTAATCCTGCAAAATTTAATTATCCTGCCAAACCAGACATTTGAAAAATTTTAAATGGAAGAATATACACCAGATGGGAAATCCGATGTAGAAATCCCGAAGTACGTAGCAGCAAAAATCACCGAACAGGGACCGAAAAAATTAACAATAAATGAATACAAAGCCAGATTGCTCAAAAGAAAAGAAGAAGCGTTAATACAGATACCCAAAGTCGTGATAAAACGTAGGAAGAGAGGGGGTAGACTAGTGTGGCTACGAAGAAATTTGGCTACATTACAGCAAACAATAAATGCAAACCCACCACCACATTGGACAATAGCAACAGATATTTGGGTGCAAATAGAAAAAATAGAGAAAGAGTTATCTACATACTATAAAAATCAAAATAAAAATAAATGAAAAAAAAAAAAATTTTTAACATTTAGATGGTAGGCCCAATTTGGGGATATAACAATAAAGACATGGGAAAGCCCCAGAGTAAAGTAGAAATTCAGGAAAACATTGTTAATAACGGCAACGCTGAAAACAGCAAACAAGTAATCCCTGAATATATAATAACTTTAGTTATAGTAATTATAATATTGTTTATAGCATTTAAAATAAATAAGTATTTCAAAAAGTATGTACTTAAATATAATCAAAATAGAAATAATACAGATACGGTTACAATATAATATTTCAATCTATTACTTTAAAGTACTGTAAACTTTTGTATAATGATAGTAAAAATAAATGGATTGGCAAGCAATAATTACAAAGGTCAGACTAATTAAAGAAGATTTTGATCGTTCGCATAAATGCATAAATATAGACAGACCTATTAGAGAGGAAACTTTAGAATTACATATTCAAAATTTATTGAAAAGGTTAGAGGAAGTACGAATTATTTTTAACGTAAATTATCAGAGATTAACTTCAGCACAAAAATCAGCGGCTGATGCATTTTTCTTAGATTTGAAAAGTAGACTTTATAAATTAGCAATAAAGAAAAACTTAGAAATAGAATTACCTGATTCAATACACGAAGAGGTAACATATAATTGTACGAAGAAACAGGACATACTGGTAACAGATTCTAAAATGGCAGCGTTTAATCTGGAAACTGCATCGAAAACACTTCCACTATTCGATGGCAACTATATGGAATTAGATAGCTTTTTAATAACAGCGGAAATAATTAATAAAAATTTGTCAACCGAGGGCAAAACTGATTTTTTTACAATATGTATATCACGCTAAATTGTCATCAAACGTTAGAACAGCATTGGGAAGTTATTCAAAACCAGAAAATTTTGAAACACTAAAAAGACTATTACAAGACAGATACAAAAGTAGGGAGACAATTCCAGAATTACAAGGCAAATTGAACACACTTTTTCAAAGGACAATGTCGGTAAGTTTGTTTAGGGATAAAATTACTGCAATTATAGACAAATTGAATAAACTAGGAATAGACGAATTAGGGAATAATGCAACGGAACCAGAAAAGAATGTCATAATGCGATTAAACAATAAATTGGCTTTGGATACATTTAAAAAGGGTCTAAATGAAAATTTCAAGACAACAATATACGCAGCCAGACCAAATAATTTGCAAAGTGCTACAGAACTTGCTCTGGAATTGGAAAACGAATGCAAGTTAACAAACAATTCGGTAATGCATGTACACAGAGAAAAGCCACGATATCAACAGCAAAATACATATAGAACCTATAACAACAATAACAGATTGAACACTAACTACAACAACAACAGCAGGATGTACAGGAAAAATAACAATATTAACAATAGAAGCTATGGTGAAAATGGGAATACTTACTCTAAAACCAACAACAATAATTTTCAAAAAACTAACAATAACAAACCAAACATAAATTTCAACACAAACAATAGGTTTAACAATCGCAGTAACATATCTAACACACAAAGAAGATGGAACAATAACAACAACAACCGTAATAGAAATCATAATATAAATTATGTAAGTGAGCAGGGAAACGGACCAATCCCGGGGACCGTATAGACAGGATCCCCGCTGGGAATATAATATTAACTAGACAAGTTTATTGCATAGCTTCAAATCTCAAACATTACGTAAAATTAAGAATTACAAACGCCGTAAACGATGTAACATTTCTAATCGACACTGGTGCAGATGTTTCATTATGCAAAAGGAATATTTTAATTAACCATGTGGAAGATACAGATGATTATTGCAATTTGACAGGAATTTCAACAGATATGATTAAATCATTGGGCTCAACTAATTTAGAAATAGATATAAACAAAATTATTTTGAATCATAAAGTACAAGTAGTAGAAGATAACTTTCCGATAAGCACTAATGGTATTCTGGGAAGAGATTTCCTAACGACATATAGATGCAATATAGATTATGACACATATATGTTAACTTTCGTAAAAGATAATGAAATCATCAATATTCCAATTTATGACGACACTGTAAGAATAAATAATGTAACTATTCCTCACAGAAGTGAAATCGTTGTTCCTATAAAGATAGACATAGAACAAGACGCATTGGTTTTAAACAGGGAAATCACTAAAGGTGTGTACGTCGCAAATACGATAATACCTAAAACTGGCAATAAGCACATAAAAATACTAAATGTCACAGATAGAGATGTGAAAATTCAGAATATAAAAATAAAAACAGTACCACTACAAAATTATAATATTTACAAATTGCATACACAGAACAGTAATCACGAATATACATCAAAAAGATTTGAAGAGTTATTAAAATTATTGGAGCTTGATCATTCGGAAGACGAGAACATGGCAAACTTAAAGGAAATATTGAAGAAATATCAACATGTATTCCACATTGAAGATGAGAAACTAACGACAAATAACTTTTATAAACAGAAAATAGAACTGCACGATAGCAGTCCAGTATACATAAAAAACTATCGTTTACCACAGGCTCAGACAATTGAAATAAATTCGCAAGTTCAGAAACTTTTGAAAGATAAAATTATAGAACCATCAATAAGTCCTTACAATGCACCATTGTTACTAGTACCAAAAAAAGGGCAGACAGATTTAAAAAAATGGAGATTGGTTGTTGACTACAGAAAGCTTAATGACAAAATTGTCAATGACAAATTTCCATTGACACGGATAGATGATATTTTGGATAAATTGGGTAGAGCCAAATATTTTTCAACATTGGATATGACAAGCTCTTTTCATCAAATTGAGCTTGATCAACAATCACGTCCATACACAGCATTTTCAACACCAAATGGACATTATCAATACACAAGATTACCATTTGGACTAAAAATATCATCAAATAGTTTTCAACGTATGCTTACAATAGCACTACCCGGACTAGAGTCAGAGGCATTTTTGTATGTTGATGATATAATAATCTTTGGATGCAGTTTGAACCACCACAATACTAATCTTGTAAAAGTTCTTAACAGGTTGGATAAATACAATTTAAAACTTAACCCTAGTAAATGCCAATTTCTACGATCAGAAGTCGTATATTTAGGACACTTGATAACACCACAAGGCATAAAACCTGATCCAGAAAAATTTGAGGCAATTACAAAATACCCAGTACCTAAAAATGCAGACGAGGTAAGAAGGTTTGTAGCGTTCTGTAATTATTACAGACGTTTTGTCGACAATTTTGCTGAAATAACAAGTAGTTTGAATGCACTTTTGAAGAAAAACAGAAAATTTGTTTGGACAGAAAAATGCCAAGACGCATTTGATAGATTGAAAAATAAACTAATTAACCCGCCAATTTTGCAATATCCTAATTTCAATGAAAAATTCATTTTGACGACGGACGCATCTAATTTTGCGCTAGGAGCTGTATTATCACAAGGAGAAATCGGACTAGATAGACCTATATCGTTTGCGAGTCGATCACTAAATAAGCATGAAGTAAATAAGCCCGTAATAGAAAAAGAATTACTTGGTATACATTGGGGTATACAATTTTTCAGACCATATCTGTATGGCAGAAAATTCATAGTCGTTACAGATCACAGACCATTGATAGCGTTATTTTCTCACAAAAATCCAAGTTCAAAGCTGACTAGAATTCGCCTAGAATTATCGGATTACGATTTCGAAATAATCTATAAAAAAGGAAGTAACAATACTAATGCAGATGCATTGTCAAGAATAAAGATAGATTCTGACACATTAAGGACAATGATTCCTGAAAAAAATGATGAAACAATCAAAAGATCACTAGTGATAACTAGAAGTATGAACAAGAAGGTAATACAACAAGAAAAAGATAAAGGAGATATAAGAAATAATGAGGAAAATATGAAAAATAAAAGTATAACAAATAATGAGGAAAATATGAAAAATAAAAGTATAACAAATAATGAGGAAAATATGAAAAATAAAGAAGATAAAATATATGGATCCAAACAAGATGGTGTTACAGATCTTAATGAGTTTGGCCAACTCAAAATTTGGGACTGTACATCCATTAATGATATAAAGCTAGCTAGAAAATTAAAATTTATATTTGAAAAACTAAGAAAAGAAATTAAAATTGAAAATGATTCTGTTCTAAATGAAACGCGCGTCAGATGTAGCCAAAATCCCGATTATCTAGATAATGTGATGGAGAAACTACTTTCTGTTTTAGGCAGAACGGAATATGATAAGTTCGCACTAGAAAAGAGCGACGAAATATTTAAAAGGATATCCATTGAAAAACTTAAAGAAAAAATAAATAAATGTAAAGAAGGTGACGTCACAATAATGTTATATAGTAATCCTCAAATAATAAAAGATAACAACAAAAAATATGAATTAATTAAATTGTATCACAACACACCATGCGGAGGACATTTTGGAATAAGGAAAACATTAATAAAATTAAAACAAAGATACATATGGAAAAATATGTACAAAATGGTAAAAGAATACGTTTCGAAATGTGATTTGTGTCAGAGAAATAAACAAATAAGGCATACAAAAGAACCGTTATGTCTCACAGACACGCCAAATAACAGTTTTGAAACTATAGTAATTGACACAGTCGGACCATTAAGACCGTCCGAAAATAACAGATATATACTAACAATGCAATGCGAATTGACTAAATATGTAATAGCAGCACCGATGGAGAATAAAAAGCAAATCAATAGCTAAATGTGTAATCGAAAATTTGATATTAAAATATGGTATTTTCAAGGTTTTAAAGTCAGACAGAGGTACTGAATTTGTAAACGAACTAATGAAGGAAATTACGTTAATGAAGGAAATTACGTTTACGTAATGAAGGAAATTACGTTTACGTTATTAAAAATAGAACAAAAATTTTCAACACCATATCATCATGAAACTTTAGGCACAGTAGAGAGAAACCATAGGGTATTAAATGAATACTTTTTATCTTTCGTTAACGATGACAATTGGCATGAGTGGATACCATATTATACTTTTGCATATAATATTACACCTCACGTAGACACTAATTACTCACCATTCGAATTAATTTTTGGTAAAATACCAGAACTCCCAGGTGAAAACGTGATGAATAATAATAGAGTATATGACTTGGACAATTATGCTAAGGAATTAAAAATAAGGCTAAGAAATTCAATAAACAATGCTAGAAGCATTATAGAAGTAACAAAAAGGAATAGAAGCTTAGAATCATACAGTAAGATAAATAGTATAGAAATTAATATAGGAGATTTAGTTTTATTAAAGGTAGAAAATAGGAAAAAATATGAGGCACCATACAAAGGCCCATACGAGGTAGTAAGCATAGATAAAGTTAATGTAGAATTAAATATCAACGGAAAAAATAAAATAGTTCATAAGAATCTTTTAAAAAAGTATAAAAACTAAGAAAAACAATTTGTTTAACATATGTAAGTTTTAAGAAATAATGTAAAACATAAATAACATAAAATTAATAGAAAAAGTACATTTAAGCTTTTAAAATTTTTTTTTTATTAAGAATTGTAAAATCAAAATATAAAACCCACATATATTCAGCAGATTAAGCAATACAAAATTTTCCACCTATATCAGTAACCATATTAATGCACTAAACAACAATTAAAATTTTGCAATGTTGCTAAATTGTAAAATTTTAACTAAAAGGGTAAGGGTGTAGTGTAGCATCGTCTGAACGCACCTTTTGTCCTCTTTTATTTTCTTTTGTTTCTTTTGCTTTTTAAAAGAAAAAACAAACGGAACAAAACGATCAATTTTCATTGATCGACTGACACACTAACTTTTATTAATAAACTAACAAATACTTTGTAGCTTGAATATTTGGCAATTGCAATAAACTGCTGAATTAGTGAAAAGGGTTTTTGATAAATTAAATGTATGATTATGTAGGTTACTAGTTGTGTAAGAATATTTTTGTAAAATAGTATTTAAGGCAGTATAAGTCAAAAATAAAGATAGAATTATTTCATGCCTTAAATCGGCACATTGTTTTATTAAAATAAAGGATTCTGCATATAAACCTGCGAATCCTGGCCAGCGGCGCCTTAGCGCCGGCCATATAATATAACCAAATAAAGCAAAAATATAAAATCAATGGCTTAAAAAAATTAGTCAATACCAACAAAACCTTAATAAACTATGAAATAAAAATACATTTTAGTACACTTAAAAGAGGAAAATAATTTTTAAGCAAAAAATTCAAAAAAAATTTAATTTGTTGCACTCTGAAGCTAAAATGGGGAGGTAAAATCATATATACAAAATGCACATTTATCTGTGAATGAAAATTTATCAGAAATGAACTTAAAACCTTTAACAAGTCGTACCCTGGAACAGTGATGCCAGTGATTATATTTGAAGTGTAGGGAATACTTTGGGAAACAAT
This sequence comes from Nowickia ferox, assembly GCA_936439885.1. Lineage (NCBI taxonomy): Eukaryota > Metazoa > Arthropoda > Insecta > Diptera > Tachinidae > Nowickia > Nowickia ferox. Next base: position 54,796,940 of record OW387023.1, read on the forward strand.
TCCTTTTTTTCCCTCCAATCAAAAATATTTTCCCTACATTTTTCCCTACGCTGCATTTGTTACACATTTCCTTTTCATATACTGTACAAAACAGACTATAGTCTTACGGCCTTATGTATAAGAAAAAATTAATATGAAGTTAGCACAAGTGACGAAATTTAAGTAGGTGTTAACGAGTTCCTCCATACAATTTGATATTAAAATGGGTGCATTACATAGTTTTAACCCAGCACTAAGTCCCAGCGTGGTTTTTAATGTGAATTTTTATGGCAAAACTCTTTCAGATCATGTTCAATTTTGCTACTTACGCTAACTTCATGCCAGTTTTATCTTATACATAAAGCCCTTAGTTGAATACATTCCATATCCGTCCCTACATCCATATGAAAATTTTACTTAAAAATTATGGTGCAAAAATATTAACTAAAAATTTAAAACTCAGGGTGAAATCTTTTAGTAAACGTACTTAGTTATGAAAAACTTGGTTTAAGTCAAGCAAATATATATATAGTAAATATCAATTTGTATATCTCTTGTTAGATTGAAATGCATTTTGTTACTTACTTGTATGGTTCTCTTTTTTATGAAACTATTCCTCGTGCTTATTTTAAAAATAAACTATTTCATTTATTTCTTATTAAGTATTTTCGTAAAAGTGACCAAGTATAAAAAATTTTAAGTTTGTGTAGCATTGCTGGCACAATTTTACCAAAAACTCAGTTCATTATATGAGAATAATGTATTACATGCTAGACGTGGCATCACTTAGTACTAATTTTTAGTGTATTACTTATTTCATAGCTCCTTCCTGAAGGAAAAGTTAGTGTACAAGTTTTTTTTTCTCTTGAAAATAGTGTTATTTTATGTTAGGTTAATTTTTTAGTATTAAAATAAATTTGTTAATGAAATTTTCATAAAAAGCTGATTAACTTGTCTTGAAATTACCTTTGGTTTGAGCTTAAAATCTTACAAAGGAACATAAATAGTTTTATTAGAAGAGCAGCGCGTTTGCTGTACAAGTTTTTTCTTTTCTTACTGTACATGCTTAGGCATGCTATCAATATTTTTTCTGTAAATTTATTTGATACTCCTACACATGATACAATTATACAAGGTACTTGCACAAGCCCAGCCTGTTAATGTATACAATCCAAAGTTTTTAAAATTTGTTTACAAGCTGCAACAATGTTAGTGTATGTGTGTGAATAAAATGATTACAGTGTTGCCAATGAATTTGCACATTGAAGAAAATTACACTACACATTCTTTGTGTAGATTAAAATTAAAACAAAATTAAATAAAAATAGAACCCAAAGTAGACTTACACACATATTATACATGAATCTCATTACATGGTCTACAGATGAGAGTAAAAATTACACACTGTGTATTACACACATATTGGCAACACTGAGTGACTATAATCATGCATGAATGCCGCCTATGCAATTGTACTTTAGTTACCCTGTGATTGTTATTTTTAAAAACAAAAGACATCTGCTTCTGACAATTATAGGTATGTTTCAACCAACAAAATACGTGTGTTTCTTGGTGTTGCAATTTTGTTGTAGTCGTGCAAGTACCTTGTATAATTGTATCATGCTCCTACATATATAAAGACATAAAGTAGGGTCTGTTTACATTACATTCTTCAATTTATGTATGTCTCAGCATGCTTTTAGTTGAAGTCAATATTTATTCAGCAAGTTTGTTTAATACTCACTCTTAAAGATTGGATATCAAAGTCCAATTAAAAAAAGTCCATAGTTTGTCTATATTTTCAATGGATCTGATAGTTACAAAAATAAATGGAGCGAAGATCTTGTATAAAAAGCCAATATAAATTTTTTTAAATTTTGTGTGCTACAGCCTTTGAAATAGAAAATGTACAACTTTTACAATATTCGTAAAAAGTGTTAATAGGATGTGTTGCTGAATATTGCACTGTGTTGTAATTTATTTTGAATGCTTAAGTTTTCACAATATTTTATACCGACCAACAAGTTTAGAGAATTCCAGTACATTAAGTTAATCATCTTTCCTAAGATCTAGCAATCCTAATCAGTCCTTCAAAAAAAAAAAAACAAGACAAACCAAAGTTTTCCTTAATAATTTTATTTTTGCTTTTTTTTGAAATTACTGTATTTAGCAGCTTTTTCTCATTTATTGAGTTGACTTTAATCGGAGACATTTTAATGGTGAGATAAACTTTTCCATTGTATGCATTAAGTAAATCTTCAATCCACTTATATGAAAAATTAATCCTAAGTTCTTTCCACATCATTCCTTTTAATTATCTACAAAAGCGCTCTACTGCTAATGCTTTCATATTAAGTAATGTTTAATCTTCTATTTATACATGAAATTTTCCAAGGTATTTATTAAAAAATTCATTCCCCATTTCAACTAAATCAGCTTCATAAAATATCCTTTCATTACATCTCCACAATGCACAAACAATTTTTGAACTTGCTTATGGAGTTCGTGTATTCAATTTCTTTTTAAAGATATTAAGTTGTTTTACAGATTTTTTGCTGAGTGTTGTGATCTACTTGATGCACTTTCAGCAATTTATACTAACATGTACTTTTCCAATCTATAAATTTTTTCATTCAGCTGTTCAATTTGTTTTTCAAAAGATGATTTAATTTTTAGATTTTCTTTTTCAATTTTATAATTGTCATCTATCTCTTTTTTATTTCACGTTGTAGTCCATCAATTTGCATTTGAATATATTCTTGAATTATATTATTGTCTCCCTTAAAGTATTTTAATAATTAGTCTTTGGGTTTTTCGATTTGAGTATGAAGGTTAATGTCAGATGAAATACATAAAGGTAAACTTTTATGTAATCAACTTGTTTTCTGTAATGATCAACGTTTAACTCAGTATCTTTGCCTATCATCAAAAATCCATATTTATTCTTCCAACTCTAGACAAATTTCTTGAAACTTTTCGAAATTCATAGCGCTGACAACATGATCACTATAAACATGGTTCTTATTTTTCTCATCTTGCTTAAACATTATAATTACATTAGCCTTGTCTCGTATTAAATGTTTTGCAATTCCGGTATAAGTTTGGCATAAGTACACGCAAAGAAAATATATGGTTGTAGCATGGTTGAGAAAACAATATTATGTTCTCCGAAACAAATGTGTGGTCGTTGAAAACAAGTTATTGTTATTTTAAACATTAATTGCGTTACGATAAACAAAGTTATGTTTGAATTTAATAATTAAATTATTATATTCATAAAAAGTGTGATATGGTTAGAATTTAACAATATAGTTTTGTTAAAAATTTATGACTACAACATAATTTGTATTATTATGTAAAAATAATATGATGTAAATAACAATATAATGTAATCCAAAACCATACTATATTTAGTTTAAAAAAATCTTTTTCAGAAATATCTTCTGCCAGTTCAGTGTTTCGTTTGTAAGCTATCTGTATTGCACGCGTAGTGTTAAATAAATTAATAAATAAATGAAGTTTAAACAAGAGGATAGATTAATAATAATATATATACATATATTTCTTTATACATGCGTGTCTGCATTTCGTGTATACGCAGATATTTGTGTAAGTACACGTGCACATATATAGATTTTATTTGAACAATATTATTTTATATTTATTTCGGCTTTGACGCACAGCTGTTTTAAGCAAAAGATCTACCAATATATGGTTAAAAAACAAAATATTATTATTATATAGAATAATATTGTGGTCGTATTTAACAATATTATTATAATATGGTATGGTTAGTCTTAATTATATTTTAGTCACATCTAACAATAGTATTGTCATATTTAACCAAAATGTGATAACTTTGAACAATACTCAGATTAGGTCTAACAAAGTTAATTGTTATTGTAGATAATATTATTATTAACTCAGATAATAATATTACTAAAACTTTTTTTTTATATTGACAATAATATGATTTGACTGCAACCATATAATTCAATCATAGTATGTTGCTGTTTCATTATGGTTACCTCAACCATATTTTTTCTTTGCGTGTAGAATGACTCAACATTTTTATGTTCCCTAATACAAAAATATTCAGATATATTATTATTATTTTGTTACTCGATCACAATATCGTTAAATGTTATAATTGAATTGCTTTTATCTTCGTTACTTTATAAAATTAGTTTCTTCAGGTATTCATATTTGGGTAGAAATAGGAATTTTTAGCATAAATAGATGTTTTAAAACTTTAGTCTATCAGGACTTTCTAACAAGCCATTCATAACATTAGTCTTTCCACAATTTCACGAGCCAACTACTTATAAATGCACGAATAGAATTTGGTAAGAGGGAACTATGCTTTATTTTTGAGCTTGTGTTCGATTAATCATCAATAAAAGAAAGAAAAACAGCAACATACTATGATTGAATTATATGGTTGCAGTCAAATCATATTATTGTCAATAGAAAAGTAAAATTTTAGTAATATTATTATCTGAGTTAATAATAATATTATCTACAATAACAATTAACTTTTTTAAACCTAATTTTAGTATTGTTCAAAGTTATCACATTTTGGTTAAATATGACAATACTATTATTAGATGTAACCAAAATATAATTAAGACTAGCCATACCATATTCCTATATTATAATAATATTGTTAAATACGACCACAGTATTATTCTATATAATAATAATATTTTGTTTTTTAACAATATATTGGTAGATCTTTTGCTTAAAACAGCTGTGCGTCAAAGCCGAAATAAATATAAAATAATATTGTTCAAATAAAATGTATATTTGTGAACGTGTACTTACACAAATATGTGTAAAACAATTTTTTAAGTAAAAAACATACTTTTTTTTATTTATTTTGGTATTTTATAAAATTTGTAGGGAAATTTGGGAAGTATGAAAGAAGTTAACAAGTTACCGTAAAATTTTCGAAACAACCTAAAAATAAATATGATTTTCTATCTATTTTCTTGTCTACTTTAGAGATATTTGTTGTAAAAAATTTGGCAACAGTGTACAAGTAATAATTCTGAACTAACACTAATATACAAATGGTGATATGATGGATTATTAGGATTTTCAGAATATAGACAGCCATGTTGAAGTTGGAAAACGGACACTAATATTTGCCAAATTGTTCCTGGCGAGGTCACTAAATATGTAAAATTGAGACCACGAATTAAAAAAAATTAAAAAAAAAATTAAACCAACTTTAAAAACAAGCATTAAAAATTTAATATTAATTTAATTTATCATTGTAGATAATACAAATAAAAATGTTTTATTTAACTGAATATAAATTGAATCGTTTATTTCATATGCATGTCAAACGAACAGTTTTTGATTTTGAGTAAATCAAAGAAAACTCCCTAATATTACTAAAATTACTTTTAGAAAATTTATATTTTTTCTTATGTAAGTTATCAATTTCTGTAAACATAAAACTTTTATTATGTATATTGATATAAATATTTTAAAAAAATAACACTGTTGACAAATTTTAATGAAATCAAAATACATGGAATGTATTACTATTTTTCTGGTAGGTCGATCATATGAATTAATATAAATTTAAAATCGGTTGATATTTAAGTTAGTTAGAGGTTGATAAGTGCATACGGTTAGAAAACCCGGTTTTTTACCCGTAACTCAAGATTTTGAGGGTGTTTGGAAAATTTCAAACACAGACAATACCTACCAGAAAAATAGTAACACGTCATATGTATTTTTTTCACACAGTGTAATAAAAATGTTGCCCTTGACTAGTTTCTGCAACAAACAACCATCACTTTTGTAAATTTCTTATGAAATATTCTAATTTTATAAGGGAATTCAAAAGTAAAATTAAAAATGAATTTGTTAAAACTGAACTTATTACTATCACAGATATGTATGTGATAATAATAACTATTTTTCATCATACTGTCGTTCAAGAGGACATTTTGATTCCGATCAACGCCATTGAAAAGTATTCTCATAAAACTCTTCATATCCAACCAAGCAGGGCTCTAGAGCTTGTAAATCCTTTGTTTTTTCACACATTTATTGGGACCTAAAATAATATTACATATATATATCTTTTTTTTTTGGTAAATATTTATTCATTGTATGTATCTTCAAATATGAACTAACAATAAGTGTTCAAATCTTAAATCTATGTATAATTAATTAGGCCTGACCAATGTCGGACATAAACTTAGTGATAGTAAATTAATGATACCTAAGAGTCGTGCTAAGCGAAGAAAAAATATAACTAATTAGGCCTGACCAATGTCGGACATAAACTTAGTGATAGTAAATTAATGATACCTAAGAGTCGTGCTAAGCGAAGAAAAAATAAAAGTATAAAAGTATATTCAAGGAGCTACATCTGAAGTGCTGAGCATTAGGGCCGTAGTGTCCCTGTTTTTTAAGCGCATGTGTCCAGTAAAATTCGAGATGTTACGAGCAAGGGGATTAGAATGGTACTCGAGTTTTTTTAAGTACTTGCCTGCTTGTTTTGCAATTTTTTCAGTCACTAGTGGCATATTTAAATCACGATGTAAATTTGAATTTTTAATGTACCATGGAGCCGATGTTATCAAACGTAAAACTTTGTTCTGTTTTCGTTGGATTCTATCTACATTGGAAGCTGAAGCAGTGCCCCATAACTGCAGTCCGTAGCACCATATTGGCTTCAAAAGTGACTTGTATATTAAAGATTTGCAGTCTAGGCTGAGTGTTGAATTTCTGCCAATCAACCAATGTATTTGAGTTAGCTTAAGTTTCATTTGAGTTAGTTTAGAGTGCGTATGATGTTTCCATGTAAGCCTTCGATCAAGGAGTATACCAAGGTATTTCACTTGAGAATGTTGAGGAATATTTTGATTGTTAATTCGAATGGGGAACAAGAATCTCTTCTTAAGGTAAAGGTTATATGGACACACTTTTGCTCATTTACTATAATTCTCCATAAGTTCAACCATATTTCCAGCAAGTTAATATGTTCCTGGAGATTTCGGGATGCCTCTTCGCAAGTTTCCAGTTATGTGGAAAATACTGCATTCGTAAAATGACATTAAAAATATATAGCAGGATTCTTATTGCAATTAGAGGCAAATTCATCAGCATCTTGTTACCAATTCCATCAATACCTGGAGCTTTCTTCGGGTTGAGTTCAGCAATTATTTTTTGTACTTCACGCAGCTTAAACTTTAAGGGACGAGGGGATAAGGAAAATACACTCGGCAAATCAACAGCAACCGTACATGAATAGGGAGGGAATACAGATTTTAAATGCTCAGCAAATAAGTTACCTTTCTCACTATCGCTTCTGGCTTCTGGCAGTGGTGATTTCTGCTCAACGGGTCTTATAGTGTAATATATAACCGTATAATATTTCTTGCAGGTAAGGCAGGAAGAGAATGTATTTTTTATCAAAGTGAATGTTGATGGTAAGAATCGATGTATGGCTAGCCTGGAACTAAAGTGGTCTGAGTAACCAAAATCGACCTACTTCTAAGCATTTTAATTCCAGGCATAAGTGGTTTATGTGTTACTATGTCACCAAAAAGCGATTTATTGCTGTTTCCACTTCTTTCAACTTCTAAAGTAGTCTAATCTGCTATATTTTCATTTAACATAGACCAATAGCCATTTAAACAACTAGCCGTTTATGAGCAGAAACCATAAAAGCACCGACGCACAGTGGACCATTTCGCGAGATGGTGGTCAAAAATATATGACTTTTGACTGGATTGGAATTTTCTCAAGTTTTTTTTTTGTTCACTAGATGAGACCATAGGCTTTAAGTTTAAGATATAAAACTTTAAAATCGACCCGTTAGAGAAATAGTTATGATAGATTTAAAATGCATTTTAAGTTTTAGCTGATTTTTGGTACAAAAGCGAGGCATAAAACTTGTTTAAAGGATTTGTTTTGCACAAAGTCTTATATTTTGTGTCACATTTACAACTTATACTTATTAAAAACTTAAATTCTTTCAGAAAGTGCCAAACTTTGGTCCCCGTGAAATTTTTAGAACAAAGGGAAAAAGGTTGGTTTTTGATGAAGTTTGAGTAAAAAATTAGTTTATCAAGAAGCGAACATCCAAAATGCAAATATTGTTATAAATTGTCCTTAGATAAAGAGGTTTTAATGAAGAAGACGTAGGTTTCTATTTAAATCCAAAAAAAAAACATTATAAATAGTGTACGCAAAATTTTAATAAATTTGTAAACTTAAAAATTACAATTACTATTACTTAAATAATTTTAGTAAATATTTCTTCTAAAGAAAGAAATCTGTAGTCTTTGTTTCTTTTTTCTTGCGCTTCTTCAGACAGATCACCTACTGGTAGCATATGGTGTTGAATTATTTGTTCCCCATGGTACAAAATTTTGTGAACTGTGGATGGCATATATCTCCAAGAGTATTTTTCGTTGTAAAGTATAGCTGTTTTTTATATACAGGTAGACAGGCAACAGCACAACCAAAAAAACGAGCACAAGCACTTGCGTACGAAGGGTTACAAAGCCACAGCACAAACAATAGACGTGCACCCATGATATAATAATACAGGTAGCCGCGAATTTACAATAAATGTACAACAATAAAACAACAGTGATTTTTATTGCTGTTTTGTGATGACAACTGTCAAAACAACCAAGAAAAAACAAGAGACGTGTACTTGCGTTTTCTCTTGGCTTTGCAAAGCTTGTTGGTATTAGTACAGCTTTAATAGGCACTGTGTTGGTAAAACATAAACAACATTTGGCAGATGACATCACGAAACAAGTTACAAAAATATTTAGCATGCATTTTTTCCGGAATTTCCATTTTAATTTAATAATCATAAAAAAACAAAAAAAATTTTGTAGTTTTACCTGACGAGTGCTTGTTACATGCCTTTGTAAACATGATAAATCAATTAAAAAAGCGAAGTATATTTGTGACGTTAATTATATAAATTTACTTTATTTTAATTAGGCAAGATATTGTGTGTGTGATATGAGACTAACTGTACATGATTTTGAAATACGCATATCCATCTAAAAACCGTATTTCATAATAGCGGTTTGATAAAAAAAACTAAAATACTTCAAAAAATAGCATTACAGAAAAAACATTTTTATAACTATTTTACTAAAATTTTGCAAACAAAATTTTGACCTTGTGTCAGAAAAATTGTTCTGGTGGTCACGGTCGGATAGTTCCGGGTGTACAATGTGGTATAGGCGTTTAGAGGAGAGTCTCGGCTACAAAAGAGTGGTAATCTTTTTTTGTTCCCTTTTGACCTGTGGAAGTTATGCTCTGTTAAGTGGAAAAGTTTAGGAATATTTGGACCTTTTTAAAAGAACAAAAAAAATTAATTTCTAAAAATTATTTATAAACACTTTATTTTTCTCGTACTGAAAGCTAATAAATAAGGTAATTATACAAAATTTATTTCGATTGAATATCGTATAAAACCAAAAATTTATAGATGTTTGAAAATCAAAAGCTTACTAAGAAATTTCACATTTTAGCAAAATACTGAAAATGTCCCTTTTGAGTCACCCTGTTCACTGTGATATAGTTGAAATAAAGTATTAAGATTTTGGCTCCCGAGGTTTACTAGTGTCTACTTTCGAATGAACCTTAACATTTTTCAATCAGTGACCATAAAAAAATTACTTTTGGCCGCCATCTCGTAAAATGGTCCACAGTGCGACGCTTGACTGGTTTCTGCTAAAAACAAGGATTTAACGATATATTTACCTTTACAAAACAGTAATAGCCCAATAACACAATTTTGGATTTTTTGTTGCTTGACTGGATTTTATAAGTAATTGATTATTTTTTTTTAATTTTTAGTGCTTATTTTATTCGAATATGCACCAAGCATTATTTAAGTGTTTCAAACCTCTATTATTTTAGGATCATCTATGCGCCACAGTCATGGAACTAGTATTTTTGTGAAGCTCTCGCAAGTACAATCTGTGGTCCGCTCAGTAGCAACGCGCCAGAGTCACACTACTGATAGAAATATTTCGCATGCCACTCGGCATTCGTTACGTTGACGCAGTAATCTAAAAAAATCTACTCTATCCTTTGCATCCTGTAGATAAATTAAAAAAGGTTTTTTTAAATGCTCACATCTTTCAGTTGACAAACCCGGTTTTGTTTGTCAGTTTAAAAAAGCATTATATCGGTCACTTAGGCACCGCGGCCGATTTTAGTCAATAGTTTTTCGATTGTTGTATATTCAATGTTCAACAAAATCGTGAGCCACAAATCAACTCGCACCTATTATATTACCTATCAGTATCCAATGAAACGAAAGGTTAACGAAATATCGATAAATAAATAACGAAATATATTAAATTGACCTATAGCTTAAAGAAATAGTTTCATTGAATATACACAAAAGGTCGAAAAATTTGATAAACAATGTAATACCTATCAGTAGTTAAACAATGCATAATTAAATATGAAAACGGCTAAGCATCCCTCCAGTTTTAAAAGTAGAAATGGACTCCAAATCGTTAGGTATTTCCCTAAAGAAAAATCTACTAGCTACTACACTAGCCACAAGTAATGCAAGAGTTCACTTTTTGACTCTCTCACTCATGGATATGTTAATGCTTTTAACCTCAAAGAAATTTTTTTTGCGAGTGGAAAAAAACTGTGCTCTTATTCCAAAGAAAATCAACAATAAAAAAATTATTTTAAGTACACAATTATTTTGATTTTGTGATGGCGTCAGTTAGAATTGGAAGTTCGTGGTCAGTGAACGTGTAGTTTTTAGTGAAAAAGAGTAATTTTCTTTTAGAAAGTTAAAATTAGCAGCAGAAGTCAATTAAAACGTTCCATAATAAATAAAAAGAACAATTCATTGAAATATGTTTTAATCACCATTATCGGGAATAAAAGCTCACGTGAAATGTGTTCCCTTTCCCTAAAATTGTGATCGCCAATGTTTGCGTTATTATTCTTTAATTTTGCTCACCATTTTTTGTTTACGGAAAATATTTCACGTGAAGAAAATGTTCGCCTTATATTCCCGATAAGGGTGAATAATTATTTGTTTTATCAATAGAAAAATTAATAATATTCAATAGCGAAATCACTGACGAAGGGTTATGCATATGGTGGCAATTAACTACAGTCAATCTCATCCCTATGTTAAAATCGTCAGTCTTTTGCATTGCTAGTAGTTAGTGGTAACGATTGGTAGTTAACGAAATAGCTAGACATTCGCTAGTTACGCCGACTGCAGGGATACCATCCTCTAGCTATACTACGTAGAAACATACATCCATATGTACTTATATATACATAAATATGTGTGCGCGTAAGAAACTGTTACAATTAAGTTAAACTTACCGAAACAGAGTGTTATTAATAATTTGATGATAATCCAGACTTTAGGACACAGTACAGAAAAAAACAATGAAAAGCACAACCCACAACGCGGACTCACAATGACAGAATGTGTTTCCGATTGTAAGTACACGCGTCCTAAAGTTTCAAATTAAAAGATTTGTTTGAATGCAGATTTACTGAAGCATTTGTTTTTCTTTTGTGTTTTTTAGCGTTTATGTACGTATGTACACACATATGTACATAAACATATGTACATATACCATGCATGTGTAAGTGTAGGCTCCTGTTTTTTCTACGGTTTTATGTCGGCGCCGTGACTTTATTTGTCGATTTTTTGTTTTGTTAATTTTTTCCCGAATATGGTGATAGCACACGCTCTAAACCCCAGGCGGATTTCAATTCTGAAAGAAGCTAACTTGAATCAACATAATGCAAGACAATGAGTTCTTTCTCGTCCATGTGTAAAGTGGTGTGCAGGAAATATTCTGACTATTTAGAAATCCATAAAATTCGCTGTTAAAGTTTTTGTACACAGAGAAAACAGAACTCTGTTGTAACTAGTGAATATAGCTTTTGAAAGCACCATTTTTTCCATAGTTATTGCAACAGAAGATTTTAATTGCTAGTATAGAAATAATTAATTGATACAACCAAAATCCAAACACAATTGGCATTTCTAAAGGAGTCATTGGTGTACACTTCTCATACTAAATAAGATAACTATATAAGATAAAAATATTTTATCCGCATGGTGCATTGTAACAACCGTTGACGTGTTCGGCTTTATTACACATTTAATTTTTTATCTCTAGAGACATTTTCCTATAAACATTAAGGTGGTTCTTAAAAAAAATATTGGATTTTGCTATAGGCCAACCGAAATATATAATGAGCACCGTGAAAAAATCACGCATGGTTTTTTTCAAATTTTTTTATTAAGGCTTAGGGGTCGCTACCAGCCCCCGAACTTAGGTGTTTTTGAAAAAGCTCGCTGCCCTTATAAGTTTTTCCATGTGGTGTGTATTAAAAAATTATAAATTGCATTCACACCATTACTCAATGAAAATTTGTCAAAAAATATGTGTTAGATTTTTTGTGAGACGATTTATCGACTTTTTAAATTTTTTTTTTTCGATTGTAATCTTAAATTAATTAGCAAGGTATAACACTGTGTGATAAACTTTAATGAAATCAAAATAATATTGTTTTTAATTTTCACTCAGCTCTCAACGATATTTTCAAGGAAGTAAATTTTTGATGTTTTCAGAAAGTAAAATGACAAAGAGGTAAATAGTTTTACCCACTTTAAAGACTATTACAAATAGTTATTACAAATTGTGCTTATTTTGTATAAATATCTAAGTAATTATAATACCGTATCTTCAAATATACATGAAAAACACAATTCATGCGTTTTTAAAACAATAATATTATTAAAATATTTGTAATAATGCCCTATAAATTTTTATATGTGAATATTCTGGGTAACTCTAATTAAGTTGTAAACAAACAAATTTTTGGCAACTTTACGTTTCGACGAAATTTTTAAAATGAACTTTCACTTTCCTATGAAAACGAACAAGAAATTTTTATGAAAGCCATTTATTTCATTAAACTTTTTATTCATATACAAAAATTTCGTATACAGATATTTCAACAAAGTACTTTCATGTGTAAATGTAGCGTAACAATTTGTTGAAATGGTTATAAGAAATGAAGGAAATCAGTTATATTTACTAATAATAGTATTGGGAGAATTCTGTTTCTATTGTAATTATGTTTTTACGTTTATAAATATAGAAAAATTTTATAATTAACTGACAATTGATAGCAAATGTGGAATATTGGAATACATAATTAATTATTTATTGTTCCAACAGATTTTTAATCAATCTGTTCTCTCTGTGTATATAACATTTTTTTTTCAATGTACACATATACACATGAGAAAATCCATGCACATATGCAACTACTTGTACGTGTTGTTCATCTTACAATGGATGGCGTATATCGCGATGCATTAAAGTAAATGTTCATCACATGAGTATGTTTGCAAGAGTTTGTATGTAAGTCGCTGGAATTCAATGGAGTCTCTAACTGTTGATGTGCTTCTAGCAAAAGCTGGCTTTGTCTGTGCATGGGTGTGTTTGATCCTATTAAACTATGTATGTGTATGCGTGTGTGCATGTAAATCCTTAAGAATTATAACGTGGAAAGAGAGGGAGTAAAGAGTCTCCAGTGTTAGACACCAACATTGTCCACCGTCATCTCAATGTTTTGTACTTGTAGACTTGTACTCGTTGATAAAAAAAAGCGAACCAAATGGTAGGTTGCCAACCAAGGCTTATATAATACATGTGACTGTTTTTACGCTAAACAAATATACAAACGCGCATATTGTGATGAACATACATACATATGTATGTATGTATGTACAACGTATTTGCACGACAATCTACATCATGCACGGTGTTTAGAAAAATGGCGCGAAATGTCGCATCGTCATTTTGGTTTTTGTTAATCACTTGACTGAGCACAAATATACTGAAGTACCATATGAGGAAAAAGCAATGTGCTAGTTTACTTTCTTAAACAAGTTGAGTTGTATTGTATTTTGCTTTGTTGGCGGTATTGGATAGGAATGGAAATGTTTTTTTTTTATATATTTCTTAGAATGCTGCAGTGATATCAGTTATTAAGAGTACGACGCCCTTTATCGTTGCGCAATGACTGCCATATCTACTATTTACGGCAGCAATATCGACTGAGGATGTCATTCATGCATGTAGTCCACTTGTCGAGGACATGCAAGCACGCGTTTGAAGGCAAAATATAAATCTTACAAATATGAAAGATGCAAAATCTCGATTTGTCGCAAAATTTATAATTTACTCGCTATAGAGTTGCCTCATTACATTATTTACAAAACATCTTTGGTTTCTAAAAATAATACTGTTTCAACCATCACCAAGTCTGTGGTAAGTGTAGATATATTTCTAAAATAAAAATAACTCTCATACACATGTAAATTATCTGCTGTGGGAATACTTCACATTGGCAACTCTTCACTTGATTGCACACAATTGCGAATTCTCATCAAAATGAAAAAAACTGCATCCATGCCAAAAGACGTATGTGAAGACATCAACAAAAACCATTTTGTGCTGTGAAGGAAAAACAAGAAAACCTTTTCAAGCGCTTTGTGCATTGACATTGTTTAACTTGGCTTTTTCGACGGTGACGGTGCTTTAGCTCAATTGTACTCAAGTTCTATTTACGAAGTTCTGCCATCTGCTTGAGTGTGAGTTGCGATGGTGGCAAAACCTCTTGCCGTCCGTTTAACAACGAAAACAAAGTTAGCCTTCCTGTTAAAAATGACTAAGAGCGAATAAGGCACATATCCATGTGTACACAATAGGGCATCTCATTTTTCCCAAAGATTTGTTTTCATATGACTTTGCGCGCACCCCGAGTCACGGCAATATAAAAGTTATATGTACCAAATTTTAAGAAGGTTGAATAAGATTTTAAGGTTGTACACTTGAACCAGTTTTGTAAAAATGAGCAAAAAATACGATTTTTCAATATGTATTCCTTTTTTTAGGAAAACTACTATAGTAATAATAATGTATTTGGCCCCAGGTATACGTATGTTATATATATATTAATTAATTTTGAGCGACGCGATCGCTGAAATATTCTTTGGAGGGATGGATCCCAAAACATATTAAAGAACATATTTGTTTTTTTGGTGGTGAAATAACTTAAGCTTTTTCCTTCAAAATCTATTTTTTTATACATTATACGATTCGTCTCATTTTTGTTTCTTTTTCTTGATATTTTTTGTTTGATATTTTCTTTCTTAGTTTGGAATACTTTTTAGCAACTGTGAGGGCTCTTTAGTTTACTTGGGAGACCAAAACATTCTTTGCAGCGCATCTACATACTTACGGTTGCCTTATGCCAAAATATGTATATATGCTGAAAATATTTCTTACATGTTTCATTCCTTGAAGTTCTTGTTGATTAAAATTTGGGAACGTCGGCTTAGAAGTTCGTCAGAAATCGTATTCCTCAATCTGAACCTGACAATTAAAATCAATCGAATCGTTTAATGGATACAAAATTATATTTTGAAGAGAAAATCTTAAGCTATTTCATCACCAATAAAACGAAGATGTTCTTCAATGTTTTTGGGATCCAGAAAAAAGACAAAAAAGTTTAATGAATCGCTAAGGATCGAGCATCAAAAACAATTATTGTTGCTGATAGTCGAACACCACAGAAAAGTCACCAAACGAACAGAAGAAGAAATCGCGTCGTTCAAAGTTGATTAATATATATAACATATATATGAGCCAAATATATTGCTACTGATCTCATATACTCGTATTAGCCTTGAAATTATTTTAAAATTTTTATTTTTAGTAGTTTTCCTAATAAAAGTAATACATATTGAAAAATCGTATATTTTGTTATTTCTACAAAAGTGGTCAAAGTGTGCAACCTCTAAATCTTATTTTATCTTCTCAAGATTTAGTATATATAACTTTTATATTACCGACGAGCAAAGTCATATGAAAAACACATCTTTGGAAAAAATTAAACTGGCTAGTAGACAAGTACTCTTCTACACTGTAACTTGTCTGCTTGTACATTAGGGCAAATGATCACTTTTTCTGTGCAAAATTAACAAAAACAAAAGTGAACTTTTACTTTTTTTGTCATTGCTTTCAATTACAAACACTTTAAAATAAAGACACGTTATTTTAATTCTGAATTACTTTTTTATTTATTTTATTCATGTCTTCCTCCAATATAGAAAGGATATCATTCCAGATAAGAACAGTCATCCAGCTATTTTTCTTTGAAAAATATGTAATGGGAATGTTTTTATTTTTGAAACAGTGGGCCTGCACAGGCTTTCCAATCACAAAAACACGTTTATAACAACCCGTTGAGTTACAAATGAAGAGAAGTGTTAAGCGGCTTTTTTGCATTTTCCATCCTTTTGGTGAACTTTCTTTGTTGAAGTAGATTGTATTTTGTAATGCTTTATGGTACAAACTGCTTTCGGCCACGTTAAAAATACACTCTGGTGTATATTCTTGAAGAATTTGAGGCAAGTGGTTCTCTATAAAGTTTGAAGCTCCATTTTCATTACGGTCCTTCGATTCGATGATATATTTAGCTCAAAATCCTTTTCTAAATTCACTGCAAATCCTCTCGCTTTATTTAAAAACATCATACCAGTTATGACTGCATTCTGGCTACGCATTTCATTTAACCATATAAGAAGCGGCTTTTCTCGACACTTTTTTGATTTCGGCAATATATTTTATTATTTTATAAACTGTGGATTTGTTCACTTTATATTTAGCGCTCAATTGTTCACATTTCATTAAATTTTGTTCGTAATCTTTTAATAATTTTAATTTTTTCTCGACACTCAATATAACGAGTCTACTCATTTTTTCAACTTCTATATATACACATGTACAAATGTATTTATGTATATAGAAAATTGTGACATTTGTAAAAGTAGCCAGAAATGTAATGCCAGATATGTAATGCCAGTTTTAAAAAAAATAAGAAAAACCATGGTGGACTATATACGAATTTTTTTCCATACGATATTAGTTACACATGCAAAGAAAACATGGCCTTTAAACAAAAATGGACTACAAAGCAAAGTGGACTTTACAACAAATAATTTGTATGAAATTAAAAAAACTTGCAAAAGAATATGACAGTTTTGGATAACATCCGTTTTTGGCCTTTAAGCAGAATGTACTATAAGCGAAAAATAACCGTAAATAAGCGTTTTTAAATATTGAATACTTATAGGCCTATTCTGATACAATTGGTATTCTGATCATTTTTTATTGTAACAAAACTCAATAAAACTATTATCCACAAAAAATTAGGTTACAAAAATTTCTTTTAAAAATTTTTAACTCAATTTGTTATTAAAGTTCGCGAAAAATGGGAAACGAATCCTTAGATTCATTTAACATCTCTCAAATTAATTTTATCACAAAAATAGCGAAAATTTGTGAAAAATTGCACAATTGCAAACAAGCCCAACTGCTTAAAAGTACCTAATATTGGAAGGAATGCTAAAAATTTTAAAAAAATCGCGAAATTTATGAAAATTCGCGCAAATATTTTAGGACTAAAAACGATGGTGAAGTCTGGTATTGATTTAAAAGACGGTCAAACTGTAAAAAACCAAAAACTGTCAAAAAGTCACTCTTATCGCGAAAACTGCGAATTCGCGTGGTTTTCTCGATTTGTCCAAGTTTTTGGTGTTCCTTATAATATAAGATATTGTTAAGCAATTTTTGGTCTCGTTTCCAATTTTGCTGTTTTTCGCAAATGATGACTATTTTTGCGATTTTTAGCCAATTCTTGGCTTTTTTACAATTTTACCGACTTTTTATCACTATCAGACTTGTCCATCTTTTTAACAAGTTTTTGCGAATTTTTGTAATTTTTGCGTTTTTCCCGACCCTTTTGCGTTTCTAACAATTTTAGCTATGTATATTAAAACAATTTTAGGGTTTGTTTTCACTTTGGCAATTTTTCGGAAATTTTCGTTACTTTTAATGTAAAAGTGATCTTGGATTTTGGCAATCTTGCATCGACAGTTTTGCAATTTTTTGGCATTCAGCAATCTATTTTTATACAACATTTGATTACAAAATATAGGTAAATTTGTTCACCACATTTGTTGAATTATTTTTTCATTACCTTTTTGCCGGGATACCGAAACAAATAAAAGTTGCAATAAGGTAACAAAAATTCGGTAACAAATTTATTATTACCAAATTGTCAGAATAAGGCTGTTAGTGGGATTTGAGACTGACAACTGTTCGGTTCCAATGAGGAAAAGTAACGGTTAAATAATTTGTTTGCAACAGAAATATTTCAACTCTAAGGTTCATGAAATTCATAAGTATTCTCCAAACCGTTGGTTGTCTCGTCGAGCTACTGTAAATAGGGTCCCTGAGCAGTGGGAACCCTCGAAATATTCCTTTACATAATTAAATTTTCAGGCATAATGCAGTGATAAAACTTAATACATATTAAATAGTTTGACGGATGGTAAAAGCAAATTAAGTTTTTATTTTTATGTTATGTCCTTGAAATAATAAATGATATAAATGCCGATATGCAATCTGAAGATGTGAGAGCACATTTAAGGAGGCTTTCTTTTTTATTTCTTCGTTTGTGTCTAAATTTTTTGAACAACAAAAAAAATATATTGATGATCTTCATGTTGATAATTTATATCGAAATTTTCCCCATCTTCCAACGGGAGAAAGTTATTGTGGCGTCAAAATTGAAACGCAGTTTCCCGGCATAAGGTTGTAGAATTCAAAAATTGAATTAAGTCTTTTTATATTTCTTTTGTGTCATATTTGAAAACTAAATATAACTTCATGGATTATTATTTGAATTTGTTTTCAAAGTTTTCACCAGAACATGTTCTAGGTGGAGACACAAATAATACTGTTCCTTTTGTCACACAAATGTTTCCAAACGAAACAAAATTAGTTGAAAAGATTAAAAATAAATACAGATCCATATCAGATTTTGAAGATTTAAAAAAGTTCACGAGCTTAAGTGTGATTGAGTTTTGGAAAGTTCCAATGATCAATTTTTAATTAATATTTATCGAATCTTTCAAAGTGTTCTTTCTATTCTCCTCTCTTTATTCATTGTATTTATAAAATAAAGAATCACCCTTATACCATTTATCAATATCATTGTCACATCAATAAAATACTAAAAATTTGGGAGGTTGGCTACCCGTTTTCAAAAACAATTTACTGCTATTGACAATCTTATGATATTTTCTAGACCTAAGGGAACAGGAAAAGCAACATAATAGCAAATAATTTTTCTAGATTTATTGGTATTGTATTGACGTGGCGTCGATGTTGACAATAGTTCGAAATTTTATAAAAATGGACATGTTAAATAGACTGAAATGAGAAACTTTAGCATCTTTTATATATGGTAAAGACTTTTTGAAGTCTAACGATATGCGTTGCTATAATAGTACATAATACATATAAAATGCTTAACTAAAAAACCTTACAAATGCTTCTATATCGACATAATGGGCTTTATCGTGGTTGGTGTTTTTCGACTTCAAATTCGATTATTTGTAGTTGATTAAAGAAAACAAAGTACATTTTTCTTTAATCTATTACAATACGCCTGACTTTCGCCGCAAAATCGCTAATCACAATGAGAGGGAATCTTTGTTGGATTTAAATAAATAGCTAACAATTATTATTATTTTTTGTGATATTCATGGAATTCTCCAGTTATTAACACAGTAAAGTATCATTCAAGAACCATAGTACACATGAACATCAAGTGCCAACATTTCAATTATATTTATAAAAAGTGGTTTGGCACTATTCAAGTGATTGTGCCACTACAAAGGAACAGATTCGGCACAAAATTAAGATTTCCAATTCCCATCACTGATGCAAACTACTTATCATCATCATTCTTAACGATATGTGACGACTCAGTACGACTATGTACATATGTCCGAACAAATTTGCTCACATCTTTTGAATGTCCTTAAACTGTAAATCGTTTTACTTTAATGTGCTCCTCCTCCTCACTGTTATTGTTGTTTCTTTATATTTGTTGCTGGAGTTAAAGTCCAAAGTGCTGATTTATTCTTAATATTGTCCAGGGCGAATTTGCGTCGCAACATACCGTTATAAAATGAAAATCATATGACGCGTTTTTTGTATAATGCAAGCATCTTATAAATAGAAACGAAACGATGCACTGTGGCGTAAAATAAAAAAAACTGTTACAAAGTCTGCAACTTTTGAACTCGTCAAACGATTTCGATGAACCAACTGTTTTAAAAAGAGGAAGTGTTGAACTTTTGAGGCAGTTTATTTGGAGGCACCCTGTTGTAAGACAGGGTATCTCCAAGGAGCGCCAAATTTGGAAACTGTGGGAGTCGAAATTCTTTCGGAGTTTGTAACTTTTGTAAATATCGGCCGATCTTAAAATTTTTTTAGCGTCACAATCAACGTTAAGAAACATCGAATGTTATCGTAATCTTTATTTGGCTGACCAAACTTCTGTAGGTATATTTCCGTAAAAATATACATACAGAAATTTAGAATTTGATTTATTAAATTCACTTGTCTTTTTTTCATAAGCCATATGTAGAAGTTATTATGTACAACATTATCCGACCGAGTACTCCCATCGGTGAGGTTTTCCCACATCAATTTGCAGAGCGAGTTATTTTTAATTGTTAACTCAATTATAGCTATAACTGAAATAATGACATTGAATCGCAAATTAGGCTTTGGGATTTCCCGGACTTCCCAGGAAATGGAAATAAAAAGTCGCGTTACCGGGAATTACCGGGAAAATCAAATTTTCTAAATTAAGAACATTTATTAAAAGAAAATTGGCAAAATTTCGATTGTTTTATTAATGTAAGCATTATTTTTAAATAAAAATACAATAGCACTTCTTAGACAAATTTTTAAGAATTTTTAAGTGAGTTCAAGCAAATAGAATATAGCTTTTACTTACTAAGTTATCATATAAAGATTATTTGACAACTGTTACTGCAATTAGTAAACAATTTTATAATAAGGCTTGCATATCATTTTTACTGCACAAGCAAGTTACAGTACTATACTCATCTGCACCAAATTTTACATAACCTGAGCCACAGTCAGTCTAAATGTCTTTCATTTTTATGTTATTTCTCCCAAAATATTTCCTTCAGGGTTTCAACAATAGCGTTGACTTAAAGTAAATTTAAGTATTGTCAATTTATAGTGTTTACAGCTTCTATGAGCTTAAAATATTCACAACACTTTGCAAACTTTGTACACTAGTTCGGCGGAAAAACCACTTCAAGATTGTTTTTTTTTTTTGACAATGAGCTAAGAATAATTATTCAAATCTTAAATCTAGATATAATAATTAGGCCCAACCAGTGCTAGGCATAACCTTAGTGATAGTAATCAATAATACATAAATGTCTTATTAAGCAGAAAAATATTTTTAAGCAGTTTCATCTGGAGTGTTGAGTATTAGAGCTATAGTGCACCTCTTTTTTAAGCGGAGCTTTGTTAATTATTTGCCTCCGTATTTGGCAATTTCTTCAATCACTAGTGGCATATTTAAACCACGATGTAAATTTGAATTTTTGACGTACTATGGAGCTGATGTTATTAGTATTAAAATCTGGTTTTTCCTTCGTTGGATTCTTTCTATTGGAAACTGAAGCAGTGCCCTATAGCTGTATTCCGTAGCACTTATCTATATTAAAAGTTTAGAATCTCGACTGAGTGTTGAATTTGTACCAATCAGCCAATGTATCTGAGATAATTTAAGTTTCATTTGTGTTAGGTTTGAGTCAATATGGTGTATCCATGTAAGCCGTCGATCATGGTGCATACCAAGGTATTTTACATGTGAATTTTGAGGAACAACTTGATTGTTGATTCGAATTGGGGAACAAGAATCTCTTCGATGGGCAAATGTTACCTGAACACACTTTTGTTCGTTTACTTTAATTCGCCATAAGTTTAACCATAGTTCCAGCTGTTTAATATGTTCTTGTAGATATCGGGAAGCCAATTATAATTGGGAACAATTTTGTCATGAGCAGTTTTTTGAAAAGTTTTGTCATTGTTAATAGTAGACTTATTGGACTGTATGATGCAGCCTTGGTAAGATCTTTGCCCGGCTTTGGAATCATTTTGACCTTGGCAAGCTTCCAGTAGTGTGGATAATACTCCAGGCATTAAAAATAAATAGAAGGATTATAATTGCAATACGAGGCAAATTCATCAGCATTTTATTACTAATTCCATCAATACCTGGAGCTTTCTTCAGGTTAAGTTCAGTAATTAGTGTCTATACGACAGGCATCTTAAACTTTAAGGGTCGAGGGGGTACAGCAACTACACTCGGTAAATCAACATCACTAGTACATGTGTTTGAAGTAAATACGGATTTTAAATGATTTGCAAACAAGTTACCTTTTTTCAGTATTACTTGTTGCCCAACCTCCGGTACACGTGCGCAGAGATGGTTTAAACTCAACGGGTGTTTTAAGCTTTCTCGCAGCGAGCCACAAGGAGTAATTATATGCTGGAGTGACATCGAGATTTTCCATATAGTTTTTAAGAGATGCAATTTTTCATATGCAAGCAACTCTTGGAGTCGTTTAGTGCACTCCTTAAATCTGATTTAATGATGGGGCGATCTACACTGTTGCTATTCCCTTCTAGATCTTCTTTTTTTAGATACAATATGTTCAATATCCGTAGAATAAATTCTATTAAGCCCATTCTACGGATGGGAGTGACATGTTCAGGAACCTGCTTAATATTTTCGTTAAGATTGGCAATGTTAGATTCAATATCATCGTATGTTCTTAGAGTAATGTTTTCCTTGCAATGAGTACTAAGATATTTTTTGAATCCAGCCAATTAACACGATTGATCATCTTAACATATGGGTGAGGTAAAACACTTCTTAGTGGGTTGCAGACCGTAACGATAGTGGGAGAGTGATCGGAGGAGAGATCTAAAGAAGCTAACATGAACTAAATCCCTAGAAATATTTTTCATGAAGGAAAAATCTATAACATCTAGAATTTTTTGTATGCCAGTAGGCCAGTAAGTGGGCACCCCACTCAAAATGACGTCCAAGCCCATTTTTGAAATTGTGTTGAACAACGCTCTACCTCTAGGTGTAATCAGGCGCGAAACCCAGAACGTATGTTTTGCATTGTAGTCTCCAACTGCTATGAATTAAGGTCAAAGCGATTTTTAGAAATCCTCGTATTGGTCCTCAGTGATTGAGAATCTGGGAGGGCAGTAAATTGATTATATAACGAAATTTATAAAATAATTTTCGACACAAATATAAGTTGCTTGTAGATGTTCTGCACAAATGTTATCAAGAATATAAAGCTTGAGTCTTGACTTTATTAGAACTGCCGATCCACCGCATGCTCTTCCTCTAGGGTCCTTTGAATCATATAGGGTGTAGCTATTAATTTTGATTAGTGTTCTCGAAGTCAAATGAGTCTCTGAGACCAGCATTGTATCAATATTTTTTTCCTTGAGCTCATTTTTGTGATGGCGATTACCATTTATGTTCCAGAAACATATTTTTGACGTGTTCATGGCTTATTAACTATTGCTTGAAGCATTCGCAGAATTTCTTGCATCAAGCTAGTCATGTTTGTTGTAAAGTTGTTTATAGTTTGCACCAGATTATCAATAGTAGCTTAAAGACGATTGAATTTAAGGCTTGAGTTTGTATTTGTTGAATTATTTGGCGGCGAAATTTTTTGTGTGGGAATAGAATTAAGTTACGAATACTTTTTTCACAAAATATATAAAATTTTCTCATATTTTTGGAAAATCCAAATTGCAAAATTATTCCTTGCTACTATTTTTGACATATCAAAAAGGTTTGTTTATATGAATTTGAGTGAAGTTTTCTTTTTAAACGATTTTTGGCAAGTAATAAAAAAGTAATGTACTAACAATAAAAAAAATTGTTTCAAGTAA
Organism: Nowickia ferox; assembly: GCA_936439885.1. Taxonomy (NCBI): domain Eukaryota; kingdom Metazoa; phylum Arthropoda; class Insecta; order Diptera; family Tachinidae; genus Nowickia; species Nowickia ferox. Next base: position 54,820,885 of record OW387023.1, read on the forward strand.
AATAACTCGGAAACTGTAAGAGATAAAATCATGTTTTATTTTTGTTTCTTAGTATTCAATTAAACTAATTTTTTGAGCTTTAGGTCAATGTTTATTATTATTTTAGTACTTCGATATTTCGTTAACCTTTGGTTAACTTCTTCAGGATATTTTTATATTTGAAATTAAATTTTTCTTTTTTTCTTTTTTCTCCCTTCAATTACAAAAATAACAATGTGTGTCATAAAAATTTTTTTACAATTTTTGAAAAGTTTTGGTTATAAAACAAAATAGGTATAAGTCTACAATATTTGTTCATGATAAAATATTTTGGAATTAACATTCACATTTTTCAAAATTTAACATTTTTAGGACATATGTATAATGTTAAAAATATTTATTATCATTTCTAAAAATCGTTCAAAAAATGTATATGTTAAAAAACTTTTTTTCAATTAATGTTGTTAATATTATTAACGTGAACAAATATTGTAGACTTATACCTATTTTGTTTTATAACCAAAACTTTTCAAAAATTGTAAAAAAATTTTTATGACACACATTGTAATTTTTGTAATTGAGAGGAGAAAAAAGAAAAAAAGAAAAATTTAATTTCAAATATAAAAATATCCTGAAGAAGTTAACCAAAGGTTAACGAAATATCGAAGTACTAAAATAATAATAAACATTGACCTAAAGCTCAAAAAATTAGTTTAATTGAATATATTGAAAAAGGTCGAAAAATTAGATAAAAGAATTTGTTTCTTAATGTTGATTGTCCCGCTTAAACATTATTAATATCGGTCGATATTTACAAAAGTTACAATATCCGAATGAATTTCAAGACCCACAGTTTCCAACTTTGTTGCTCTTTGGAGCTACCCTTTGTTACAACAGGGTGCCTCTAAATATACTGCTTCAAAGGTTTAACACTTGTTTTTTTCAAAACTGTTGATTTCATCGAAATCGGTTTACTAGTTTTTATTTTACGCCACTATGCATCGTTCTCCTCCAAAGAAGGATCTGTATGCATTATTGGAAATTATAAGTTTTTTGTAGATTCCAAACTAAAATTTGTCATAGTTTTTTTGATATTTTATCAAACATTCAAGAAAATAAACCCGGTATTAGAACCTATCTTGGACTGCCAACTTGAATTTAATCTTCTTTTAGCTCATTGTTACTGCTACCAATTTTCCATTTATTATTATGATCTCTGTGTGGACCATAGTTAGTATCTAAATAATTTCTCTAATTTCTCGCTTCCAAGATAAGTCAGTATAAATGTATTCGGTATTTGAAGTCTGTTAGTAAAAATCATCTTCATCAACATTGTCATTATTAGCATCGTAAAATATGATGGTGTTATCAAATATTGTTCCTTTTCCATTTTTTTTAATGTACTTGTCTGTATCTTGGCTGATGGTTTCTGAAGCTTTAAACTTTTATTATTTTCAATTTCTGTCTTAATTTTACTTATTTCTTTCTTGGGAATTCTTTAAATATTTTTAGAACTATTTATGAATTCTTTGAGAGGTTCTGTTATAATTTTAAATGTATCTCTTAGTTGTTTACGTTTATCTATTTCACCAGTTTTGAGCAGATCACATCAGGTTATCAAGTAGCTGATCTGGTTTTCAAATCTGATTATCAGGTATCAGCTTAGGCTGTTGCGGTTTCCAGATGACGTTATCAGGTAGCTGATCCGGTTTTCAGATCAGACAATCAGGTTATCAAGTGGCTGATCTGGTTTTCAGATATGTTTATCAGATCATGTTACCAGGTGCCTGATCTGGCTTTCAGATCAGGTTATAAGGTAGCTGATCTGGTTTTCTGATCATTTTATCAGGAAGCTGATCAGGTTATCAAGTAAATGACCATTTACAACATTGAGATGCATGAAGTTTCAGGTCAGTTGAGATACAAAAAGGTAAACTTTTATTTAGCTTATTATCTTTGCTTATCATCAAAATTTCATATTTATCATTTCAACACTCTACAAATTTCTTCAAACTTTTCGAAATTTATATCGGTGACAGCACGGTCACTATAAACATGCTTCATATTGTCTCGTCTTGCTTAAGCATTGTCTCGGATCAAATGTTTTGGAATTTTGCTATAACTTATAAAATGAATCAACATTCTTATGTCGGCCATAAAACGATACGCACGGATATTATTGTGCTTCTCATTTGCTACATCGTCGAATATCATAATTGAATTGCTTTTAGCTTCGCTAGGGAAAATAACGGATTCATCACCTAAAAATGTGGAATGTCCTTTTAATTTAATTCGTGGAAATAATTTCTTCAGATATTCATATTTGGGCTGATATAGATATTTTGAGTTTAAATACATAGTCCATTAGGACTTTCTGCCAAGCTAATTATAACATTAGTCTTTCCAAAATTTGACGGACCAACTATAAATGCACGAATAGTGTTTGGTATTTCTTTACTTTTTAATTTATGTTCGATGAATCCGGAATATTTCGTACAAGATATTTTTATGTTCTCTTACTAACCGCATTTTTGTATCTTAAGGCATTTTCTAAACATTATCTTTTATTATAGAAAAAATAAAACAATATGGTTATACGATATCAGAAAAATAGTTCTGATATTTTATAACCATATTTTTTATTTTTTCTATAAAAAAAGATAATGACCGACTAGAATAGGGGGAAGATCTGGTCCAAACACCGACACTGCGATACTTGATGGATTTTTTGTGCCATAGATCTGTAAATTAAATTTAATCAATCTCTGTATGACTCTCCTTATGAAAATCAGCACAGATATTGTAGAAGCCCGCCTAATATTATCTGAACACAGAAACTCATTTTTTCTACTGTTACATAACAAACAAAATTGGTTACTTTTCCACATAGAATAGTTCAGTCCAAAGTGACCAGAAAGAAAACCAGTAACAAGCCCTAAATTATTATTGTTGAGGTTCAGGATGCCATATATAAATAGCTGTATCAATGATTTCACCTGCCTTACACGAGAAGAAGTCTCCTTTGATCAGAGATGTTACAATCGACCGTCGTACGCCACAAAACGGCTCTGGGTCTGTAGACGGAGCAGCGGAGGCCCTCTTGGCCAGTTCATCCACTTCCGCATTCCCCAGATGACCGCTGTGGCCAGATATCCAGTAAATGGAAACCTTTTTCCATATGGATAGCTTTGTAATGAGCATGGGATAGGGGTTTCATGCAAATGCATGCTTTTGCCTTAACTCTGATAATGGCAAGTACGATATATCGTACGAAACAATGAATTTGTTTTTAAATTTTTTTATTTGCAATCTTTTTTGAATAAAATAATAAGCAAATTTTATTAATATATTAACAATAAATAATTGTAGCGTTAAATTCCATTGAATTTAACAATTTAAAATTTAACAATTTTAAAGAATTATATTATCTATACATTTACAGAGCTAATTCAGCTTAGGATTTAAAAGGGAGATGTGATATGTGTGTTAGTTTTAACCGCCTAACTTCATCACTGTCTTCTAAAAGCGTTATTGCAGGAATGTTTTAATGGTCGCTTAGTCTTTTGAAATAATTTCTGCTGTAGGTTTTAATTTCATCCGTTATATTTGGAATATTGAGATCATGGTGAATTGAAGTGTTTCTTATATACCAAGGAGCACCTATTATAAATCTAAGGGATTTTGACTGATATTTTAAACTACATCATAGTTGTACACCGTAAGTCCATATAGGTTTCAGTACGGTCTTATATAATATTAATTTGTTGTTTATGTTTAATTCCGATCTTGGACCAAGAAGCCAGTACATTTTATTTGTTTTAGTTTTTAGTTGTTTTCCCTTTATTTTTATATGTGCTTTCCAAGTTAAGCGTCGATTTAAGACCTTAATATTTGACTTCATTTGACTTGGGTATTACGCTACCATTTAAGTTGACAGCAGGGCAGTCACCATTTTTAAGTGTAAATGTGACATGAGTGGAGTTTTCTGCATTCACTTTAATGTTCGATTTTTTTAGCCCATTACTGAGTCAAGCTGCGTTTGAATAATATTCGATGCTATGGTACCGGATTCGTTGGCTGCTAGTATAGCGGTATCACTAGCGTATGTTGCAAAAACTATCGCATAGTGGGGACTTTTGCAAAATAAATGGTAATAAATCTGGAACTTCTAAACTACTGATTGGATTTACATGAAACTTCGAACATCCTTAGAAGAGGACTAACACATGTCTTGCCAGTTTTCTGGCTTAAGCTGGACAGAAGTTACATTGGGCCAAAGTTAACCACCTGGGACTCAAAAAAACTTCTGAGGCTTGTAACTTTTTAAAAAAATTATCAGATTTTTATCGCATAAAGCATTTTGAGAAAAATAAAATAGATTCATATCGAATAAAAATTATTTGCTGGGTTTTTTATAAGTTACTAAGCCTACTATGCTTATTTGTCTTTTGTGATTTTCAAAAATATTAATATTTGTGAATTCTCAAATAGTTTATGAAAGTCTGTGCATAAGATAAGAGGTTTGTGACTGTTCAAAATGTGTGGTGGAAGTCAGTAGTAGGGAACTAGCGGTTCGGGCGCCGATTAAAATTGTTAAATTGTGGCTGAAATTGTGAAATTGTGGGCTGAAATTGTTAAATTGTGGCTGAAATTGTTAAATTGTGGGCTGAAATTGTTAAATTGTGGCTGAAATTGTTAAATTTTGGCTGAAATTTTAAAATTCTTGGAAATTTGTGAAATTTGATACCTACGTGTGTGTGTCCGTCCGTCCGTCTGTGTTTTTTGTTTACATTAGGAGTTTTTTGTTTATATTAACTTTTTTTGTTTATATTAAGTATATGTATGTATGTATGTATGTATGTATGTATGACCGTGGGAACTTGTGCGTGGAATATTTTGTGGGAATACATTAAGGGGGTTTATAGCTTTAAGATTTTTATATTTGTATGATTTTTCCTAATGCCGACGGGAAAACATCTTTATTTTTTCTAATGCCGACGGGAAAGTTATGATTGTTGTTAGACTGTGGAAATTTGTTGATGTCCGTGATTTGGGCAGGTGAGGTTTTTGTAACATGTAACCGTGGGAATTTGCGGGTGTATCTTTAACGCAGCCTGTGTTTGGTGGGGGCGGGTGTTGTTGTAATATGTATCCGTGGGAATTTGTGTGCGGAATATTTTGTAGGAAGACATTAAGGGGTTTATAGGTTTGAGGCTTTTATATGTGTATGATTTCCTGATGCCAACGGGAAAACATGTTTATTTTTTTCAAATGCCGACGGGAAAATCATGGAAATGATTTTTCCTAATGCCGACGGAAAATTTGTGGGTGTGTCTTGCTGTAGGAATTGAAGTCTGGCTGTGATTGGTGCAGGGAGGGGTGTGTCTAGCTGTAGGAATTGAAGTCTGGCTGTGATTGGTGGAGGACGGGGTTTGTCTAGATTGTGAGACCTTAAGGCTGACCGTGATTTGGGTAGGTGAGGGTGTTTTGTAATATGTAACCGCGGGAATTCGGTGAAGTTTATGCTTGTTGGAATTTAAACCAAGCTGTGCTCGTGGAGGGGCGGGATGTATTTGCGGTAGATCGACTGGTGTAGGGTGGGGAGTTGTTGTAATATGTATCCGTGGGAATCTGTGTACATGTATGTATGTATGTCTGTAAGAGTTTAAGGCTGTCTGTGATTTATCAAAGGTGAGGTGAGAGTGTTCATGTAATACGTATCCGTGGGAATCTGTGTATATGTATGTTCGTAGGAGTTTAAGGCTGATTGTGATTTGAGGTGGAGGAGGGTCTTGTTGTGATAGATAGATAGAATGTGCCTATGTGTATGTTTATGTATATATGTATATGTAGCAGTTTAAGTCTATCCTTGATTTAAGGTAGGCGGGGATGTGTTATTGTAATATGTATCTATAGGAATTTGGGAGTTTATATGTTTGTAGAAATTTTTGTGCATGTATGTCAGTAGAAGTTTAAGACTGATCGTGATTTGGATTGTTGAGATTGATCGATTGTATGTGACCTTGAGAATTTTTGTATGTATATCTGTAGAAAATTTAAGGCTTATCGTGATTTATGAGGGGCGAAGTGTTCATTAAATATATCATGATTACTGAGAGGTGAGGTGAAGGTGTTCATGTATATGTATACGTATTTGCGTGTATATATGTCTATATGAGTTTAAGGCTGATCGTGATTTAGGTTGTGAGATTGATAGATTGTATGTTACCTTGAGATTTTGTGTATGTATATCTGTAAGAACTTTAGGCTGACTGTGATTTGTGAGGGGAGGGGCGTTGTTGAAATAGATGTAATTTTTCGTAGATGAATTTTAGTATGTGTGTGTGTATGTGATTTTCTCATCATAGTATTTATATGTACGTAGAAATAAATTGTTTCTCATATGAACATTTTTTGCTAGAAAATATTATCATATATCTGAACTTCCTTAATCCTAGTATGTTTTTCATATTGGAGGATGAGATTGCTTTATATTTTATCAAGCTTAAATTTGTCCAGTGTTAAAGTCTGTCGGTCAGAAATTTGTTTATATTTGTATAAATATTAATTTCAGATTTTGCAAAATTCTTGTGTACGATCGTGATGATTTTTTTTTTGTGTGTGTATGTGTGTATGCGCGATAGAGTTTGACTGGTCTGTGATAAGTTTGTTTATTTAAGTACATTTGTCTTCTTCGACTTTCGTCTTCAAGCGTCAATAGCTTGGAGAACGGTTTGTATGTTTTCATGATGTAGATATGTAAGTGTGATTGTTAAAATCCAATAAATACTTGAGCATGGGTAAGAAATTTGATAATATGTGTACATATGTACATATGGATCTACAAATTGATTTTATGTCTGTATGTATGTACATACAAATAAGTCTGGGGCTCCCTGTTTAAATACATTTTTTTTTGTCATGTGCTGTTGTTGCTGTTGTAAATATTCGCCAGGTCTTTTGTGTATAGATGTGAAATATCTCCATAGTTTTTTTATTTGAAATTAAAAAAACGTTCTTTTAATTTTTAGATGTATTTTCTTAAAAGTTTGTGAGGAGTTTCTGTTTTAAGTAAAATTGAATTCCTCTCTAGTTGTAGTAACTATAGTATAAATATTTAATATATTTTATTTCCATTTGTTTAAAGTTGATGCAGCCTAATCCGTTAACTCTTCGTCAACATTAGAAATTTTTCGGTGTAAAATTTTTTCCAACTATCATCTTTTTTCTTCACCTTTTTTATATATTTTAGAACATCTTGCATTGGCTTTAAAAAATGACAAACGCTTTGAAATGAAACTGATTCAGCAGTCCAGCTTAGGTGATGATAGTTTTTTTGTTAACCAGTTTGCTTCTCTTTCCTTTTTTATTGATAAACATTTAAAATCAAATGGTGGTTTTATAATGAAATTGTTATACTCATTATTGTTAAAAACATCCGCTACTTCTTTTTGTAATGAAAATCATTCGAAACCTTACTCGTATATTAAAACCATTTCTTCATTCATATTACTTAATTTATAAGAGTTTCAGGACTTTCTATTATTCGATCATCAGTAAAAATGCAGTAGCTGAGGTCCTTGCTTACTGTTTCATATTAAATTTCTATATCAATTGAGCCGCTATTGAATAAAAGGAACTTTTATCTTAAACTTTAGTGCATTTGGAAGTGCTTGAAATTCTTTCATATCATAGCTTTGTTGGAATCTTAGATACGAGTACATATAATATAGAATTGCATAACGTTTATTTTTAATTTTTATGTTAAGATCATTATCATTTGGATATGTACTTTTAAATTAGTTAAATCATAATGAGGAAACTTCTTTTCTTCTTGAATAGCGATCAACAGAAAACGAAATCGTTTTCTTACAATTTAGGTCTGGTCTCTCAACGGTTCCTCTAGTATATAAGATGACTTTCTATGTCAACATATCTCTCTACTCTTTGTCAGCGTTAAGGGACAATTAAATGTTAAAATTTTAACTCCTCAAATTGTGTTACTTCATACTGATAATATGTTTTCATTAATAAGGTATATGTTTATCTTATGAAGGTTACTCGCCTATGGCTTTTATTTGATGTTCTAGATGATTTTTTTTCTCATTTCATTAAAGTTCAGCGTATTGTACATATATTTCTGATATTTTTAAGCGCGCTTTATTTACCTGTCAGACAAAGTGTACGTATCAGTTGATCACTCAGTCTCTCTTTTTAATAATTTTTTTCTTTTAATATGCCACTACTATTTTTTCAGATTTTACTACTTGAAAAAGAGAATATTTATGTAATTTTTAAATGTATTCATATATACATATAGGTAAATATATGTATATATGTATAGAGAAATTACTTTATCTACAAAGAAATACATGTTTAATAATCAACTATTCTAGAAAATCGATCTCAAATAACGCAGTTACCTCCACCATCAATTCACCGTCGGTGTTTTTATAGTGTCAGACACACTAGAATATCTATGTTTGAGAGAATTTTTACATCGAGGTTTTCTACATGAGGTTTGCTGGTTGACATCCTTGAAGTTATTGTTGACGTAGGCTGGGTTGTATCACATTCAGATGTAATCATTTCCTACTTAAAAAAGGTCCTCATTACTATCAACTATATCTGTATACATTTCATTCATGAGTTGGGTTGATCCAGATACAATTGCTGTCTACAGATTAATGATTAGAAACAAGTTTCTCATCACCTTCTAACAGATTTATATATTTTGCTAGCATGCATGTCTTAGCATGCTTCTATCGATAGTGACGCGAGAGTCCGACATGTAGTGGTGTTTCAATTAAAAATTTATACTATTAGATTTTACGATTTCGCTCTTTTTATTCTTTTACAAAGTAGATACATATTTATGTATTTCATTTAGCACAGAGTCATAAAATTTCTTTGCTTACAAAATTGTGTGACATTCTTTTAAATTTGCATGCTTAGGCATGCTTTCAATATTTTTTCTGTAAATTTATTTGATACTCATACAGATACAGATATAAAGTAAGATCTGCTTACATTGCATTTTACAATTTATGTATGCTTCAGCATGATTCCAGTTGAAGTCCATATTTATTCAGTAAGTTTGTTTGATACTAATTCATACACATATACATTCTTAAAGATTGGAAATCTAAGTCCAATTTATGTAGTTTATCTATATTTTCTAAAGATTTGATAGCTATAGAAATTAATAGAGTAAAGATCTATTATAATAGCCCATGGGCATATTTTAAAATTTCGCTTGCTAGAGCTTTCGAAATGGAAAATGTAAAATTTTCACTATAAAAAGTGATAATATTATGTGTTACTGAATATTAATTTATTTTGAACGCTTAAGTTTTCACAATATTTCATACAGGCCAACAAGTTTAGAGAATTTCCAGTATATTAAGTTAATTATCTTTCTTAAGACCTATCATTCCTAATCATTCCTTCAAAAATACAAACCAAACTAGATTTTTCCTGTTTAATTATATATTTTACTTTCATTAAATTTCAACATTTTGTTCATCTTCAAATTATCAGCTTTTTCTCATTTGTTAAGTTAACTTTAATCGGAAACATTTAAATAGTGAGATGAACTTTTATATTGTATACGAGTACATTAAGTAATTCTTTGTATATTTCAATATACTTATATGAACCATCATCACATAATTCCTTTGGATGATCTATTAAATCATTCTACTATTGATGCTTTCATATTAAGTAATGTTAAATATTCTACTTATGCATGAATTTTCCAGTATCTATTAAAAAATTCTTTACAATCATCCATTTGTAAGTTTTTTGGTACTCGTAACATTTCAAAAATATTTTCCACAGCCTAGGTTTTTTCGAGTGCAACTTTTATTTTCAACGGTATTGACCATAGAAACTTTGAGAATGAATCATTTACAGTCTACAATAATCAATAATTTCTATTTTCTGTAGAATAGTTTCACATTTCACCTAAATCAGCTCCATAAAAGATCAACTATTCCTTTCATTACATATCTGCAATGCACAAACAATTTTCGAGATTTATTATAGAGTTCGTTTACTAAATTTCTTTTTGAAGACATTAAGTTGTTTTACAGATTTTTTGGAGAGTGTTGTGATCTACTTGATGCACTTTCAGCTATTTATACTATCATGTAGTTAATTTTCCAATCTATAAATTTTATTGTTCAGCTCTTCAATTTGTTTTTTCAAAAGATGATTTAATTTTTAGTACGTGTTTTTTCAATTTTATAACTATCTTCTATCTCTAATTGTATTTCACGTTGTACTCCATCAATTTGCATTTTAATATATTCTTGAATTATATTAATTCCTTAAGCTGTATTATTAATTTGTCCTATAGTTTATCGTTTTGAGTTTCCAGAAACAATTTACTGATAACATCATTCTCCGTCAGTGAATGATGATGATTCTCTATCCATGTATTAGTAGAAATTATATATTTTATATAGTTTTCAAAATAAAATTTCTCATAGTATTTCCATGTTTTATTATCATTCATTAAAGAAAATAAAGCTACTATTAGAGCATATATTTGACCATCAACTTGTATTTTATCTTCATTTAGTTTTAGGTTACTATCACCAAACTTCCATTCATTATTCAAATCTTAATGTGGGCCATAGTTTGTATCTAATTCAATTCTTCCTTCCAAGACTGATAAATGAGTATAAGTGTCTTCAGAATTGGAAGTCTATGAGTAAAAATCATCTTCATCATCCTCATTATCATTCTCAGTATTAGCATCATTAAATAAGATGATATCATCAAATATTGTTCCTTCTGAAAGTTTCTTCGGTGTACTTGTCTCTATATTGACTGATGGCTTTAAACTTATATTATTTTCAGCTTCTATCTTGATTTTACTTTCTTCTTTCTTGTGAATTCTTTCAATATTTCTAGAACTATTTATGAATTCTTTGAGAGGTTCTGGTATAGGTTTAAATGTATCTTTTCTAGCTCACAAGTATCTATTTCACCAGTTTTTATACTACTTGTCAACACCAACTGTTTTAAAATTTTCTCATCCATGTGTAGCAAATAAGAGGTATCAGCTATTACATTAGGTATCAGCTATTAGATCAGGTATCAGATCAGGTTATTAGGTAGCTGGTCTGGTTTTCAGATCAGCTTATCAGGACCTAGTCTGGTTTTCAGATCAGCTTATCAGGACCTGGTCTGGTTTTCAGATCAGCTTATCAGGACCTGGTCTGGTTTTCAGATCAGCTTATCAGGACCTGGTCTGGTTTTCAGATCAGCTTATCAGGACCTGGTCTGGTTTTCAGATCAGCTTATCAGAACCTGGTCTGGTTTTCAGATCAGCTTATCAGAACCTGGTCTGGTTTTCAGATCAACTTATCTGATTCCGATTGGGTTATCAGTTTACAAGTAGCTGCCTATTTATAACATTTAGATGAATGCAGTTTAAGGTCAGATGAAAAACGAAAAAGTAAACTTTTATGCAATCAAATTCTCTTTTTTTCTATAACGATCATCGTTTAATTCAATATCGTTGGTTATAATCAAAATTCATATTTATCCTTCCAACATGCATTTTATTTGTCTCATCTTACTTAAACATTATAATTACATTATGATTATCTGGTATAAAATGTTTGGTGATTCTGGTATAAGTTTGGCATCAGCAGAATGCATCAACATTCTTATCTCACTCCATACAAAAATATGTGTCTCACATCTTACATCGTTAAATATCATATCGGAATTACTTTTAGCTTTGTTAGGAGAAATAACAGATTCAGTATCTGTAAATGTGTAATATCCCATTCCTTTAATTAATGAAATTATGTAATTACTTTAAGTATCCATATTTAGGTTGATAGAGATATTTTGAGTATTAATATGTAGATGTTTTAAAATTTTAGTTCATTAAGACTTTTTAGCAAGCCAATCATAACATATTTTTTATTTTATTTTTTTACAATTTGACAGACCAATAGAGGGGGAACTATGACTTGTTTTTGAACTAAAGTTTGATGAATCATCAAAAATTTCGTACCATACTATTTTTAGGTTGGTTTGACTATGAGTATGCACCAATATTTATGAAATGTGTTTCATAAATATTGTCTCTTATTTAGAAAAAATAAAATAATACAGCCATACGACACCAGAAAATATTTTCTGGTATCGTATAGCTATATTATTTTATTTTTCTTATATAAGAGATAATGGTCCCTACTCATAGTCAAAACAAAGTATATTTTAAGAGTTTAAAACCAGTATTATCATAAAAAATACTGATTTTAAACTCTTACAGTCTTATTTATAAAGTCTTAATAATTTTTATAAATAAGGCTGTTAAAATATACTTTGTTTCACTAACCACATTTGTGTAACTAATTGCATTTCATAAATATTGACGTATACTCATAATCAAAACAAATGATAGTTTTATGTTGTTTTGAATGTGAGTATACATCATTATCTCTTATTAAAAAAATAAAATAATACATCTACACGATTTCAGAAAATATTTTCTGATATCGTATAACTGTATTATTTTATTTTTTTAAGAAGAGATAATATTTATAAAATGCATTTAGTTACACAAATTTGGTTAGTGAAACAGCCTAAAAATAGGATGGTACGAAATTTTGATGATTCATCAAACGTTGGTTCAAAAACAAGTCATAGTTCCCTTCTACCAAATTTTATTTGCGCAAAAATAGTTGGTCTGTCAAATTGTAAAAAAATAAAATAAAAAATATGTTATGATTGGCTTGCTAAAAAGTCTTAATGAACTAAAATTTTAAAACATCTACATATTAATACTCAAAATATCTCTATCAACCCAAATATGGATACTTAAAGATATTACATAATTTCATTTATTAAGGGCATGGGATATTACACATTTACAGATACTGAATCTGTTATTTCTCCTAACAAAGCTAAAAGTAATTCCGATATGATATTTAACGATGTTAGATGTGAGAAACATATTTTTGTATGGAGTGAGATAAGAATGTTGATGCATTCTGCTGATGCCAAACTTATACCAGAATCACCAAACATTTTATACCAGATAATCATAATGTAATTATAATGTTTAAGTAAGATGAGACAAATAAAATGCATGTTGGAAGGATAAATATGAATTTTGATTATAAGCAACGATATTGAATTAAACGATGATCGTTATAGAAAAAAAGAGAATTTGACTACATAAAAGTTTACTTTTTCGTTTTTCATCTGACCTTAAACTGCATTCATCTAAATGTTATAAATAGGCAGCTACTTGTCAACTGATAACCCAATCTGAATCAGATAAGTTGATCTGAAAATCAGACCAGGTCCTGATAAGCTGATCTGAAAACCAGACCAGGTTCTGATAAGCTGATCTGAAAACCAGACTAGGTCCTGATAAGCTGATCTGAAAACCAGACCAGGTCCTGATAAGCTGATCTGAAAACCAGACCAGGTCCTGATAAGCTGATCTGAAAACCGGACCAGGTCCTGATAAGCTGATCTGAAAACCAGACCAGCTACCTGATAACCTGATCTGATACCTGATCTAATAGCTGATACCTCTTATTTGCTAAACATGGATGAGAAAATTTTAAAACAGTTGGTGTTGACAAGTAGTATAAAAACTGGTGAAATAGATACTTGTGAGCAATAAAAGATACATTTAAATCTATAACAGAACCTCTCAAAGAATTCATAAATAGTTCTAGAAATATTGAAAGAATTCGCAAGAAAGAAGAAAGTAAAATCAAGATAGAAGCTGAAAATAATACAAGTTTAAAGCCATCAGTCAATATAGAGACAAGTACACCAAAGAAACTTTCAAATGGAACAATATTTGATGATATCATCTTATTTAATGATGCTAATACTGAGAATGATGATAAGGATGATGAAGATGATTTTTACTCATAGACTTCCAATTCTGAAGACACTTTTACTCATTTATCAGTCTTGGAAGGAAGAATTGAATTAGATACAAACTATGGCCCACATCAAGATTTGAATAATGAATGAAAGTTTGGTGATAGTAACCTAAAACTAAATGAAGATAAAATACAAGTTGATGGTCAAATATAGGCCCTAATAGTAGCTTTATTTTCTTTAATGATTGATAATAAAACATGGAAATACTATGAAAAATTTGATGTTGAAAACTATATAAAATATATAATTTCTACTAATCATCATCATCATTCACTGACAGAGAATGATGTTATCAGTAAATTGTTTCCGGAAACTCCAAACGATAAACTATAGGACAAATTAGTAATATAGCTTAAGGAATTAATATAATTCAAGAATATATTAAAATGCAAATTGATAGAGTACAACGTGAAATACAATTAGAAATAGAAGATAGTTATAAAATTGATAAAATACATACTAAAAATTACATTATCTTTTGAAAAAACAAATGAACAGCTGAACGATAAAATTTATAGATTGGAAAATGAACTACATGATAGTATAAATAGCTGAAAGTGCATCAAGTAGATCACAACACTCTCCAAAAAATCTTTAAAACAACTCAATGTCTTTAAAAAGAAATTTAGTAGACGAACTCTATAATAAATCTCGAAAATTGTTTGTGCATTGTAGATATGTAATGAAAGAAATAGTTGATCTTTTATGGGGAGCTGATTTAGGTGAAATGGGGAACTATTCTACAGAAAATAAAAATTATTGATTATTGTAGACTGTAAATGATTCATTCACAAAGTTTCTGTGGTCAATACCGTTGAAAATAAAAGATGCATTCGAAAAAACCTAGGCTGTGGAAAATATTTTTGAAATGTTATGAGTACCAAAAAACTTACAAATGGATGATTGTAAAGAATTTTTTAATAGACACTGGAAAATTCATGCATAAGTAGAATATTAAACATTACTTAATATGAAAGCATCAATAGTAGAATGATTTAATAGATCATCCAAAGGAATTATGTGATGATGGTTCATATAAATGAAATATACAAAGAATTACTTAATGTACTCGTATACAATATATAAGTTCATCTCACTATTTAAATGTTTCCGATTAAAGTTAACTCAACAAATGAGAAAAAGCTGCTAAATATAATAATTTGAAGATGAACAAAATGTTGAAATTTAATGAAAGTAAAAAAATAAAATTAAACAGGAAAAATCTAGTTTGGTTTGTATTTTTGAAGGAATGATAGGTCTTAAGAAAGATAATTAACTCAATATACTGGAAATTCTCGAAACTTGTTGGCCTGTATGAAATATTGTGAAAACTTAAGTGATCAAAATAAATTACAACACAGTGTAATATTCAGTAACACCTAATATTATCACTTTTTATAGTGAAAATTGTACATTTTCCATTTCGAAAGCTCTAGCAAGCGAAATTTTAAAATATGCCCATGGGCTATTATAATAGATCTTTACTCTATTAATTTCTATAGCTATCAAATCTTTAGAAAATATAGATAAACTACATAAATTGGACTTAGATTTCCAATCTTTAAGAATGTATATGTGTATGAATTAGTATCAAACAAACTTACTGAATAAATATGGACTTCAACTGGAATCATGCTGAAGCATACATAAATTGTAAAATGCAATGTAAGCAGATCTTACTTTATATCTGTATCTGTATGAGTATCAAATAAATTTACAGAAAAAATATTGAAAGCATGCCTAAGCATGCAAATTTAAAAGAATGTCACACAATTTTGTAAGCAAAGAAATTTTATGACTCTGTGCTAAATGAAATACATAAATATGTATCTACTTTGTAAAAGAATAAAAAGAGCGAAATCGTAAAATCTAATAGTACAGATTTTTAATTGAAACACCACTACATGTCGGATGTCACTATCGATAGAAGCATGCTAAGGCATGCATGCTAGCAAAATATATAAATCTATTAGAAGGTGATGAGAAACTTGTTTCTAATCATTAATCTGTAGACAGCAATTGTATCTGGATCAACCCAACTCATGAATGAAATGTATACAGATATAGTTGATAGTAATGAGGACCTTTTTTAAGTAGGAAATGATTACATCTGAATGTGATACAACCCAGCCTACGTCAACAATAACTTCAAGGATGTCAACCAGCAAACCTCATGTAGAAAACCTCGATGTAAAAATTCTCTCAAACATAGATATTCTAGTGTGTCTGACACTATAAAAACACCGACGGTGAATTGATGGTGGAGGTAACTGCGTTATTTGAGATCGATTTTCTAGAATAGTTGATTATTAAACATGTATTTCTTTGTAGATAAAGTAATTTCTCTATACATATATACATATATTTACCTATATGTATATATGAATACATTTAAAAATTACATAAATATTCTCTTTTTCAAGTAGTAAAATCTGAAAAAATAGTAGTGGCATATTAAAAGAAAAAAATTATTAAAAAGAGAGACTGAGTGATCAACTGATACGTACACTTTGTCTGACAGGTAAATAAAGCGCGCTTAAAAATATCAGAAATATATGTACAATACGCTGAACTTTAATAAAATGGGAAAAAAAATCATCTAGAACATCAAATAAAAGCCATAGGCGAGTAACCTTCATAATATAAACATATACCTTATTAATGAAAACATATTATCAGTATGAAGTAACACAATTTGAGGAGTTAAAATTTTAACATTTAATTGTCCCTTAACGCTGACAAAGAGTAGAGAGATATGTTGACATAGAAAGTCATCTTATATACTAGAGGAACCGTTGAGAGACCAGACCTAAATTGTAAGAAAACGATTTCGTTTTCTGTTGATCGCTATTCAAGAAGAAAAGAAGTTTCCTCATTATGATTTAACTAATTTAAAAGTACATATCCAAATGATAATGATCTTAACATAAAAATTAAAAATAAACGTTATGCAATTCTATATTATATGTACTCGTATCTAAGATTCCAACAAAGCTATGATATGAAAGAATTTCAAGCACTTCCAAATGCACTAAAGTTTAAGATAAAAGTTCCTTTTATTCAATAGCGGCTCAATTGATATAGAAATTTAATATGAAACAGTAAGCCAGGACCTCAGCTACTGCATTTTTACTGATGATCGAATAATAGAAAGTCCTAAAACTCTTATAAATTAAGTAATATGAATGAAGAAATGGTTTTAATATACAAGTAAGGTTTCGAATGATTTTCATTACAAAAAGAAGTAGCGGATGTTTTTAACAATAATGAGTATAACAATTTCATTATAAAACCACCATTTGATTTTAAATGTTTATCAATAAAAAAGGAAAGAGAAGCAAAGTGGATAACAAAAAAACTATCATCACCTCAGCTGCACTGCTGAATCAGTTTCATTTCAAAGCGTTTGTCATTTTTTAAAGCCAATGCAAGATGTTCTAAAATATATGAAAAAGGTGAAGAAAAAAGATGATAGTTGGAAAAAATTTTACACCGAAAAATTTCTAACGTTGACGAAGAGTTAACGCACTAGGATACATCAACTTTAAAGAAATGGAAATAAAATATATTAAATATTTATACTATAGTTACAACAACTAGAGTGGAATTCAATTTTACTTAAAACAGAAACTCCTCACAAACTTTTAAGAAAATACATCTAAAAATTAAAAGAACGTTTTTTTAATTTCAAATAAAAAAACTATGGAGATATTTCACATCTATACACAAAAGACCTGGCGAATATTTACAACAGCAACAACAGCACATGACAAAAAAAATTATTTAAACAGGGAGCCCCAGACTTATTTGTATGTACATACATACATACATAAAATCAATTTGTAGATCCATATGTACATATGTACATATATTATCAAATTTCTTACCCATGCTCAAGTATTTATTGGATTTTAACAATCACACTTACATATCTACATCATGAAAACATACAAACCGTTCTCGAAGCTATTGACGCTTGAAGACGAAAGTCGAAGAAGACAAATGTACTTAAATAAACAAACTTATCACAGACCAGTCAAACTCTATCGCGCATACACACACAAAAAAATCACCACGATCGTACACAAGAATTTTGCAAAATCTGAAATTAATATTTATACAAATATAAACAAATTTCTGACCGACAGACTTTAACACTGGACAAATTTAAGCTTGATAAAATATAAAGCAATCTCATCCTCCAATATGAAAAACATACTAGCATTAGGCAATTTCAGATATATGATAGTATTTTCTAGAAAAAAAATTTTCATATGAGAAATAATTTATTTCAACGTACATATAAATACTAGGGTGAGAAAATCACATACACACACACACATACTAAAATTCATCTACGAAAAATTAAACCTATTTCAACAACGACCCTCCCCTCACAAATCACACTCAGCCTAAAGTTCTTACAGATATATATACACAAAATCTCAAGGTAACATACAATGTATCAATCTCACAACCTAAATCACGATCAGCCTTAAACTCATATAGACATACATACATGTACACAGATACGTATACATATATATACATGAACACCTTCACCTCACCTCTCATTAATCATGATCAGCCTTAAACTCCTACAGATATATACACAAATTGCGCGGTTATATTACATGAACACTTCGCCTCTCATAAATCACGATAAGCCTTAAGTTTCCTACAGATATACATACACTAATTCTCGAAGTCACATACAATCGATCAATCTCAACAATTCAAATTACGATCAGCCTTAAACTCGTACAGACATACATGTACAAAAATTCCTACAGACATATAAACACCCAAATTCTTATAGATACATATTACAATAACACCGCCCGCCTACCTCAAATCAAGGACAGCCTTAAACTCCTACATATACATACATACACACACACACATATAGGCACATTCTATCTATCTATCACAACAACACCCTCCCCCACCTCAAATCACAATCAGCCTTAAACTCCTACGAACATACATATACACAGATTCCCACGGATACGTATTACATGAACACTCTCACTCCACCTTTGATAAACCACAGACAGCCTTAAACTCTTACAGACATACATACATACATGTACACAGATTCCCACGGATACATATTACAACAACTCCCCACCCTACACCAGTCGATCTACCGCAAATACATTCCGCCCCTCCACAAGCACAGCTTGGTTTAAATTCCAACAAGCATAAACTTCACCGAATTCCCGCGGTTACATATTACAAAACACCCTCACCTACCCAAATCACGGTCAGCCTTAAGGTCTCACAATCTAGATAAACCCCGTCCTCCACCAATCACAGTCAGACTTCAATTCCTACAGCTAGACACACCCCGCCCTCCACCAATCACAGCCAGACTTCAATTCCTACAGCTGGACACGCCCACAAATTTTCCGTCGGCATTAGGAAAAATTATTTCCATGATTTTCCCGTCGGCATTTGAAAAAAATAAACATGTTTTCCCGTCGGCATTTGAAAAAAAAAAAACATGTTTTCCCGTCGGCATTTGAAAAAAACAAAGATGTTTTCCCGTCGGCATTTGAAAAAAATAAAGATGTTATCTCGTCGGCATTAGAAAATCGTATACATATAAAAGCTTCAAACCTTTAAACCCCCTTAATGTATAACCACAAACATACATACATATAAATTCCCACGGTCATAAAAAACCTGACTTATTGAACCGCCCTCGTATGTAGTAATAAAAAAACTCCTTATATAAATAAAAACAGTTAATGTAAACAAAAAACACTTAATGTAAACAAAAAATCGGACGGACTTATTGAAACACCCTCGTAGGTATCAAATTTCACAAATTTCCAAGAATTTTAAAATTTTCAAATTTTAATTATCCAAATTTAACAATTTCAGCCACAATTTAACAATTTCAGCCACAATTTAACAATTTCAGCCCACAATTTAACAATTTTAATTGGCCCAGAACCCCCAGTTCCCTACTACTGTTTACTTCAAATTGGAGTAGATGAAAGCTTTAAATTTTTCTTTTAAGCACCACTTTTTGAACGTTATTGTATATTAACGAAACAAAAGTGAGAAACGGCTTATGTTTTCTAAGAACCTTTAACACTCAATAAATAATTCTTTATTGTTTAAAAAATTAAGTTTCGTTCATAGGAATTAAAAATTTTTAAGGCACTATGTGCAGAAATTGCAAACATTAAAACTTTTAAAGAAAATGTTTGCTTTAAAAGAAGTATTAAGTTTTAGCATTATTTTTTAGCACTTAAATTATTTTTTTTAGCATTTTTTAGCTTTTTAAGTAAATTTAGCTGCAAAACTTTTTTGGATCTGGTCAGACTGCCGCTTAGACGTCTATTTATAGGAATATTCAACGAGAACCTGTTTAAAGTATTTGAGCACTTCTGCTGTAAAATTTTTTTTAGTATCAGTATTTTGAAATATTAATAAGAAGAGCTACAAGACCAAACAATCAGCAACCAACTCTATCCAAATATTGAATACAGTCGTATAAGAGGCAATAAAATTGCAAAGACAAAAATGTAAGATCTATACATAGTTGCCAGAAAAGTCGATTTGACACGGTTTTACTATTTTTTCTCGACAAAAGTTGAAGGTATAACAATGTGGTAGCTTTATTTACTGTAAAGTAAGCATACAAGAGCATTCACAGTTTGTATGAACTATATATCCAAACCATGTTGCTAGTTTCTGCTACAAGTAGGGCAGTTTGTTCTATATACACCTATATACACATCCATTGCAATATAGCATGGCTTATTACCGATTGCCTGATTCTGTGGTTGGTTTAAAAATGGTTGTTGATTTTGGTGATTAGCAAGAACATCTGGCTTTTGTGGTGATTTTTGTTGATGACTTCGTTGTGTTTTTTCTTATTGAAACACATTTCTATAGAATGTCTCTTAATTCGGCATAAACTGCTACGTTTAGCACTGGTGATTTCTCTTCCTTCTTCAGCACAAGCAAGAGATTTTGCTTCGAAAAAAAAATTTTGCTTCACGGCTGGTGTTTTCACGCCGTACCGTATCTCTTATATTTATGATGAGCAGACCATACAGCATATTTACTGTATGGTATTGTATAAATTTTCGGCATTCCACGTAATGTATCTGCATCGGAAATCTATTCAGTGTTTTTGAAAACATATACTGCCGATAATAACTCTTCGACAGCGGCTGGATCACTTTGTCCCATAGAACGGGTAGTACGGTGCGTTAAAGACACACCTCTAGTAGTTATAGTTATTGTAGCCAAGATCTGCCTAAATTGCTCCTCCGAAAAAGTCACCATCTCTTCTGTGTTGTTGTTGACTTGTATAGCCTCTGTTAAAAACTGCATTTTCTGCCTTTACTGTTGTAGCGTCTTCCAGGAAAGCTATTTTGTCTTCTTATTTGGTAGTGGTTTCTGAAGCCACCGATTTGGTCGCCAATAAAATAATCTTGTTTCTTAGATAATAAATTTGGTTCATCTAAAGAACAATTAAAACACAAATTATTTCCGTTAAATTCAAATATTATTAATGAAAGTATGCCGGTTGTATTTTGATATTTGATTGAGTTCAGTTAAATTTAAAAGTAAAAAGAAATATAAGTAATAAAAAATATAATACTGCACTGCTTCACATGCATAAAGGGCCAATTTCACCATTTTCTATTTTCACCAATTCTATTAATATTTAAATATAGATCAATTGAATTAAAGTTAATGGCAAGTAAAAACAATTTAATTCAATGAATATATTTTTTAAACTGCTCTTCACAATTACCTAGAATAGAATCTGAAATTAAAGAAAATTTATCATAATTTCAAATTGAATTTTCGAAATCATTTTAATGATCACAATCACAATTTAAAAGAACAGCGATTTAGAAATCACGTTCACAAGAAGCAACATTAATAAAAAATCACAGTTTCGCTCAACACTAGTGACAAACATTGAATGTATTGTAGAAAAATGTGTGTGCTATGCATTACATAGTGGTAGTGAATTAGGTATCGAAGAGTAGGTAGACAGTTACAATTACTGGTGAATAGGTACAGATGTAGTAGCCGAGTACTATACCCTTTCGCTACCGCTTTTAGTAGATAGAGAGAAAAAACCGTCACTTCGCTATATACTTGTGACAATGGTTTCTGGATATACGCATACATACGTATATGTATATATATGACAAAATGTGAATATATACGCATTTGTATATATCCGCACACATATGTGGACTTTGCCTATCAAGAATTCTAATGACATCGTCCATTGATTTCTATAAGTTTTTACGTCAGTTAAAATATATACATTTGAATATGTCTTGGAGTTTGTTTGCTTAAATGGATATGGACGCAAAAATAGCACAACATAAACAGCAGCCGAAGAAACAATATTAAGAGGACATTATAAGAAACACAAGCATCCTTCGATGGACGAGTTTAAATCCGCGGTGGGCACAAATAATGAAATGGAGAAAAGAGCGTAAATAAGTTGTTTTATACTTAGAGAAACTTATGAATACATTATAGTCTCGCTTAAGGTAAGACCGGTAAATATTATTTAATACCTGATTACAACTAAAGCCAGAACTAGGTTTTACTTTCTGTTCTGTTACGAATCAGCTTTTTCTTTTTTTTTTAAAAATCTAATACAAGTCGTTAGATTTTCTGTTTCGTTCTGTTCTGTTTTGGTTCAACCTGTGAATATCAAGAAATTGTTAAGTATTTGTAAGTGACAGCATAAATTAAATGAAAATATTTTGAAATAAATCGTGATTGTGCGTTTAGAATTTAAGAAATTACATTTTTAAAAGGAAAACATAAAATTATATTGAAACATAATAATAGACGATGCAAAACTCATCACTTTAGTGGAAAGCTGCGACCTTTCTTGTCAGAAACAGCTGATAAGTTACTAAAAAAAAAGTAAGTACTCAAATTTACAAGCAGAACGGCACATCACGGAACAGCAACAGAAATTGAAGACTAATGAAGCCTTAAGGTACTAATGTTCATTAGACTGATTTAAACAAAATAAAAATAAATATTTTCCCACTCTAAGTAGTTATATGGGATATAACTACTGAAAATTTTTTAAAAGGAGCTGAAAATAAAAAATTAACATGAGGACGTACATATGTATATTACCAGTATACAACAATAAAATTTCGTAATTTGACGCAATGAAAATATCCACTATACTCTTATGAAATCTAGTATGCTACTGAAACAAATTTTGTGTTTTATTCAGGAGTAAATGAACGCAAACATCATAAAACAAACACGCGTATGTGATATACGGAAAACTTTTTTACATTTCTCTTTCAATATAAAATTGTAATTTTTTATAGAATGTCTCTTAATTCGGCATAAACTGCTACGTTTAGCACTGGTGATTTCTCTTCCTTCTTCAGCACAAGCAAGAGATTTTGCTTCGAAAAAAAAATTTTGCTTCACGGCTGGTGTTTTCACGCCGTACCGTATCTCTTATATTTATGATGAGCAGACCATACAGCATATTTACTGTATGGTATTGTATAAATTTTCGGCATTCCACGTAATGTATCTGCATCGGAAATCTATTCAGTGTTTTTGAAAACATATACTGCCGATAATAACTCTTCGACAGCGGCTGGATCACTTTGTCCCATAGAACGGGTAGTACGGTGCGTTAAAGACACACCTCTAGTAGTTATAGTTATTGTAGCCAAGATCTGCCTAAATTGCTCCTCCGAAAAAGTCACCATCTCTTCTGTGTTGTTGTTGACTTGTATAGCCTCTGTTAAAAACTGCATTTTCTGCCTTTACTGTTGTAGCGTCTTCCAGGAAAGCTATTTTGTCTTCTTATTTGGTAGTGGTTTCTGAAGCCACCGATTTGGTCGCCAATAAAATAATCTTGTTTCTTAGATAATAAATTTGGTTCATCTAAAGAACAATTAAAACACAAATTATTTCCGTTAAATTCAAATATTATTAATGAAAGTATGCCGGTTGTATTTTGATATTTGATTGAGTTCAGTTAAATTTAAAAGTAAAAAGAAATATAAGTAATAAAAAATATAATACTGCACTGCTTCACATGCATAAAGGGCCAATTTCACCATTTTCTATTTTCACCAATTCTATTAATATTTAAATATAGATCAATTGAATTAAAGTTAATGGCAAGTAAAAACAATTTAATTCAATGAATATATTTTTTAAACTGCTCTTCACAATTACCTAGAATAGAATCTGAAATTAAAGAAAATTTATCATAATTTCAAATTGAATTTTCGAAATCATTTTAATGATCACAATCACAATTTAAAAGAACAGCGATTTAGAAATCACGTTCACAAGAAGCAACATTAATAAAAAATCACAGTTTCGCTCAACACTAGTGACAAACATTGAATGTATTGTAGAAAAATGTGTGTGCTATGCATTACATAGTGGTAGTGAATTAGGTATCGAAGAGTAGGTAGACAGTTACAATTACTGGTGAATAGGTACAGATGTAGTAGCCGAGTACTATACCCTTTCGCTACCGCTTTTAGTAGATAGAGAGAAAAAACCGTCACTTCGCTATATACTTGTGACAATGGTTTCTGGATATACGCATACATACGTATATGTATATATATGACAAAATGTGAATATATACGCATTTGTATATATCCGCACACATATGTGGACTTTGCCCATCAAGAATTCTAATGACATCGTCCATTGATTTCTATAAGTTTTTACGTCAGTTAAAATATATACATTTGAATATGTCTTGGAGTTTGTTTGCTTAAATGGATATGGACGCAAAAATAGCACAACATAAACAGCAGCCGAAGAAGCAATATTAAGAGGACATTATAAGAAACACAAGCATCCTTAGATGGACGAGTTTAAATCCGCGGTGGGCACAAATAATGAAATGGAGAAAAGAGCGTAAATAAGTTGTTTTATACTTAGAGAAACTTATGAATACATTATAGTCTCGCTTCAGGTAAGACCGGTAAATATTATTTAATACCTGATTACAACTAAAGCCAGAACTAGGTTTTACTTTCTGTTCTGTTACGAATCAGCTTTTTCTTTTTTTTTTAAAAATCTAATACAAGTCGTTAGATTTTCTGTTTCGTTCTGTTCTGTTTTGGTTCAACCTGTGAAAATCAAGAAATTGTTAAGTATTTGTAAGTGACAGCATAAATTAAATGAAAATATTTTGAAATAAATCGTGATTGTGCGTTTAGAATTTAAGAAATTACATTTTTAAAAGGAAAACATAAAATTATATTGAAACATAATAATAGACGATGCAAAACTCATCACTTTAGTGGAAAGCTGCGACCTTTCTTGTCAGAAACAGCTGATAAGTTACTAAAAAAAAAGTAAGTACTCAAATTTACAAGCAGAACGGCACATCACGGAACAGCAACAGAAATTGAAGACTAATGAAGCCTTAAGGTACTAATGTTCATTAGACTGATTTAAACAAAATAAAAATAAATATTTTCCCACTCTAAGTAGTTATGTGGGATATAACTACTGAAAATTTTTTAAAAGGAGCTGAAAATAAAAAATTAACATGAGGACGTACATATGTATATTACCAGAATACAACAATAAAATTTCGTAATTTGACGCAATGAAAATATCCACTATACTCTTATGAAATCTAGTATGCTACTGAAACAAATTTTGTGTTTTTTTCAGGAGTAAATGAACGCAAACATCATAAAACAAACACGCGTATGTGATATACGGAAAACTTTTTTACATTTCTCTTTCAATATAAAATTGTAATTTTTTAGGACTGCTATGAAATTGTTTTTTTCTTATATTTTCTCTGTATTAAACAAACTTTTTGGTTAGTTCATAAAATAAGTCTATGGTATTTTTTGGGGCATTTTAAGGATTACCTTGGTTTGAAAATTTTTGACTTTATAGTAGCTCTGGTTAAAATTATAGCGATGAGTAAATGAAAATACCCGAACTGCGCCCATGACCAGTATGGCCACAACTAAAAAAATCTTAATGCTGAATGGGGCTAAAATAATGATAAAAATGCTAAAATTATGGAATGATTTTTTACTAATTAATTATATCTTTATAATAATTACGAACAAAGATTTTATTTCATTTCAATAAAACAAACACAGTTGATCCAAAAATAAAAACAGCAATTCAGGAACATACAAAATAGAATTACTGAATTCGTAAAAACTCTTGTACTCGTATATTTGTCTTATCGTATTAAATATAAAGTGTTAAATGAAATAAATACATAAAATGATCTTACACTTTTATTTTATATGTTTTTACCTCCATATTTATAAAATTGAAAATGAGTTTGAAATGTACTTTATATGATAATTTTACAATGGAAAATTTTCTTAAAACGAATTTTTATTTTTTTAATGTATTAGGATGCTTGCTATCAACATAATGTGAAAGACAGTTAAAAATATACTTTTTGCATTAAAAAATAGGGTAATGTAATTTTTTCAGTTCTATTTTCCATTGTATGTCCAGTATGTCCGGCACCGAAACTCCTAATTTTTAATACTTTTTTCTTCTTCTTATCAGGTGTTTGACGTTTAAATACTTTAAAGCGGCTATTAGACGGTAATACTTGGCATATGAACATGACAGACATTCGTACATTTCAAAAAGCTTTAAAAATCAAAAAATCTAATTTTGTTTAAACATCAAACTAAGCTGAAAACACGAATTTTGCATTATCACACCATCCTGAAATACCAAGTATGACAGCCTAATAGCCCCTTAAGACGTCTTTTGTTGTTTACATAGTTTCCATCATTATACATTTGTGTATGTACGTAAAAATGGCAAAATACATTTAATGTATCGAAAAATGCATAAATCTCGAATTCCAAAAAATAACGAGTAAGGGCCTCTCTATATTAAAGCAACGATAATGTACATTGATTGACAAGGTTTTACTTACTTATATAAATGAAAAAGAATATATGAAATTTATAAAATTAAATATGCTAAAAAAATAATACAAAAATGCTCAAAAAAATGCCAAATGCTAAATAAAAAATTCGCTGCTAAATCAAAATAAATAATGCTAAATTTAGCAGTGGAAATGCTAAAAAGGTCATGCTGCCCATGACTGGTTTAAATGTATGCATATTCAATATGAACTTGTACAAAAAAAGTCCCTTGTAAGTTAACTTAACCTGAAATTTCAATGTATGTACATATGTAAATACATATGTACGTATGTATGTATGTACATTTGTATGTGTATTAGGCGAATTCATCTATTCGTTTAAAATTTCATAGACATGCTTGTCTTTAGTTATCACAAGAACTCTTCCAATTGTTTATTTATATTTATACTTGCAATACATACATATGTATATCTACTATGGGGCATTCCACGCCGAACCGGACAATTTGAAAACTTGTTTGCTTTGATTTTCCCAATATATGCTTGTTTTCAGCGCCTCTCCAAGGACCTTCACCGATAAATTTTTCTAGTTTTTTGTCCATAACTTAATAATGCTCCAAACTGGATTTTTTGTGAAATTTTGGGTGTCAGATGCTTTTTTGCTACATATTACATATTATCATTGGAAATAACCACTATCGAGCTACTGATGGTGGATCTTCGGATTACCGAACTGGAAGCAAACATTTTTGATGCTTCATAAACTTCCTTTTCTGTTATCGGTACATCAAAGTTGACAGGAGCCCTCTTTGCCTTTTCGAAAAAGAGCTAAAACTTTGGATCCTTCTATTCGGAGTAACATATAGACCCATTTAAGTAGGGTTGCTATCGCTTGATTTATAAAAAGAGGACAGCAGAGAGAGAAAACCCGGGCATTTGCTAAAAAAAAGTATGACTTAAAAATAAACCGAAATTGAGTTTCTCCAATAATATTACTACCAATAAAATCTTAAATACATATCGATGGTGTTGCTTGAAAAGGGACAATCTCGCATCAATTTACATAGAATATTGGATCTTTCTACCCTACACTATGGATATGATTACATTTAATGGTACCTACAAAAGTATATAAAAATTTTAAAATATTTGCATACATAAACTCACGGAAATAGCACTTCAAATATAGTTTAAAATGTTGGAAAATTTTTGTTAAACTTACAGTTTTGTCGTTTATACCTATCAAAAAAGGTTTATATCACAAGAATTAAAAAGTAATTCTTCATCAACTGAGAACACAAAGTTCAACCGATTAGTCGCCAAATATCTCGAACGGTAGGGCTACCGATTTTAAATCAAATTTCATTGTTTGGTTGAAATGTCTTATTTGTTCATGAAATAAAGATTTTGAACTCTCGCTTAATGCTGTGCACTATATTTTTTGCGCTTTTTATGTAACTCGATATTTTAAATACATCTTAAGAATTCTAAGTCCTAAAATAACATACCACAACCCTCATGGACAGTGTTTCTTGTAGAATAAGTTGGACATCCAATACCATTTTTCAAGCAATGTGAAAGCGAAAAAATTTCCTTAAAAAGTAGGACTTTCCCGGAAGCAAATTTTTTCCGAGGACAGAGAACCCAAAAAAAGGACAGTGTCTGGGCAAAAGAGGACAGATAAAAACCCTAATTTAAGAGAAGAGTGCCGCTTTCAAACGACACGATGGAAAAAATATAACACACAGTTTTCGGAAGTACAGATACATATTCTGGGAAACTTGAATTTGGATATAGACTTAGCATAACTACCCTGCAGAACATTTGGTGACCATTGATGCAAACGTACTCGTCTTATGACTTAAGAAAATGGAATTGTTACCAAAAGTAGGGAGTAGTGTATGGTGAAAAAAGACATATCGTGTAAATGGTTACACATTCACCACTTTCGTGATGTATCGTCCTGAATTTTTAGTGAATTTAATTTGGACTTGGTCTAGTATTATAGGAAATGGCACTGAACACCTTCGATGTGATTGAACCCAGAACCTATCAAATAGTACAAATAAATCTCCGAAATACTTATACGAAAAAATCAGATATTCTCAACACGCAACAGAAATATTATTATGCTTCCTCATCTTCCTAGTCTCCGAATGGCAATTCTATATTCATTATGCTCGTCTTTGGAACCTTCTTCCACCAAATCCACAGTATAATAGCAATGCTAATAGTTTCAAAACAATTTTGTTTAATTTTTTTTGCATAATTGTTAATGCTTTTTTATATATATACAGGGTGTCTGGTAGCAGATTTATATTTTCAAACTGCGCTGTTGTTCGGGTAAATAAAAAACGTAATAATTGACACAAAGTTTTATTAAGAGCATTGAACGATTTGATTTTTTAAGAAGTATGTCATCCAAATATCTTCCGTCGAGTTGAACAAACTGTTCAAAACGGAGCCTTGTGTACTGCGCCACACGCTGCAGTAAACTTGGTTCAACTGAGCTGATTTCTCGACGAATATTTTCCTTTAAAGCCACAAGAGATTGGGGATTGTCATTATAAACCCTCTCTTTGAGGTTGCTCCTAAAAAAATCCATGGGATTTAGATCGGGCGACCTCGGTGGCCATGGGATGCCCCCAAAGCGACTGATCAGTTTTTGGGGGAAATTTTCCCGAAGCAAATTTATCGAAGCTCTGGCTGTGTGTGATGTCGCCCCATCCTGTTGAAACCACGTGTGTAAAGAGTACGATGGATGAGCTCACAGGTTTGGCAAAAAGAATTCCGTAACCATGCGTCGATAATTTGCACCGTTGACATTCGTCGCCTTTCCTTGAGAATTTTCGAAAAAAAAAAATGGTTCAATTATCTCATGCGAGGATAAGGCACACCAAACAGTTGCCCTGGGGCAATGCAACGGTTTCTGATGTTTCAATCGAGGGTTGCGGGTTCTTGGAGACCAGTAACGGCAGTTTTACTTGTTGACGTGGCCGTTTAAGTGAAAATAGGCCTCGTCGCTCCAAAAAATGAGATTTACAGTGCGAAAACACTCCAACATCGTTTCACAACATATTTTGGGTAAATCTAAGTTACTTTCTTTCAGTTCTTGAACGATTTGAATTTTAAAAGGATGGAATTTCCGATCCTTTTTTAAAATTTCATAAATAATCGCTCTTGGAAGTCCCAGTGAGGCTGCTCTTTTCCGTATTGAAAGTCGCAGATTTTCACGTAAACTGCTTCTAACCAGTTTAATGTTTTCTGGAGTCCTTGAAGATCGACTGGGCCCTGGCCATGAGACATTCATACCGAAGCAGTTGCGCGGAACGAACGAATTAAATTTACACTCGGTCTATCACATATTCGGCGAATACCGAACTTTGAACCAAATTGTCGACGAGCAATTACGAAAGAATCCTTACTCTTAATTAAAACGTAGTATAATATAGTAATATTTTTTGATTTGTTCAAATGTAATTTACTAAATATCTCGACCAAAGGAATATATGACAGACCACTTCCATAATTAAGGGCACATGTATATATACTTACGTAGTAATTTTGCAATTTATATGCTGCTGTACATGTTATTTTTTATATTTAAATTTATTGTTTTTTTTTTAATTTTTATTATTAATTTTTATTTTGTTCTTTATTACCAATTTTATATAAACATTAGCATGTTTGTAACACAATACGTTCTTAAATATAAGGCCTTGTCTTGTTGTATAATAATAAATAAATAAATAAAACATTAAAAAGCAACATAATTTGTGACTTCAGCGCCCTCTTGAAGCGTAAAAAATTTTCAGTAAAATTTTTAATTTATTATCTTTTGTTGCAAATAGTTAAATCATTTTAATTTTTTCAACTGATTTTAGTTTTTTTCCTTAAATCTCTCTGAAAAGTGGAGACATTCGAGCCAAAATCGATAATTCGGGCTTGTACAAAAGGATGGCAAAATTTTCAAACATTTTTTTCAGCAATGTTTTAGAAAATCTAACAAATAAACAAAAACAGAAAAAACCAGAAGACCATATTTTTGGTTTCTTTTTAATACTCCATTAAACTTGAAAGTTTTTATTAATTTTAAGTTTAATAATATCAGTTAAAACTTTTTTTTTAGATTGGTTATACATAATATTTCTTATACTCTTAGTTATCAGAAAATCCCAACTTCAATTTTCTACTCAAAAAACTGAAATTATTACAATTGTTTGAATGAAACTGTCAAAACTAAACTTTTTTCTTAGTAATTAAACCACAAAATTCACTGACTTTTACCCCTTCTGATGGGCTCAATAAGAACTAAGACTTCGAAATTCTTTCAATGTGGTTTGAATTAGACTTGTTACCTATCGAAAGCATAACTATTATTACAATATAAGACATGATTATTTTTTTTTATTTTTGTCTATGGAACAAAGCACTGTGCGACGTTTGTCGGCTTCTTGTCGGCATGTACACGTATACAAGACGATCAATCAAAATAAACAACAACAAGAACGCAAGAGTGTGTTCTATCAATCAACAAGCAAGATGAATACCAACACACTTAAAAAACAAATTCTCTCAAACGAATTCTATTAAAATTAAATTAAATGATATTTTAAAATGCGCGGTATTGATAAATATTAGTATTAACTCAGATATGCCGAACTACATGTAGTACACCAGTTATATTCAGGTTTCTGCTTTTATTGTGCTTTAAATTTTCTAATCTACAAAGCATGCATTGATAAGTTTTGTCTAGGGTAATTGCTTATATGCATTTTTTTGGATCAGAGAATTCAGTTTTATGATATTGGCAAAAGTGTGAAGATGTCACGTAATCGGTGAGAAAAAGTTTTATATGCATATGTGACCTGCTCCACGAAAAGGGACCTTTGCGCCGAAAAGAAGTTATTGAGAAAAACGCGTTTAAAAAAAGCGCTTCGTTTTTCCGTGTTTTGCGCATGGTTATGCAACTCTTCCTTCTGGAAACTGGAAGAACTTCCTAAAAAAAATCAGACAAAGGTGAAAAGCAGCAAAATACAGAAGAACCACCAGAAAAGTGTGTTAGGATTAAAAAAGAGTAAAATTTTGATATTTTTGTAATTTTGTACCTTTGATATTGAACTTTTTTTAAATTTCAAATATTATATATATTATCTGATTATATCACATTTTTAAATTTTTTCATTAATTATGTTCATCTTTACAGGTGATTTGTAAAAAAAACTAAAATACATAGAAACTTGCGGTTTGCGGCATTTGAAAGAGCGTTTTTTTCGTATGTATAAGAATCACTCAAAACGTAAAAACAATTTTTTCGGCGCAGAGGTCCCTTTTAGTGGAGCAGGTCACATATATTATTTTTGATCCGTTTCTATGTTTTTTTAATTATAATAGTTGTAAAAACGAGTACGTAGCAAAAGTATACATATGTGAAAAACAAAATTATATGTGATTTTAGTTCATGTATTTGCTGACGTACTACATGTAGTACGTTCGGCATTAGTTGTGAAAACAAAAATTTATTTTATTTTCAGATTTTTAACATTAAATGAGATAATAAATGCCTTAGAGCAAACTGATGAAGAGTTTTTGCAAAATTCTTTCGACGTCTCAATTGTGCCCACTTCACCACAGATGAAGATTCTGGAGAAGAAGATGAAGTAAATTTCGAAAATTTACTACCCCTATTATTACATGCTGAAGATGAGTTTCAGGGAGGGATCGATTTAAGTTCATAATAAGAAACTTGCACTTTGTGGATAACAACAGTCTGGATAAAGCAGACAAGTTCACAAAAGTTAGACCACTTTTACAAATGTTGAACAAAGTAGTGCTCCGAAAACCATACAGAATTCAATGGACGAGCAGATTGTTCCATACTATGGTAGTCACGAATGTAAACAATATATCCATGGAAAGCCTATAAGATATGGCTATACATTTTTGGTTGGAGTGACTTATAAAGAATACATTATTTAATTCGAGCCGTACCGGAGTGCAGGGATTTTCCCAATTAATTCGTACAAGGAAATGGTAATTGGTCCAAGCGAAGCCTTGACGTATTGCGACATATTATCACAGACATATTATCACAAACACACGTCAAGCCGATGGGAAATGTAAAAAGCTACATTGTAATCATTGCCAAAATATGACCACTACAAGCTGCATTAAATGTGATGTGCCGCTCCATGTAAATTGTAATGTTGAGTACCACACCACTAAATAATTTTTTTATTAATTTGTTTTTTTCTTGACTTATGTACAAAAACGTTGCCGAATACCAAAAGACTTGAATTAAATCATAATAAAATACGGTTTTTTGCTTCCATATGTGCCGAGCGTACTACATGTAGTACGGACTCAAAATACAAGTTAAAAAATATTTCTTCTTATTTTCTCTTCAGTTTTGTAATATAATCTGTCAGAATATAGCTATTTTAAAAAACCAAGAAGATTGTTGCACTAGTATGCCCGTCGGCATATCTGGGTTAAGTTAATGACAAATATTATTAAAATTAAAATATTTTCAATAACATGGTTTTATTGAACATAATTCTTGTCTATTTTTTTCTTTGTATGTAAGACATTTCAAGCCAACTCTAACACATCCATATATACCCCAGGCATCTTCACTACCACCCACTGTTGATGAGCTGCTCGCTGGGATTAGAAGAATTTTTTGTCTGCTGAAATTACCTGCAAAATGAAGAAACATAACTTAATGTTTTTTTCTACTACTTTTATTGAATAGAACAAATTTACATTATGAACACAATTTTTAAATTTTTCAATATATCTACATACATATGCAATTTTAAATACTGGACTGCGAAAACGAAATGCGTGCTGATTTTAAATGTAATATTTCACGACCGTGAAATTTTGTAATTTTTGTAAGATTAGTGAAGCATAGAGTCCAATGATACAGAATCACAAGCAACTCAGCGTGATATCTGTTTTTCTATAAAATGTTAAGTTATCTGAAAACACCCTTCCTGACGGAATATTCCAACTATTTGTTAAGGATTCATACTCTACCTATTCGCTGCTGAAACCAAAAAACATTTTGCTCAGCTGGTAAAAAAGCAAATATTATACATACATATAACATAATGTTTTATTTAAAACATGTGTATCGAAAAGGCAAAAACAAAGTATGTAGTAAATGTCCCTTCTTTTAATGCTAAAAACGGTTTTCAGAACCAAAGTATGTTGTTAGATATTTGTTGTTATTTATTTGCCTATGAATAGGATAATTCCTTGAACGCCAATGGAGATTTTTAGTTTCATTTGTAAAACTGTCCTATATTTTCTGACAAAAATTTTGCATATGCAAGTACATATGCACATATGTATGTATTTTGCGCTTTATAAGTACTTTTCTGTTTGTGTACTTTTTAGAAAAAATGCCAAAGTGTAATAGCCAGTGTAGGAAGAGTGCTTGCTTTAATTTCTTTCGCAAACGAATTTAATTCGAACGAATTTTATTTTTCATATTGTAAAGAATTATTCTTTTTTATTCCCAAATTTTATTTATAAAATTTACGAACGAAAAAAAGTCAAAGAATGCAAAATAAATTTCTCTCGAAATTTTAAGAATAAAATTCGCAAACAAAAAGAAACTAGAATTCGCTATCAAGTTAATAATACAAATAATCAAAAGTAAACACTGTAAAAGTTTTTTAATTAAATTTTATTGTTGCATGCAAGTTAATGTTAAGCCTATAGTATATACAACCGTAATTGTGATGTCTTCACGAAGCTTCATTTGCTACATGCCGTGTACTATTAACCATGTACATGTATATATTCTCATGCCTACAGATGTGCTGCCTCAGAAAATGTGTTCAATTCGGCTACATTGTCACATTTGTATTTTGGAACAAAAATACTATAAAAATGTTACGGCATGTAGCTGCTACCAATAATTTTAAAAAATGCAACCAACATTCCGAAAATTCCCGTGACGACATGGCTACATACGCATGTGGCTTTTTACATGCTGTGTACTTAAGCTTTCGTTTTCTTTCACGAAAGAAAAATTAATGTATATATTAGAGATGGGCAAATGAAAAAAGTTTATCGATCTATATCGTATCGATATTTTTAAACAGAATTGATATATATTTTTTGAAAACATCGATATTTCGATATATCGATTTTTTACCTACAAATGTTACAAAAATATTCCAAATTTAAAATAAAATACACATCCTGATATACATACATATATCATAACCGCCAAAAAAGTTTAAACGATATAATTTTCGAACTTAAGTTTTTAGCCAAAATCGATCATTTGCGATCCTAAATAATCGATTTTCGTCAAAAGAAACGAGTTCCAAAAGCTGTGTCGGATAAGCTTTTTTGGCGCTTATGGCCCGATAGGTACAAATATGTTACACGAATTTATATTTAAACAGTTATATAAAAACAATATAAACGAAAGATTCAATAAATACCATACAAAAATTCAATAAGTTATACCCTTACTGCCATATTCATAAAAAATATTTCAGGTTTATTCAGAGCTTATTTGACGTATTTCTATGGGAAATTTGTCAAATAGACCTGTAATAAACCTAAAATATTTTTTATGAATTAGACCGCTAGTTGTTAGCGATTTCCCTAGGTATTAACAGCCTTATTAATTATAAAAATTATTGATCCCTTATAAACGGGTTTTAAAACAGATTTCAATACATACATACATGCGTATTAAGCCTTTAGAAAATCCTAATAATTTTTATAAATGAGGCTGTTAATCATTGTTTAACTGAATATTCACAGTTGAAAACATTAAAAAATTATTTAATATTTATATTGATATCGAAAGAGGAAATAAATTTATCCATACATCTGTATGTTTAATTTGTATTATAAGTTCATTTCTGAAAAACTGTAGAAAAGTATGCATTAACTTCGAATGGACAAGCAATCACTTTAAGAAATTATGTTAAGTTATATGTAACCTACTCTAGCTCCTTAAGGATTCATTATTTTATGTTTTTCTGATAAAAATTAAATTTTTTAAGTTCTTCATTGTTTATTTCTAAAGGAGAAAAACTAACGGCTTGTATAAGATTTCTATAAATTCATTTCTATAAACAAAAAAGAGTCAACTGATTCGTAACAGAACAGGAAATAAAAACTAATTCTGCCTTTATGTTTATACCCTTTCAAAACAAATAAAAGTCACCTGGCTTAGTGGGATCACCTAGCCTTTTATTATGAAATTTCTCTTTTTTTTCTTCGCATCACTAGCAGTGATACTAAATCGTACAGTTGAAAAAGTTGTATTGAGATTTTTTTTTATTTCTTATATTCTCTTCCCCCTCAGTTTTATGTAAAAAAAATACAAAAAATTTCATAGCGATAAGTTGTGTTTTAGGGGGTGCGTCCGCCCCTCAAGCCCATTTATTCAATGTATTTTTTGTTTGTTTAGTTTTCCTTTGACTATATGTATATGTATGAAATAATTTAATAGATATAAGTTCTTATAGTACATGCTTAATATAAATAATTTTCATATAAATATAGATTTGGTATATATAATTTTTGGTATTTTGTTCGTTATTTTCTTTATTATTTTCTAAAATATTATTTTAGCACAAAAATTTCGTTGAAACTAATGTTGATGACTAGAAGAGCTAAAATATTGCATTAGCTATGTCATATTTTTATAAAATGTTTTTCTTTTTTTAATTATAGTCATATGCAAACAAATTACATTGAAAAATGGTCTTGAAGGCAACTTTGAAGGGCGGACGACCCCCTAAAACATAATCTATCGCTATGAAATTATTTGTATATTTTTTTACACAAAACTGAACCGAATTGCATATGTGCATCTATATTATATGCTATAGAGGATTAACGTTACAGACTGACTGACTGACTGATTCATCATCGCCCAGCCCATACGACTATAGCTATAGAGCAGAAATTTGGTGCGTAGATTCCTCTTATGATGTATAGATCCATTAAGAAGGAATTTTTGGAAATTTGAACGCGAAGGGGGCTAAAAATGGAAAAAAGGGGGTAAAATCGGTAAATGAAAAAAAAAACTAAAAACTATACTAAAAAGTCCAAAAGCATACGAATGTTGCTAAAGGGCCACTCGGACTATTATACTTTGTATAAATACATGTCAAGAATTCAAGTAATAATGTGAATAAAAATTTGACATCCCATAAGACTTGACCATTTTTTAAAATTTTTCTAAACGATAATACTTTTCATCTGATCAGAGTTGCATTATTACGAAATCAACTAATAAACAAACTGATAAGTCGTCTGTTTCGACGTCGTTGCCGTGCCGTCGTTTATGGGAATATGTGTTCGTCTGAAACCGGCTATAAATATTGAATATGCTTATCGTATTGAATAATTATTCGTGTAAGCCATTCCTGAAAACGAGCGAAATTATCGTATTTTCTTTTTTTTTATATTATTTAAACCAACTACTTTGAATGCCGTTTATTTTCAAGGGCCGGCACGACCACAGCTTTCGTGAAACTTCTCTGCCGCCGGAAGTCAACGATTATTGTAGGCATGTTAATCCTGAACAGCTGTTTGCTTTCCAATTGTGATTTTAATGTAATATGAGGTGTGATGGTGTGAACACAAAATGTAACTTTACGTTAGATTTTTTGACAGTCGAAATAAATGTCTTCAGATTTCTTTGTGGCAAAATGTGATGAAAGTCTTTATACATGTATAATAGTCTGAGTGGCCCTTAAAAAATAAGCCGACATGTGTTTGGTACTTTTTGGATATGTGTACTTTTAGGGGTTAAAAGGGTACTTTTTTGAATTTTTGTACCGTTTTGGCACTCGACATATCGGACATTCAGTTCAATAGTGTCATAACAAAAAAAACTTGTTTTGCAGAAAACACGTTTAAAGTTTTCAATTTACATACAACTCAATGAAGGCATGAACAAGTATTCTAATCCCAGGAGGTGATAGTAGAAGCTATTTATATGAAATTTTTACGCAAGATAAAATACGAAATGCATTATTATTCTGCATTATTAACTCCAAAAATTAATTTTTTGAGTTATGACGCTATTGAACTGAATGTTCGATATCTTTTAAATTATTGAAAGTAGCGAAAAGCCTTCTGGTGCGTTCTTTTCTTCTGGACAGAATCTCTAATGGAACTTAGGACTTTCTGAAAATTTTCTCCTATAATAATAATGTTTTTTGAAGGGCCCAAATAAGGTATTAAAAAGGGTAAATGCGGGAAACAGTATTAAACATTTTAAATTGCGGAGAATGCATATAATTGTAACATTTTAAATCTGAGTTATATATAATTAAGTCATATAGTGTGTTGTTGAACATTTGGCAATAAAGGGTTTCTTTGAATGAAAATTTCGTACTCTTAAAAAAATACTTTTCAAAAAGGTACTTTTCGAAAAAAGTACTTTTAAAAAAATATTTGTTTAATATTCGATTTGGAAATAGCAGTTTTTTAAAGGGTTCATTTGGGAATTGGTACTTTTTTTGAAAATGTAAATTATGAAGATATAATTTTTGAAAATGTGGGATGCGAAAACGTTTGGATAATGTACTTTTTTAGAGATGTACGTTTTGAGAATGGTATTTTATAAAAAGAGTACTTTTCCAATGTAAGAAAAGTTATATACTTAAAAAGGTGGTTTAAAAAAGCAATATTTTGGAAAAGAACTTATTTAAGAAAAAAAGGTGGGTTAAAAATTAAATTTTTAGGAAAAGAACTTATTTAAGAAAAGTACTTCTAAGCAAAAAAAAAACTATTTGAAAAAAATACTTTCCAGATGAGATACTTCTTTTTACAGAGAAAGGTACTTTTTTCAAAAAGCGGTTTTTGGAAAAGGTACATTTTGAAGAAATTACTTCTAGAAAAGTCTTTTTTAGAAAAAGGTGCCCTTTGAAAAAGGCTCTTTTGAGAAAAAAATACTTGTTAGAAAAAGGTTTTTTTGAAGACAGTACCTTTTGGAAATAGTACTTTTCAGAAAAATTTAATTTTATTTTGCATGTTTCAGTAATTAATTAAAAAAAGATAGAAACCGTTATCAAGTTATATTGAAATAAGTTAGCGTGACCGCATTGTTTAAGGTGTCAAATTACTCACGCCCATTAAAAAAATCTGAATGTGATATGTAGATAAAAACTGAAAACGGATTTGAATTTAGGGTATTAATTGCCCTATGCAACAAATTCATATGTTCATATGTATGAATGTATGTATGTATATTTATTTCAAACAAATTTTTTGAAGAACGGTGTTATTAAAGAATTTTCCTATTCTTTTTATTAAATTCGTAAACACATCTGGTAAAGTTTCTTTTAGATTAAAAAAAAACTACAACAACCAACATAAACTTGTATGTACGAGCTTTGTTCAAAACGTATCGCGAATTTTGAATTTTCGCGGGTTGCGTATATTCGAATTATGATTTGTTTTTGTTGCGTTATGTTGGTACTCATGTCTCTCGCAGTAGCGCGTTGAGTACACAACGTGTGATGATACATGTTCGTACCCCAGAAATTTTTTTTAAATTTACTGACTACAAAGTGATTTAAAAAAATCAACTTTAAGTTAGTTGAAAAGTAATGCAGAGTGAGATAATTGATTACCGCCTAGGACATCGCAATGTTAAAATAGTCAGTTGATTACATTGAAAAGTAATCCAAGTGCCAGTCGGTACTAGTTGCGAATTAGTTAGCTTAAAGTTAGTTTAAAGTTAATGGAACTTCCGACAGGATACATTGTTCCACTATCGTCTGGTTGAGTAAATGAATGAATGATCTATCCATATTACCAACTTTTTATACATACATACATATATTCTATTGCATTTCTGGCATTTCTTGTGATGTCACTTCGTGGTTTTGTTTTGAAAATGTGTGCAAGACCATTCACATTATATTTTTATATGGAAAGGAATGCCACACAGCTACTGTTTCCAGAAGATTTTACAAAAAATTGGCTAAAAAATCTGCCATCCTGAAAAATAATTTGAAGAAATCGGCAAAAAATATGCGATCTACACCTTTATTTTGAATTGTTTTTCATTTTGTTTTCGGATTAACATAAATTACCTTGCTAAACAAAAACACATGCTGATATTACAAATAGTTTAATAAAAGTAAACATTAGCAAAAGGATAGGCACAAATATATGCCCAATTTATCTGCAATTTGGCAGTGAAAATCTGCAAATCTCACTTTATAATTTTTGCAATGAAAAATCAGCAAAATGCAGAGAAATCTGCAACAGTGCACACAGCACTATATCGGAAATATCGGAAATGACAAACGTTGCCTCTAGTACACACTATTGCGATATCACAAGATGCCATAATGTGTACTCGGCATTATATTTAGAATGTTTATTTTGTTATTTGATTTGTCCTAAATCAAGGCATAACTTCAAAGTGTCAGCTAGTTTTAATTTTAAAGACACATTACTAGCCTGATGTTTAGAAAGATGTTAATAAAAACGAAGAGAGAAATTA
Source organism: Nowickia ferox (assembly GCA_936439885.1). Classification (NCBI taxonomy): domain Eukaryota; kingdom Metazoa; phylum Arthropoda; class Insecta; order Diptera; family Tachinidae; genus Nowickia; species Nowickia ferox. Next base: position 54,861,210 of record OW387023.1, read on the forward strand.
ACAACAATGACTGAGTAGCTAAAACAAAGAAAGATATACATACAAACATATGTATCTACATAAGTACCCTGCAGTCGGCGTAGCTAGCGAATGTCTACACACTTCGTTAACTACCAAACGTTACCATTAACTATCAGCCTAACTACTAGCCATGCACAGAATTGACGATTTTAACATGGAGATGACATTGACAGTAGCCAATTGCCACCATATACAACTAATTTTTCTCTTGATAATATAATTAATTATTCACCCTTATCGGGAATAAAAGGCGAACATTTTGTTCACGTGAAATATTTTTCATGAACAAAAAATGGTGAACAAAATTAATTAATAGTATACCGGCACAACAACAACACAAACTTTGGCGATCACAATTTTGGGGAAAGGGAACACATTTCACGTGAACTTTTATTCCCGATAAGGGTGATTAATACATTTTTCAATTAATTGTTCTTTTTCTTTTTTTATCCAACGTTTTAATTGACTTCTGCTGCCCATTGCAATTTTAACTGACGCCAACACAAAATCAAAATAATTATGTACTTAAAATGATTTTTTTTTTGTTGATTTTCTTTGGAATAACAGCACAGTTTTTTTCAACTTTGAGGTTATAGGCATTAACATGAGTGAGAGAGTAAAAGGCGAACTCTTGCGTTACTTATGGCTACTTGTAGGTAGTCGATTTTTCATTAGGGAATACCTAACGATTTTGAGTCAATTTCTACTTTTAAAACTGAAGGGTATATATTACATATGTGTGTGAAGCAGTAGTTGGGTTAGAGATGTCTGTTCTCTAAATAAAATCATGAGTTTTAAACCTTTTTTATCCCTCCAGAGATTTATGTATAATTGCTGTTGTTTTTTTGTACAGGGTGTTTTTTTTAGAGGTATAGAACTTCGAATTGAAATAAAACACAAGAAAATCGTTTTAATGTCCATCAATTTGGCTTTATTGGAAGGATAATTTTATGCCATTAACGTTTAAATATGATTTCGGGCATGTGGCCGCCGCGGCTGGCTCGAATAAAGCCAATTCTACAGGTCCAATTTTCAACCACTTTTTCGAGCATATGGGGCCCTATGTTGGCAATAACGCCACGAATGTTGGCTTCCAAGTCCCCTAACGTTTCTGGTTTGTTGGCGTAGACGAGCGACTTCACATATCCCCAAAGAAAATAATCCAATGGTGTCAAATCACACGATCTTGGTGGCCAATTGACAGGTTATCCATGGTTAACCGAATTAATTGCTCTGATGGACGATTATGTCGACCATAAAATGGACGGAGCTTGCGGTAAACTTCGCGAACTGAACCATTATATTCGAAATAAATTTGCACGATTTGCAAGCGTTATTCTTTTGTCAACCTGTTCATGATGAAATGGCAAACCAAACTAAATATTAATCACTTGACATCTGACAAAATGGCCGCCAGTTAAAAAAGTGATGCCAACTTAAAGTTCTATACCTCAATAAAAAACACCCTATATATAGCGCTATGTACATACATATGTATATTAGGGACGTAGCGAATGTTAGTTTAGCGAGTGCGAGTGCGACCAATAAATTTTAATTTTTGCGAAACCGAAAATAAATTTGTATGAAAACATAAAGGTGCATTGTATAAATAGATGTACTGTACATTAGTGGTGGAAAACTATCGATAGCACTATTGATACTATCGATGGTTACTTTTTTTGTGACTATCGATGCTTTTGTTCTCTAATCGATTAATACTGGAAAAGAATCGATATTATTTAGCCACTGTCGATAGCAAATGATACACCATTAAAAGCAATAAATGTAATTACGTTGCTTTTCATAAACAAAAATAACTGGATGACTTAAAATCTGTTCCACTGATCTCACTTATTTTTCATACAATTATTTTAGTTTTGTTATTTGTTGAACTGAGAAATAAAGCTCTGTTATGTTCGGCTTAAAAAATGTTTTGCTTTAAATATTTAGTGTAAATAAATACATTATACGAGAACTATACAACTTTGATACTATCAGGACAGTATCGTCGATATATCGATGGGTTTTCTAACTTTTGATAATCTTAAATCGATATATCGATAAAGTTTTTTAAACTGTCCAAAACTTTCGATAGTGACACTATCGATAGTTTTCCACCTCGACAATACACATACGGCCTGTCCCACGATGTCAATGGAAATCGTTCGATCGAATACTTTTATTGAAAACAACAACAAATTTTCTAATGTTATTGTTGTTTGCAATACAAATTGTCGATCGCACGATTACGAGTGACATCGTGGGACAGGCCGATAATTTTATTTAAACTAGTATCGTCCGAGCGTCTAAATTCGATCACTTGACACGTACATATGTATGTAGAAAGTAGTTTCTTTTCAGGGAAATTCAAAACGCCTATTTTACTACTTTTATGCTAAGAATTTTCAAAAAGCAAGTGAGTACATAAAGGGTCCGCCATCTAACGTTTTTTTTTCAACTAGTGCTTATTTCGTGAATGGTAACACTTAGCTCATGTCTGATTTGACAGATAATTATGTTTATCCCTCCTCTGAACGAATATGGTTGTGTATACGCTTGAACAACGCTGGGAAATATTGCATGCGATCGACTTACATAAGATGCTGATTTTGCCAAAAATAAATTATCTTTTCAGATGAAGCTCATTTTGATCTTGGCGGGTATGTAAACAAGCAAAATTGTCGCATTTGGGGCACAGAAAACCCGCACGCATACATTGAAAAGCCGATGCACCCAAAACGAGTTACTGTTTGGTGCGGATTTTGGTCCAGAGGCATAATTGGGCCATTTTTTTTCGAAAATGAGCAAGGAGTGGCAGTTACAGTCTATGGCGATCGTTATCGGGCCATGTTGAACGAATGTTTGTTCACAAAAATTGAAGAGGAGGATATTGGCAACATTTGGTTTCAACAGGACGACGCTACGTGCCACACAGCCGAAGCTACAATTGATGTTTTGCGCCCTGTTTTTGTAAAAAAAAAGTTATCAGGCGGACCCTTTACATTGTGCATACCTACACAAAAAACCCTCTTAAACCATAGACATATGTATGTATGTATGTTTGACCAATGTTGGTGCACGATAAGATATTTAGAAGTGCATGACAAAAAATGTGTCAAGATTCAATATTTATTAATTTATTAGAAATGTAAAACAGAAAGATATATAAATAATATTAAAATAATTATTAATAAGTGTTAGGAAATCGACCCACTTGTACTTCGACCTTTATAAAAAAAATCGCACAAATCAAAACTTTTGCCGCTAGATTTTGGTTTCATTTTGATACTTATGACTAGTGCTGGGATTATCGATATTTTCTCCTATCGATAGTTTATACTTGAGTAAGAAAAACTAATTTTTTATCAAGCTACAGTTCGTTGTTTTTATCATTTTATTGAAATATATAATGGCCCCATGAAAAATCGCTCAGAGCCAAATCGCCCAAAAATAAAAATTAAAAATCGCCCAAAAATTTTCGGAATTTTTTATTTGAAAAATCGCAGCGCAAGAAAACGTTATTAGGCAGTATAACTTGGCACTGGAGAAAATCTTTATTATCCTGCACCGTTTCGAGAAATACCATAGTGTAAAAAGTGCTTAAGCTATGCAGAAATCTTTGTGTGCTTGTGAATACACGCGTGATCGTGATCAAATTTGTTATTAATCACGCGTGAGTGCGTGAGCTATTTTTAAGAATCACGCACGAATTCTCACGCTCTCACCAGATAACATTCCTGCGTAGGTACATATGTAACTGTACCTATGTATGTTTTTTAGATACTTCGCGAATGTAGAAAGTATCAATTGAAGAACGCTACTGATTCATCAGTGCCTTTGTACCGCATGTTATTGAAAATCAACTACTGCCGTTGGTACTATTGATTAGCTAGTTGTTTTTGAACCATATGTAGACATTGACTCACTAGTACATTCACATTTGGTGTTTTATTAAAAGAAAAGAACTAATTGAAAAAAATATGTATATAGGTACGTAATATGTATCGCTCAAGTAGAAGGACATGAAATAATAATTACGGATGTCCCCGTCCACTTTTTTAAATGCCAGAACGTATAATTTTTACAACCCAGGGCGTGTGTCAAGTTTCGTAAAAATCGGTTAAGTAGAAGAATATTGTGTCATTATGAGCGTGCAAGGTGTATTATAAGTATCGTAGCAATCCCACAAGTAAAAGTAGATAAGTGTTCCCCCTTTTTTTTGAAATGGGATTAAATTGGAAGCTTCCTTCCAGACAAAAAAAAAAGAATTTCTCAAATCCCTCAAAAAATTACTAAAATACAGGTGATTGGATAACCTCCTCGTTTTTGGAAGTCTGTTAAAAAAGTGACTAATTCATTAATTTCTTCAGCTTTACCAGTAAGTAGGGATATTAATATATAGGCGCTCCGTTGACAAAGTCGCCAAAAAGTCAATAAAATAGTCCACAAAAGTGGGACTTGGAGACACCTAAACCCAACCCTCCTACATTGTAAATATAATTGCCAAATGTGCAGATTATCTGTTTTTTCAGTTTTTTGAACTATTGAGCAGTCGTGCAGTTTTTTCATTCAAAAATCCATTTCAATTCATATAGTTTTTATAGTTAACAATAATTGTTTATTTTATTATGACCAGACAAAAACCTTCGAAAGACAAAATTAAATTTTTTTAAACAAAACCATGATGCAACGTATGTGTAAGAACCTATTTTTTAACCCAAATAACATATAAATGGAACTATATATGCGTGATCGTGATAAGTTATAAACCACTCGTGCGTGATTCAAAATATTTTATTCGTGCGCGTGCGTGATCGTGAAAATTTTCAGGAGCATTCGTGCGTGAAAGTATTTGAGTAAAATATTTTTCTGCGTGAGCGTGCGTGTAGTGAGTCAAAAACCGCTCACGTGCACATCTCTACTGAATACTTTAATACATAATAGCGTTTTCCTGCACTGCCGGCCTTTGGCCCGTCTTAAGGATTTTCTACACCATGGTGTTTCCCTCATAGACGAGCCAAAACATGTGCAAGCAAAGCAGCTGTCAACAATTAACTGAACATTCAAAATGGCAGAAATTGTCGGCATAAGTGAGAGACAAGAATACCAACACAACGCCACAAAAAATAAAAATTCGAATATATATAAAATTTAAAATTCGCGATAAGTTTCGAACACACCTCGTATATACAGTAAATTCCGCTTAATTGATTTTCTAAAAATGCAAGGGTTTTGATGCAATTAAACGGAAATATCATTTATCCCATACTCTGTTAATTGATCCATTAACACAATTGAAAAAAAACCTGTTTATTTAAGCATTGAGATCAATAATCCGAAACATGCTACAACAGACTGCAATGATTATGTATTGCATATGCTCATTGCAAAGTAAATGAAAACAATATTTTAAGAGTCGAGACATATCTTTATGTAGTTTTACCAATTAACATTTGTGAAAATTTTTAAATAGCAATTAACCGGCACTTTTGTTTGGGATTTCTAAAAAGGAATTTTTTTTAAGAGTCAATTAAAAGGGTAACTCAAGTAAACGTAAACCGGGTAAATCAATTATGCGGGGATAAACTGAACGGAAACTACTGTATTGCAATTTAGTAAGAAACGAATAATATATATGCTTTTTTGCAACTTTTCTTTTTTTCAATACAAAAAATTAAATTAATTTTGGGCGATATTTAATTTTTTTTTGGGTGTTTTTATTTTTTTTTTGTGATTCTTCATTTTGAATTAGTTCGATTTGGTTTTGGGCGATTTTTCATGCAGCCGCATATAATATATAAAATAATATAATTTGAGTCATTCTTAACTTACTTCTGTTAATAGTTTTCGCAAAAAGTCGCGCGAGAACAACAGAAATAAATTAACGATGACTCAGATCAAATAATACTTAAAAACTAATAGAATTTATTTTAATATAAATAGAACCTGCTATAAAAATGCTTAATAAATCGTGGTTTTAATAGAATAACATATTGTTTATCGCTAGACCCCTCACTCAATTGTTTTGGGAATCCTCATTAAAAAGATCGAACTTAAATTTGAGAGGGGTAAAAAAACTTTTTTTCAGATAGTCGCTCTAGTAGACATATGTACACTAGGGTGATCATTTATTCGACTTTTTCCAGAAACCGGTTTTCGAATAGTTCAAATATTTGAAATTATGAAAAACCGGTCAACTGGTTTTTTTAAGTGAGTAAGTAAGTAAGTAAATGGGTATAAAACTTAAAAAGGGTATAGCTTTGAAAATCTAAGATTAAATTCAATATTTTTTTAAATGACTCAGAATTTATCCACCTTTTAAGATAAATCATTAGTTTTTTTAACTTCAATAGAAATTTTAAAAGTTACAAATCATTGTTTTTAAAATGTATGCTAAATTTACAAAAAAAATTCATAAAGGCTACCCAAATGAGTAAAAAAAATAACCGAAACTTATAATATCTGCACAGAGAAGTAAAGTTTGAACACTTTTCTTTAAAAAAATTGACTTAGTAACAAAGAAAATGGTGCTGATGGGCCGAGTAATGAGCAAAATAAAAAAAAACGAGAAAACCTGATTTTTGGGTTAAATTCGATTTTAGCGACCGAAAACTCTGAAAAAAATCACTAAAATAATTTACCCTATAAATTTTCGAAAAATGCTAGTGGCAAAAGAAAAAAACTTTTTTGGTACACACTAATGTACATGAGTGTATACGAGTATATGCATTTATTTTGTTTTGATAGCTAGTTCGTATAAGTTAGCGATAATTTGATATCAAAACTAGAGATGATAGAAATTTCTTCATGGTTCGCAACAAGGTTCAATCTGAACCAAGATGGTTCGCTCTCAAAAAAACCGGACTATTCGGCAATCGAAAAATCAACATTCTGAAAAAACCGACAACCGTTATGTGAAAAAACCGGGTTTTAAACCGGTTGAAAACCCGTGTTGATCACCCTAATGTACACGCGTTATTTTAGGTGACAGTTTTGGAAAAAATTGTGCTGTGTCAATTAAAAAATATATATAATTGAGACTTAGCTGCACAATCAACCTTGAACGGTTTTTTGCGCAAATGTACTTATCTGCCGAAAAGTGCAGTAATATGTTAAAAAATTATAATGAAAAATGTTTTTACACAAATGTGTATGTTTTATTTATTTGGTTTAGTCTATGGCCTCATGCTCATTCCATATATATGTATATGTGGCAATAAATAATAATGGCTTAAGTCGAAATTTCTTGTTTTGAGATATTAAGGGTTTTCTCTTTTTTTGTGTTCAGTTTTTACATAAAATGTTTCCATATTTGATTTAGTTTTTTTTTGTTTGAGAGGTGACTTGATCGAGAGGGTTTTAGCTATGTTTTAAGAAAATCGGTCCAACTGTTTCGAAGATATCACATCTTTTCAAGATATATCGACTGTTTTTAATATTTTAATGTTTGTTATTAATAATAAGATTTTGTAATTGAAATTTAGCTGAGTGATAGCTCTTGAAGAAGAGAATAAGAATATGTAATAAAATTAATATATATATATATATATATGTATATATATATATATATATATATATATATATATATACATATATATATATATATATATATTATATATATATATATTATATATATATATATTATATATAATATATATGTCTATGTGAAATATTTTCCTCAAAAAAAATATATAAATAGAGAAAACAAAATATGAGTATATCGGGTTATAAACGTTATAATTTATTTATTGAACTTACGTTCGATTCGGGGGTTGGTACAAGACTATTAATTATCCATCTAGCAAAAACTTAGCACCAATCACCAAAAAAAGCTTTTGGCGCCAAGAAAAATAGGAATTAAGTAGAACATGAAAATGTCAACAAAAGCAAGCTTTGACTGAACATCAACATGGGGTATTTCACACATAAACATCCCGCCCCCCTTGCACGAATGCAACAGTGGAGGCTAAGGCATAAAATAATTTAGCAAATAAGATACAAATAAATAAGATTGAGTATAAAAAATTCAATATAATTTACGGAAATTCAATATTGGCAAAATAAAATACAAATTTAAAGAAAATTAAAAAAAAAAAAATTTAAAACTTAAGACATGCGTCCGCTTTGAACATTTATAACGATAGTTGCAGCATCTTTGGTGTAACCGCGTTGTTGTTGAAAATTATGTGGATAAGGTTGAACCTGTGATTGTTGCTGCAGTTGTTCTAATTGTTGTTTTAGTTCTTGGACTTGTTGTTGTAATTGTTGGGTGTGTGTGCTATCATAGTCACGCATTCTTTTATCGGATTTCTTGCTATTTTTCGTTCCTTTTTTCTTTATTATCCTTCCCTTTCGATTTGTTGCGAGGGTCGTCGTGCTACCTTTAAAGCGATGAAGGAGGGTGTGATGTTCGGCTGAACACTCCATGCACCTCTCTCGGCTTGTACATTTGTCTCGCATATGGGAATGAGCCAGACAATTAAAACAATAGCGGTATTTTGTTACCACCTTCCAACGCTCTCCTACCGACATCTTACGGAATTTGAGACACTTCCGTATAGCATGCTCACTTTTGCACAAGCGGCAATCACGCATATTCTCCTCACGAGGCACCGATTTTATATCCAGAGGATCTGCTGCCGATTTTTCAGCGGTGCGGTGCACTTCAAAACGAGCGACGGGCTTAGACATTACGAAAATCTAGGGGGAAACAAGAAACAAAAAAAAAAATGCATTAGTTGGAGTCCGAGTTAGGGAGGAGAACGAGCTTCACAATTGGCCGGGTAATAATGCCTGAAGCTGTTCTCACGTCAGCGACTCTAACTTTAGAATCCTGACCACAGTAGACTCTCTCAACACGACCTAATCTCCATAGAGCAGGGGGCAAGTTGTCTTGACGAACAACCACCAAATCACCTACGGAAAAATCTCTCTCAGGTAATTTCCACTTTGTGCGCTTGTGTAGTTCCTTTAAATATTCCTCTTTCCACCTTACAGCAAATTGGTGGTGAAGAATTTTAAGCTTTTGCCATCGGTTAGCTAAGCTTAAGGACAATCCCGAATGGTCTGGTTCGGCTCGTCCGAGTATTGGACGTCCGACGAGGAAGTGACCGGGGGTTAGGGGAATCAAATCAGTGGGATTGTCAGACATTGCACACAAGGGCCTGGAATTCAAGCAGGCTTCAATACGAGTCAACATTGTTTCAAACTCAGGGTATGTAAATTTCTGTGAATGGGAAATTCTTTTCAAATGGGTCTTGAAACTCTTTACTCCGGCCTCCCAAAGACCTCCCATATGAGGAGCACCGGGGGGGATAAAATGCCATTCCATAGGCTCTGCATAATCGAGGGAAAGCACTTTATGTCTTAATTCTTGCAAAAACTTCTTCCGATCGCAAGTAAGGAGTTTTGCCGCACCAACGAAAGCCGTTCCATTGTCAGAGTACAAGTGTTGAGGAGCCGAGCGACGAGATATGAAGCGGCTGAAGGCTGCCAGAAACGATTCTGAGCTCATATCCTCCGTCACTTCCAAGTGAATTGCCTTTGTGCCAAAGCAAACAAACACCACGACATAGCCTTTCGAAATTCGACAACCTCTTCCACTGTAGGATTTTATATCAAAGGGTCCAGCGAAATCAACACCAGAATGATCGAAGGGCTTGCCAATAGAAGTTCTTTCTGGGGGTAGAGCAGCCATCATTTGATGAGTGGTTTGTTTACGTTGAATGACACATTCTTTACAATTGTTCACAATAGTACGGACCAAGTTCCTAAGTCTAGGGACCCAATATTCACGTCTGACTATGCGTATAAGCAAGGAATTCCCACCGTGAAGCGAGTATTTGTGAACATAGCTCAGATATAAACGAGTAAAGGGAGCACAATAAGGCAGAATCTTTGGAAAACGTTCATCATACGTCAGACCTACAGCTTGAGCAAGCCGGCCATTTACTCTCATGATTCCACTCGAATCTAGAAACGGATTCAAGGAGAGTAGTTTACTTCCTTTTGGTAAACTGTCGCCTTTCAAAAGGTGGTGATATTCGGGTAAGTAAAGCTGCTGAGATAAAAGAGTTAAACGGGTCTTTACCAATACTATGTCGGATCTGGTTAATTCGTGGGAGTTGTAGATACAATTACGTTTCCTTAACTGATTATAGAATCGAAAAATATAGGCAATGACTCGCATAGCTCGGGGTAAAGAAGAAAAACGTTTGAGTATATCATTTGAATCATCAGTCTGGGTAAAATGAGTCATTATATTTTTCGTTTCGAGATTTGTATGATATACAATTCGGGTACGGGGCCATATAAACTGAGGTTGACGTAGCCATTTAGGGCCATGCCACCACAAGGAATTGTCTATTAAATCTCGAGCTAGAGATCCGCGACTTGCCAAATCGGCGGGGTTATTTTTAGAGTCGACGTGAGACCAATTCTCAATGCCAACCGTTTTAAGAATTAACGCAACTCTATTCGCTACAAAAGTAGGCCAATGGCAAGGGGGTTTTTGAAGCCAGGATAAAACTATGGTAGAATCGGTCCAAAAATAAATATTTTTTCTGGCTAAATCCATTTGACTGCATAATGAGTCTACCATATTTGCCAATAATGCAGCTCCAAAGAGCTCTAAACGGGGTAATGTTTCTGATTTGACCGGCGCCACTTTTGTCTTTGCCGCCAGTAAGTAACAGGTGATTTCACTACTGGGCGCAACAGCTCGTAAATATAAAGTTGCTGCGTATGCCTTCTCTGAGGCATCGCAAAAGCCATGGATCTCAATGTCATAATCGGGGTGGAAATTAACCCATCTTGGAATGTTAATTTCTTCAATTCGTGGGTAGTCCTCTAAAAATTCATGCCATTTATGTAGAGTTAAGGGGTTGAGACATTCATCCCAATCTGTTTTGTCTTTCCAGATCTGTTGCATTATCATCTTAGCGACAATAATTTTAGGAGAAAGCCATCCGGCGGGGTCAAATAGCTTTGCTATTTCTGACAAGACAGCACGCTTTGTTATCAAATCCTTGTGCGGCGGCGTTACAAGCCTAAAAGAGAAACTATCGGAACTAGCATTCCAGCGCAAGCCTAGTGTCTTAGTCGTGCTTGTATCCGAGAATTTCAAGAAATCCGCTGCTAGCAGATTCTCTACGGGTAAATCCTCTAACAAACGCTTATTGTTCGCAGTCCATTTTCGAAGAACAAGACCGGCTGAAGCAAGAACATTTGTTAGATCATTACGACGCATAATGGCCTCATCTAGTTCATGGGAGCCAGCGAGAACATCATCGACGTACATTTGAGTTCGCAATATTTCGGACACAGCAGGATTTTGAGCTTCACATTCACTAGCTAAATGAATAAGGGTACGTATAGCAAGATACGGCGCACAGTTCACTCCGAACGTGACCGTATTAAGCTCGAAATCTTTGACTTCGTCATAAGGATTTTCACGGAACAGAATCCGCTGAAATGGGGTATGACTAGGATGAACTAGTATTTGCCGATACATTTTCTCAATATCGGCATTAAACACAAAGCGATAAAGTCGCCAACGGAGCATCAATACAGTAAGGTCTGCCTGTAGCGCAGGCCCAGGGTATAATATGTCGTTTAAACTAACGTTGTTTGACGATTTGCTGGAAGCATTAAATACAACACGGAGTTTGGTAGTAGTGCTGTCAGGCTTAAAGACAGCATGGTGAGGCAAATAATAAGAAGTATTTTCTGCGGTACATGGTTGAACTTCTCTCATATGTCCCAATTCAATATATTCGCCAATTACCTTATCATATTGAACTTTTAGTTCGGGGTTGCGTAAAAGACGGGTTTCATTTCTCTTGAATTGAGACAACGCACAATTTCTAGAATTTCCTAAAGCTAGGGTCGTCGGAAATTCCTGCTTAAAGGGCAAGGAAACTACATAGCGACCATCGGGGTTTCTATATGTTGTCGACTGATAGTGTTGTTCACAAAACTTATCAGAATCAGTCGATTGGGTTACTTTTGGAACTTCTTCAAGTTCCCAGAAGCGGGCAAGTTGATTATTTAAATCAATTTGATTGAAGTACGATTCAACCGATTTTAGGGGGTAGTTGTGATACATCTTGCCAGTCACAATCCATCCGAGCATGGTATTCTGAGCAACAAGGTTGCCATTCGGGTGCTTTTCGACCTCGGGCAATAATATCTGGGGATATAGATCTCCCCCCAGCAGTAAATCCATACGGGTAAACTTAACATCAGTCGTACTAATATCAGTGAATTCGGAAGATCGGATGTTAAAATTCGAGCATGTAGGTAACCTGCCAGTTAATTTCTCCACGACATATGCTTCACACTGAATTCGAAAATCAGGGTTTGTTTTAGATCCAATCGTGATACAGCATATTTTAGAAGCCGTCGCCGATAAACTGCCATTAAGGCCTGTAATTTTCGCTATTTCAGAGGACAGTGTTGGTAAACAAAGTTTCCGTTGTAACTTTTGTGAGATAAACGTGGCTTGAGACGCAGGGTCAATCAGCGCTTTTGCCACATATTTAATATCGCCAACCACGACTTCACAAGTTGTTGTCCCTAGCAATACAGTAGATTGAGGATTGGAATCTACATGTGAGGCATACGTCTGGAAGGATTTAGCGGCACTTGAGGTAGATGGTATATCATCAGGGTTGTGTTGGGGTGGACTGTAATTTAAAACATGGGCGCCAGAGCTTCGGGAGTTATTTTCATTAGAATGAAAAATGGGAGGGTTCAAGCGAGAGGGGTTAGGATAAACTGAACCTTTTGATAAGGAGCTAGTTGAGTTTCGGCTAGGGTTTCTGTGCAAAAGCGAGTGGTGTTTTTGTTTGCAAATGAAACAGACATGAACACTTTTGCACGTTTTGTAATCGTGGGACGATGCCAAGCAGTTAGTGCAAAACTTCATCCTTTCCACAGTTAACAGACGGTCATCAACACTTTTTCCTAAAAATATGGGACATAGCCTAATGGGGTGTTTTTCTGGGCATAAAACACATTGAGTTAAGTTCTGACTTGGGCTGGACTTAGTAATAAATGCTTTAACTTTTTTGGAATCAGAGGATTTTTTCGGGTTGTTAAAGGTTTGATTTTTAACGGGATTTTGGGGGGGGTTTGAATTCGATCCTTTAATGTCATACACTGATTCCAGAGTCTTATAACGCAAAGTCAGAAATTTGTCCATTTCATTCCACAATGGCATATCTGCATCGACTTTTGCTGACTGCTCCCAGAGATTGAGAGTATTATCAGGGAGTTTTGTGGAAGCAATGTAAACAAAAATTACATCCCAGCTATCAGTTGTCACGTTGAGCAGTGCAAGGTTAGTAATGCAGTCGTTTATAGTTCTCTGTAACTCTTTAATATTAGGACCAGTTTCGCGGGTGATAGGATTGATATTAAAAAGAATTTTAAGCTGAGCGTTAATGAGAACACGTTTATTCTCATATCTGTCCATTAGGTTTTTCCATGCTACAGGAAAACCATCGCTGGTCAGTGGGCAGGTTCGTATCATTTTATGGGGCTCGCCTTTAGTGTACTGCAAAAGGTAGTACATTTTTGACGCCGAGTCGATTCGCGGATTTTCCCCAACCATACTTTTGAATGATTCGCGAAATGAAGGCCACTTTAAATAATCTCCGTAAAACGGATCTATTTCACAGGGAGGCAGATGAGCAGATGGGATAAAACCACGCTCTTGCTCTTTTTTATTCTGCAGGGCATTTTTTAGGCGATCTAAGTGTTCAGAAATGAAGGAAACACCTCGAATATAAGTATCGTACGAACCTCTGTACTTAAACTTCACTGCAACAATGTCTATCTTCTTATCACTTTCAGCTAAAATTAGCAAAGAGTCATACGTTTCCCTAATTACCTCCCATAAACGATGTAATTCCTTTTCGTGAATTTCTAACGAGCGAATGCTGTGATCTGTTGCAGGTATATCTCTAAGATAATCTTCAAACTCTGCTAAACGGTCACCGTTTCTTATCAAATCGTTTACGGTCGACATTTTTTATTTGCGAAATAAGTCTGCTTATGTAACTCGGTAAAAACTTTGAATTTAAGTCGGGTTACTCAAGGTAAGGCTACTTGTTTATAAAAAAGGGGTAAAATATCCTACTTATGGGTAGCACGGGTTAATAAGTAGATAAAAAAAAAAAAACCGTTTTCAAAGTACTGCTACACTGATACTCTATTTAAACCAAAAGCGGGTTAAAAAAAATCAGCGAGTGATAAATTTTCACAGTGTAAAATCACTAAATAATTTAAATTATGGAATGAAATGGGTTAAAAACAAGATTTACAAAAGTATTGCACAAAAAATTCATGATTACTCAATTCGGGTTCAACGAATAATGTTATTATTCAAAGAGTAATATGTTCCGGTATAAAATTTTACTTTATTATTTTAATACGAGTTATCTCCGGTATTATAAGCTTGTAAATGCTTCTTATGGGTAGCGTTTAAACAATATTATTAAAAAACAACCGGTTAATCGTATTAATCGTTCACTCGAAAACCGTGCAACACTAATGTAAAGTATGTTACAATATAAAAGCAAAAATAAAAAGCAAAAATATATTCATACAACAACAACAATTTTTATCATAAGAGAGAGAGAGTACTGCTTTTTATTATTTTTAATTAATTTCTTTTAATTATAATATGGCACCTGCAGGAATTAAATTAATATATATATATTTATTTAATTTTAAAACACGGCCGTTTTGTTCACTTTATTATCTATTTTGTGCGTATATATGCGTATTTGTTTCGTTTTGTATGCCAATAGAAATAATAAAAAAAACTGCAGTTTGGAAAGCACTGGGTTGCCTTTATACATATGTTGTTGTTACAAAATGCACTTGAATATATTTTGTTTCTGCCTTTATGTAAAAAACACTATATATTTTACTTTATATCGCAACACTCTTTTACTTTTTATAAATAAATCACTTGTTAACTTTACAAATGACTTACCTTTTTTATTTAAAACAAGGGGTTAAGTGAGTGATGTTTGAATATGTATTTATGTATGTAGGTTTGTAGAACACCGGCAATCTTTATATGTACGTTTGTATGTATGTACGTGGTATATATGTACTTATGTATGTATATGCCTTCGGGATAGTTCTGCAATTAAAAATATTTTTCTTTTGAAAAATATTTCACTGGGGTTTGAATATCTGGTTCGAATGGACCAAAAATTTCTATGTGAAATATTTTCCTCAAAAAAAATATATAAATAGAGAAAACAAAATATGAGTATATCGGGTTATAAACGTTATAATTTATTTATTGAACTTACGTTCGATTCGGGGGTTGGTACAAGACTATTAATTATCCATCTAGCAAAAACTTAGCACCAATCACCAAAAAAAGCTTTTGGCGCCAAGAAAAATAGGAATTAAGTAGAACATGAAAATGTCAACAAAAGCAAGCTTTGACTGAACATCAACATGGGGTATTTCACACATAAACAATATATATATATAATATATATATATATATATATTAATTTTATTACATATTCTTATTCTCTTCTTCAAGAGCTATCACTCAGCTAAATTTCAATTACAAAATCTTATTATTAATAACAAACATTAAAATATTAAAAACAGTCGATATATCTTGAAAAGATGTGATATCTTCGAAACAGTTGGACCGATATATATATATATTATATATATATATATTAGGGCGGGTCGATTTGTATGGAGGCAAAAAAAATCTCTCAAATTACAAGGAAAATCGTATTCTAGGGATCAAAATAAGAAACTTTGCCGAAGGAACCATACCTCTAAAATGTCTGTTGATGTCCTGATAAAATTTTTAAAAATCTCACCTTGACCCTGGAACCACCCCTGGGGGGTTCACCACAGAGTGCGTGCGAAAAAACATTAATTATTAAGAAACAAAATAATACTACATTTAACAGAAATAAAGCTTTGAGCATAATCAATAAATTTATAATACTCGTTAAAATCAGAACAAATTCTTATTAATGGATCCCAGTTGGCACATTTAGCTCTGTAGACTTTTAAGGACAGCGGCAGAAAATTACGTGTAGCACGTGATGGAACATTAAAAGATATATGACTTATCTTAATATTTAAAAATTTTCATCCTGAGCACATGATACAGAAAACTAAATGACGATTTCTTGCTTCGAAAAAAAAAATATAGGAAATTAATTACAAAAATTATAATCATATGTATAACGCGAATCGTTATAGAAATAGCAAACAAAAAAATCCAAATGAAAGCTTTCAAACAAAATTTCCACAAAAGTTTTGTTTTGTGCTCTTGCGAAAGTTTTGATCCTGAATTTTTTATTATTATTTTTTTTTTGTTTTTTCAATTAATAATTAAAAAAGGAAATGCAGAATAACATAATATTAACAGGTAAAATTTACTACTTTAATGCAACTTTGGTTCTTCTTACATTTAGTGATATAAATCAAGAAGGTAGTTAGAATCTAAGCTTTAAAAAATGGTTGATAGGACAACGAAGCCAGTCTATGGAGTTTAAAAAGTATTTTATCATAATCTACAAATTTAAGAAATTTATTATTCGACATATTGTCAAAAGTTTATTTTAATTTGAAATTTATTTGCTGGTGGTTCAGCGTTGTCTATATATTTCATTGTTGCTGTAACAAATCATCAGTAGACTTCAACCACAGATAAGAGGTTTGTGACTATTCAAAATGTGTGGTTGAAGTCTACTGATGATTTGTTACAGCAACAATGAAATATATAGACAACGCTGAACCACCAGCAAATAAATTTCAAATTAAAATAATCTACAAATCTAACAAATCAATTTTCAATTTAAAATGTTTTCTGCACCTGATTCTTAACGGACAATAATTCGCAACACAGCAAATATATTGTAGATCCTGGAAAAAAATCAGGATACCGATCACTGAGTAAAATTTCTGTACCCTCCCTACCATTGACTTAAGTGGCGCAAAGTTGTCCCTAAAGTCCCAAAAGCGATCTACTCTTCTGTCATCACATCACATAGTAAGAAAAGTTCTAAATATTTAGCTTTCCATTATAAGCATTATGATCTTTTATTCAAGAAAATTTAAGGTAATTCATGTCGTTTAACAAATGACCGAACACCGTTTAACAAGATTAATTAACTATTACTGTTTTCTTTTTAATTGAAGGTAACCATCTAAAGAATAATTTTTCTTTTTTAATATTAAAAAAAGGACTTGTTTGTTATGTTTTATGAGAAATTATGTAACCAAAATATCAAAAAGAAAATTAATATAAGAAAACCTAGAATAAAAACAAGTAAGAGTGCTATATTCGGCTGTGCCGAATGTTATATACCCTTCACAAATCATAAAATGTAGAGAAAAGACATAATTGCATATATACATATGTACATACGTAGACATGCGTAATTTTATGAGAAAACTTTCGTATCCATTACCAACTAAACTGCAATGTGCAGCGCAAAACTGCATTTTAAATGCATATTGCGGACAAAAGATTCCTTAACTGACGCTTGCGTTGTTAACAAGACTGTGTCTGCTCAGCAGCGAACTTGTATAAATACATACTTTCAAATTTTTCCGACCTGTTCTGAAAATCATGGTGATTTCAAATCACGTGATTTCAAAAGTAAACTACTAATAGCTGACTTGATAGTGTGTTTTTATTGTATTTTAAGTTTTTGTCATTTATAATAGAATATTTTCTTCCAACTTCCAACGCTGTAAATCGTGCAATTTAAAAAAGCAATTATTTAGCTTTCATTAATTTCTTAAAATTACCGTGATTTGACATGTCGTGATTTGCAGAACAGGGCTGTGTGAATTAAGTCAAGTGAAACTGAAATATAGGCACTTTGCAGCAATATGCATGGGTATAAGGGTTAAAAAATATGTGTTTCTATATACATATACACAATATATTTTAGTTTATAAAACTTTTTTCATTTACTCTTCTGATAAATTTTTTAAAATATGTACATTGATGCGACTCTCTTGAAAAAAGTTTTTGTTGAACCCATGGAAGTTCCCTGATTCGATGACGTTTTTCACAAAACAAAAAAAAACAATGGCGTAGCTACGATACGAACCTTGCTATTAAGATTGACAAGGCACACACTCTACCACCGAGCTATCGTATTCTTATTATTTGATGGAGATAAAACTTTTTTTATGACAATGTGTCTATGCGATGATTTAATTATGTTTTTATATGCCTATTTCGGTGGATATTTATTTGAATGTATTTATTACCCAGTAATATTGCATGCGTTTTTGATGAGTTCAAAAACTATAGTTTTATTACGATTTGCGATGATCTTTAGAATGCATTCGAAGACACAAATCCTAAAGTAAGCATGAAACACTATTAAATTTTGAACACATTAATGTTTTTTACTGGGGAAAATATTAATAAATGTAGGTATTATTTACTATGATATACTACATACATACTTAAATACAAACATACATGTAGGTGTTACATACATAATTATTTACATATACAATGTACATAAGCAGCTACATAGGTACCAGTGATGCCATTAGGATACGAAAGATACATTTTTCGTATCTTTTGATGACTTCACGTACCATGTGTAATCCCAACATTTTTCGTATCTTTTCAATCTGTACGCAAAATGTACAGACAATTAGAATTTTTTTTTTTGAGGAAGTAGGTATGAACATCTTTTTTATTTTCAGGAAATTTATATGAACTTTTTGATATAAACGCCTTAACTCGTATATTAATTTTTACAAAAATTAATTTGTTTTGATAACATCCAAAGTTAGTTACGTACATATAATTACTTTTAAAGTTTGCTTACTGTATTTTTAACATTACATGCCTAATATTTATGACTTAAATATATATAAAAATTAATTTATATGATATCATTTTCTTTACAATATTCGTTAAATATGACATAAAAATGTTATGTTAATAAATGTTAAACATTAAAAATGGACTTTGGAATTTTTTACAAAATGTATATTTTTGGGAACAAATGTATCTTTTTGGAAACCAAAATGTATCTTTCTCGAAATTTCACTGGCAACACTGATAGGTACATACATATGTATGTATGTAATTAAACTAAGTTTTAGATCTTTAAATTAAGTGAAAAATGCCAAAAAAAACAAAATGTGAATAAAACATTCATTCTGAAAATAGAATAACGTGAGTTCATATTCTCATCTCAACATTTATGTTTTTTTTCCTACATATTAAAAAATATTTCTTTCATATACTACAACATACATATGTATGTATGTATGTATTTACTTATGTACATATGTATGTATGTACATACATATATACTCTAAAGGACTTTTTCTGAAGAATTTTAGAAAATAATATAAAACAGATACCTACATATTAGAGTTTTTCTTTTCCCGGACTTTTTCATTTCCCGGCAAAGCGGGAACGACTTTTCAGTTTCCCGGGAATTCCCGCCCAGTGCAAAACTATACAAAATATTTTTTAATTTAATTTAATACGACAAAAAACAAACAACAATAACGTTTTATAAACACATTAGTCGAAAAACTAATATAATTTCAGTTCTTTATAGGTATAATAGTAATGCATAAATACCAATATTATATTTTATTTATTTATTTAATAAATACTTTACAAAGTAAATTTGCAAAGTATTGTTGCACTAATATGGGCGGAGTAACTATACCATATGCCCAAGATAGTATTAACAGTATTTTAAAAAAGTTTTTGTGACTGACTATATACGACCTATGCCTTCTTATAGGAAGTAGCAAAGTGGTTGTTAAAGAAATTACACAAAAGAACCGCAAGAATTATCCGTGGCAGATCAGTCAACCAGTGCGAGCGAGTCGCAAAACTCTCGAAGGCCAATAAACAACAGTGGCCTGGTTGAACTTAAGAGATAATTTCCAGCGACGCTTGATGTTGACTCGCGCAGAGCTGCTTTACGACTACCAATATTATATGTAAATGGAAAGTCAAGTGCATTGATATAACGCAAACAAAAAAAAAAACAAATTACATTATTAAAAAAATAATACAAAATCTTGCTTTGAAAATAGGACTTTACAGAATAAGCATTAATAGAATCGTTCGACAGTCTTTTTCTAATTTAATTTAAAAAAAACTCATGTTAATGAAAAAATACGTTCACTTTTTACGGATGTTGGCCTTATAGTCAGAAGAGCATTATATAATCTCTGGACACTTTCAGTTTTTTCACCACTTCCTTCAAAAAATTGCAATTCCTTTTTTAATGAAAATGATTTTCTTTGAATCGAAACAGCGTTTTCTTTACTACAAAATCAACACAATATAAGTTGTTGTTGTAAAATTTTAGCTATTGTGCTAGTACCATCACCTTATTATTGCAACATCACCTTCATAAGTGAATAACGACACTCATCAAGGAATGTGTACATACTCGTATGAACTAAAGTTGCCATAATAAAATCAAAACAAAAAAATCCCGGAAATTCCCGAAAATATATCCCGGGATTCTTTCCCGGAAATTCCGTATGAAAAACACTACTACATATGTATGTATATGAACCTATTTGAATCTTTTTTAAAAAATATAGGTACTTATATACATAAGTACCTTCATCATTAATTCTACTCAGCCAGAGAATCAATCCCTGCCGATTGCCTATATATAAAGCACACCAGCTTAACTAAAGCAAAGGTAATTTTTACTAAATTTATTCAAAAAAGAAAAACAAAAACCACATGAATGAAGAAATTAGCAACAACAAGCACCATCAAACAAACAATATTGCCCACTTTAAAATATTTATAAGAAATCCATGATCTTTAGCAAGGACTTACTTTTTTTCACATACATATAGATACATACACACTACAGACATTAGAAAGGCAATTTATATTTATTTACTTGCGCATATTTATATACATATATGTACTCGTATGTATGTATCAACATGTCTTTAAAAAAAATCCATAAAGGTAGAGGTCCATAGCTCGCTTTTTGCGCGTTACGCTTTCTATGCATCTGTCAAAAAAGTAGAATCAATGTAATAGTATGTGACAAGTTACATTGCAAAAAGCGCAGAACGCGTAGGCGCGTTCAAATAGTAGGTCTACTTTTGTACGCGTTACAAGCACCATGAAAGAAAGTCAGCTGTTCTTGAATGCTAAAGATGTTAAATAATACTTTATTTCTTACGTTATCGATAAATATTATTTCGCCGTGGAAAATTTTTTTTTATTTTTTTTCAATAAAAAAAAATTGCTAGTAAAAAAAAACTTGTTTAATTAAATATGTGAATATTTTCATTAATGCGATGTATTTTAATTAACTTTTAACCACACTTTTCTCAGTAACAAATTTTGCATATTAGTTATCGATTACTTTTACGTACTGAGTGTCATCTCCGCTAAATCTGTATTAAATAGCTGCTTAGAAAAGTTATTACTTAAGCCAATAATGTGCATACATTTATATGTAATTTTCAATTTACTTACATTAAAGTCAACAACAGCCGACAATCTGCTGGAATAGCCCTGGCCGAGTTCTTCTCAAGACTATCTTTTAAAATGCTGAATAAATAGTCAAAGACATCTGCAGACATTCTTGTCGCGGTTCGAAATTGCTCAGGGTCAGAAGTTTTAATTTTTTAAATGTGGTTTCAAAAAACCCACTTAAATTCCGTTCTAAATACAACGGCCGTACCCAAAACCTTTTCTTTTTTGAAATTGTTCATAGGCATTTTTTGCACATAAAATTAAATATACAAACTCGACTAACTCCACAAATTCTTTTAAAAACTCGATTTCACTCTCCATTTTTTCTTTATAAGTATTTATAAACAAACGCACACAGCTGATCAAAACAAAAATAAAATGGCGCATGAAAAGCAGTGCATGTAACTCAACGCGAACAAAGTATAGAATGAAACAAGAGGATGAAACGCGTGTAAAGCATAACGCGCAAAAAGCGAGCTATGGACCATTACCTTAAGTTCTCAACATCACAACCAGTGTTGCCAGAAAATTATGGTGGGAGAATTCTAAATCGGTCAAAAAATTCTACTAAAATGTTCTACAGAAGGGATAGTTTAATTGTTGCCATTTTATCATTTTCACTGCTAGATCTGGCATTTTCATTAGTTAAACAGCATTCCACTTTCAAAAAATTTTGCTAAATGCTTTCTAGCAGAGTTTGTTGAAAATAAAAAATTTTAATTTCTTAAAAAAATTCTTCTGTATGGAGGATTTTTCTCATATATATACATGTATTGCAAGGTAAAGGTTCCCTGACGATCTGCACTAGCAACAGTGAAATAATCAATTTCAATGTACCTACGTATTTTTAATAAACAAATATTTTACTGAATAAGTAAAATAATAATTTTTGATTATTAGCGCGTTAAAATTTTTTTAAAGCAATTATAACATTTCCAAAAAACACCAATTATTAACTATTTTATGTTTGTATGTGCTATAAAAATACATGTAAATACTAATGAGTTTGTATAAACATAAATTCAAAGCTATTTCAATAATTTGTTCTACATTTACATCTAGCATTATACTTTTCTTCTGTAGGACATTTTAGCAGAATTTTTTTACCCATTTAACATTCTCTCATCAGCATTTTCTGGCAACACTGGATAGTTTGCTACTTCAAGTGTATTGTACTACCTAGCGGGAAAACTCAGAATATATTCTTACTTCAGGCCTTATTAAATAAATTACTACTTTTATCTAACTGCTAAAGAATGCATTATAGAAGGCCGCGACTCTTTTCCATAAAAGATAAGATACACATTCCACATTCCTTTTTTTGAAAAGGGGGAAGAGGAGTAAAATTTTTTGCGTGTATTTTTACCAAACGAAAAGTAAAATCTATTAATTTTAAGACTTTTCAGAATGTCTAGCAAAAATGATATAAAAGTGCAATGGAGCGAGTAGACCTTGTACATCCAAATGAAGGAGTACAAAGGCATTCTAGAAGGTATCCTTGCTCTTTCTTTTTCCCGCTGGGTATAAATCGTACAAGTATAAAATTGGTATTTGCAAACATATGTGTGTATGTACATACCCTGCAGAAAACATGGGGTTAAGTGTCCCCAAGTCACCACTTTTTTCGACTATTTTGGTGACATTGTCAACAGAGCGTCTATTAATAATGGTTTTAATGCGTAGAAAACATTTTTTCAGATACACACAACTATGCTTCTTCTTAATGTTTTATTGGTTTGTTGAAAATAAACGTGACGTCAAGCAAAATTTAAGTTTTTATAAAAATTATCTTAAGAAATAGAATTATAAGGTTAATATATATAAATGTATTTAACAATAATTAAAAACATAATACACAAAAAAAATAAAAAAACAAATAAAATATCAATCAATATTGTATAAAAATATAAAATGTGAAAATTTAAGAGTTTTAAGTGAAAGGTGCCTATTATGGAAATTTTGAAAATGTGGAAGATTTTGTGCCGTCAGGTAAAGATATGTCACATTTTAAGATCCATGCGTAAGTGTTTGACTTTACTAATTCAGCGACATACACAATTTTTAATTTTAATATACATATGTATTTATTAGAAATGACAAACAATTTCCTGCAGGTGGTGACAGTATCTATAGTGAATCAGTATAGTTTTACTACGGACATCGAGCGATGAAATATCGATATTGTAGACTAGAGAACCTAAAATTTACTAGTGAATCTTTGGTGCCAATGTCTCCATGTGGTCCCTAAAAAAACTACTTATTCAGTAGTGCTACAGTCTAGTGGTGGATTTTCAATGACAAGCTAATGTTAAATGTCAATAGGCGATTACATTGGTTGGGGTGCTACTGACAATGTCACTAATAAATCACTACATTTTCACAAATCGAAAGAAAAAATATAAACAAACTAGGAGAAGTGTTCATGCAATTTCCTTGCAAATAATCTACGTTAGCAAATGTTGCCGATTTTTTAATTGTAGGGGACGAATATATGTTTTATTGTTGTATAATTGCAAATAGATCTATAAGTATATCGATTCACACCGAAGTCAATATTGCGCTAATAAATATCTATACATAAAAAATTGCAAGGGTTAATTTTTAAAACAATTGCCTTATTTATAAAAAATAAGTTATATATTTAAGGGCGCAATTTTCATCACATGTAGTATTTATTATGTTCATGCAAAAATATATGAAAATGAATGAATCAGACTTTGGAGGTTTGTGTGATCCATCCGGCTCATTTCTTGCAGTTTGTAAAACTGAGTTTACATCTGGCATATCTTGTGTGCCATGTGCCAAAAAAAGAGTAACCAGTAATTACTAATGAAAAACTGTTTGATTCAGACATGTATTTATTGATTTAAATTGTTTCCAATAATGTTGGATTCCATAAAATTGTCTATTAGTTATGCATGACTCTGTTCAACTTAATAAACATGTACGTGTCTGAATCAAACAGTTTTTCATTAGTAATTAGTGGTTACGCTTTTTTTACGCATGTATAGCACATGGCACACAGATGTAGTCCCGGCCTAGCATTCGTATAAATGTCTTCAAAATTTTTTGTTTAAATTACAAAGAAATCAAGAGCTGTAAAAATTAAGGTTTGGAACCATTAAAATTTTAAATAGCATTTACATAAGTACATATTTAGGTACATATTTAGGTCTGTGAATATATATAATTAATAAAGGCCATGATTCACTATCCTACACAATTGCGCGATCTACGAAAAAATACAACCCTGATCTGATGAATTGTTTTTGTCTTTTGAAAATGTTCATAGACTCCATCATACCAGGGCTGTATTTTCTCAAAAATCGCACGATCGTGTAGGCTAGTGTATCACGGCCTTAAATAGTTATAAGTTAGCAACAGGGAACGAAGCCGACCTGGTTTGTCGACCGGCGGCGGCTGAACAAAATAATCTTCGGCGGCGGCTGAAAGTCGGCTCAAGCCGAAAAACGTCGGCTAAGAAATAAAAACTACGGCGGCGGCTTAATCGGCTGAAAAGGCGGCATTAAAATAAATACACATGTATGTATTAAAATAGTATATATACATACATATGTATGTATGTAAATGTGACTCTAACCCATATATAGGGTCCGCCCGATAACTTTTTTTTTTTAAAAAGGGCGCAAAACATCGAGTGTTGCTTCGGCTGTGTGGCACGCCGCGCCGTCCTGTTGAAACCAAATGTTGCCAATATTTACCTCTTCAATTTTTGTGAACAAAAATTCGTTCAACATGGCCCGATAATGATCGCCATTGACTGTAACGGTCACTCCTTGCTCATTGGCCCAATTATGCCTCTGGACCAAAATCCGTACCAAACAGTGACTTGTTTTGGGTGCGTCGGCTTCTCAATGTATGCGTGCGGGTTTTCTGTGCCCCAAATGCGACAATTTTGCTTGTTTACATACCCGCCAAGATCAAAATGAGCTTCATCTGAAAAGATGATTTTTTTGGCAAAATCGGCATCTTCTGTAAGTGGATCGCAGGCAATATTTCCCAGTGTTGTTCAAGCGTATACACAACCATATTCATTCAGCGGAAGGATAAAACTAATTATCTGTCAAATCAGACATGAGCTAAGTGTTACCATTCACGAAATAAGCACTAGTTGAAAAAAAAACTCTAGATGGCGGACCCTATAGAACAGATGAAATCAAAATGTAATGGCATATTCTAGTAGTTTTTGTTTTAATTTGAAGTTTTATTTTTTGTAATGAATAATATGTATTATTTTGATATAAGCGTTTTCTTGCAACAAAATATAGGGTGTTTTTTATTGAGGTATAGAACTTTAAGTTGGCATCACTTTTTTAACTGGCGGCCATTTTGTCAGCTGTCAAGTGATTAATATTTAGTTTGGTTTGCCATTTCATCACGAACAGGTTGACAAAAGAACAACGCTTGCAAATCGTGCAAATTTATTTCGAAAATAATGGTTCAGTTCGCGAAGTTTACCGCAAGCTCCGTCCATTTTATGGTCGACATAATCGTCCATCAGAGCAATTAATTCGGTTAACCGGTCAATTGGCCACCAAGATCGTGTGATTTGACACCATTGGATTATTTTCTTTGGGGATATGTGAAGTCGCTCGTCTACGCCAACAAACCAGAAACGTTAGGGGACTTGGAAGCCAACATTCGTGGCGTTATTGCCAACATAGGGCCCCATATGCTCGAAAAAGTGGTTGAAAATTGGACCTGTAGAATTGGCTTTATTCGAGCCAGCCGCGGCGGCCACATGCCCGAAATCATATTTAAACGTTAATGGCATAAAATTATCCTTCCAATAAAGCCAAATTGATGGACATTAAAACGATTTTCTTGTGTTTTATTTCAATTCGAAGTTCTATACCTCTAAAAAAACACCCTATATTAAATTGGTGTTTTATTTTGGGATTACAATTCGTTACTACTAGTTTTTTTTAATTTGAAGTTTTATTTTTTGTAATGAATTATTTTGATATTAGCGTTTTCTTTCAACAAAATATTAAATTGGGATTTTATTTTGGGACTCGTTACAATTCAGTTTAGTAATTGTTAAGGCACTAATAATACTTTGTAGTGATAAAAAAATATAAATTTCTCAATTTGTACAAGTTTTTCTTAATTCAGTTATTTATTATATGTTCCAAAAATCGAAAACAAATGTTTGAATTGGATAAAGCATAAAAATATAATTACAAAATAGGATATACAGTGGACAATATAGTTTCAGTACATCTTCCAATTTTTTAATAATGCTAACAACTAACATAGTTAGCCTAATCGAATCGATATTTTTGCCTACGTTCATTTTAAAGAATACTTTATCTACATATATATGTGCGTAATATTTGTTTGGCGTAATTTATGGTTATGATATTTTTTAAATATCTCTTCTTCTAAAAGCAAGTTTTAATATGAAGACAAATGATTCTCTAAAAGCTAATGAGACAAAAAGATTGATTCGATTAGTCTAATTATGTTAGTTTTTAGATTTATTGCAAAATTTTAAGGTGTACTGAAACTTTCTAGGGTAACTGTATTAACTTCTGAACTCTATAGCTCTATAAACAAAAAGGGAGCATTTTTTTTACTTGCGTAAATAAATATTCTAAAGTTTACTCTTCGGCAACATTTTTAAAATTAACTGCAATTGCATGTGAAAACAGTAAAGCAAATGGATTCAACTACTTCGAAAAATTGTTCGTTGATAATACGCATACAACAATTATATGCCACTAGTGGCGTGTATAATTATAGCGTAAAACAAATAAATTTGATAAATCCAAAGATGTTATAACTTCAATGCATTAACTTGAGCAGTCTACACTTATCGTTAACTTAAGTTAATGTTACAGTTAGAAATTTTATGTTAGGTGTAGGCCACAAGTAAGAGAATGAAAAAAAATTTAACATGCACAAATTTTTAGTGATTTTATAAAATCTGACACCTTTAATGTGCAGAATCGGCTCAGCCGGTGCAGTCGACTGAAAATTTTAGTCGATGCAAGCCGTATGCATCGGCGGCGGCTCATGGTGCCCAATATTTATCGGCGGCGGCTCGAAGCCGGCTCTGAGCCGATCGGAAATTTATAAAAACAATTTCACTGTAATTCAGTGCTAGTCGCAATAGTTTAATTTTTACAACAATAAAACACATGATTTTACCCTACAATAACTGAAGAACTTTTACTTTTTTACAACCAAAAATGTATGCCTTGCCACACAGAAAAAATTATTCCCAAAAAAAATTTCAAACATACATTTGTTTGAAATAAAATTTAGTTTGAGTAAATATTTTTTACTGTTCCAGTAATTTTTTTGTTGCAAAAAAAATTTTAGGGAAGAATTACGCCACGACGTTTGTCGGCTACATACATATGTATGTACATTTGTTTGAAATAAAATTTAGTTTCAGTAAATATTTTTTACTGTTCCAGTAATTTTGTTGTTGCAAAAAAGATGTTAGAGAAGAATTACGCCACGACGTTTGTCGGCTACTTTTCGAAATTTACATGTATACAACACGATTAATCAAAATAAACAACAACAAGCGCACAACAGCACGTTTTGTCAACCAACAAGCAAGATAAACACCAACACAGTTAAATAACAAATTCTGTCAACCGAACACTACTAAATTTAAATTTTTACAAAATTGTTATCAGAATTTACAAAGCTATTTGACTAAATATTTACTGATTCAATGAATTTGGTTACTGAAAATGAAATTTTGTTTTTTCTGTACAGAGATACATAAGTGCCATTTCAACTTTTACAAAACTTATATTAGATATTTATGTACCTACCAAAAATAAGAAAGTACCTACATACGTATGTATATCCAACACAGTAATTTTAAACACAAATGCAAAATGTCCCTGTGATTAAAGCATTTGTGTTTAAGCTGTTTTCGTACAAGCCAGCCAGTTGAATAGCTTTCCTATCCAACCTTTAATGTATGCACCCACAAGAATACAGATTCAAATACAGCCATTCAAGCTTATCTTTTAGGGAGTATTTATAAGAAATACAAGTGTTGAAATAATTTTTTAATTGTATGGCTGTGTGTACAAAGTACCGGAATTTTATAAATATGTATCTACACACTTTAAAAATTTTTGAATTAAATTGGGTGAACCTGGAATATACGAGTATGTATGTGACCAAAATATGCATAAGTAGGTATAAGGGTTAAAAATGTGTATGTGTTTTTACTAAAACAACGCCAGATATCAGTAAATGAGTTCAAATTTTCAACATGATTCCACCCACCATGATTTTTCTATTGGAAAATCCCTATCATTTGATAGCCATATCATAAAATAAAAAAAGTGTGAAAAATACGGAATCTCCACACGTTTATCCTTTCGTAGTAGTTATATCCTATACATATGTACCCATAAGTTCATAGTAAGTACATACATATATATATAGGTATATGTATTTTTTTTCCCACAATGTACATAACTTAATTTAATTTCTGTTCGAAAAAGTAGAAATCACAAATTGATTTTTATTTATTCTCGAAAAAATAAAAATCGGAAAATAATTATTTCTATAATTATTATTCCAGTAGGCTAAAGTTTGTATCTCTCTGTAAGCCAAATTACATGTGACAATTTTTAAGGAACAAATAACACCAAAGTTAATTGTAAATATTCTGACAAACACTAGCAGAACGAAAGCACTAACAATTATTTCTGCTGGAAAAAAGAAAATCAGAAAATAACAATTATTTCCAGTTAAAATATAAAAATCAGGAAATAACAATTATTTCTGCTTAAAAAATAAAAATTATAATTTTAAAATTGGAGCTTAGAAAATAGTTTAGAATAATTAAAATGGTGTGATTGTCCACTTTGTTTAATGCTTCCTTGTATGTAGTTTTGCCTTTTTTCTATGAAAATTCAACATATACATACATTGAAAAAAAAATTTTCAACTAAGTTCGAAACTCAGCGTACGAGTTTTGACAGGCCGACTTCTTACATATTAACCACGTTAGCCTTTAAATCTTATGCATTTTGTTACAAACTACATACATATGTATATTCAGAAAAAAACAAGCAAATCAAACACATTCAAACAATCCTATCCCCTTCGAAATATTTATAAAAAACCAATGGTCTTTAACAAGCGCTTATTTACATAATACCGACATAGCAAACGAAACATATACATATGTATTTATACTTGGGCATATTAAATATACACAGAAAAAAGTATTCACCAATTAATGTTTTCAATTAATAATTTATTTGATTCAATTAAATTTTGAATTGTATTAATTAATTTGAGTGGAAAAACTTAATTGATATTATCAAATTGTTTATAGGTGAAAATTTAATTAATTTTTTAATTAATATTACAAATTTTTTAATTAATATTACAAACTCATTCATATTACTTTTTTGTGTGTACATACATACGTATTTACAATCATACATACATGCCCTTAATTATGAAAGTGGTCTAAGTCATATGTATTTCTGCAACGAAATATAAGTTAAAATGTTGCATAATATAAAAATATTTTTTAATTTCTTAAAATGTAATCTATTAAATATCTCGATGGAAGAAATATATGACTTAGACCACTTTCATAATTAAGGGCACCTATATTTTATCAACACGCATTCATTAGCACAATACTTTATTTGCATACGAAAAAAAAACCCCTTCTTACTCCAAACAACTTAATATTGTTCTTTCAATACGTATGCCAGCATGTTGTTGCTGTGTGTAGAGTTGACTACATATTTACATACGTACAAACAATGGAATATTCTTCTTTCAATACTATTTGTATGTTATTGTAGTTGTTCATATGAAAACTCTTATGCATATAGATGTGTGTATGCGAGTGAATGGTCTTCATGGTAGCGTATATTTATACGTACATACATATAAACATATATAGGGAATTCCCAATGAGTATATTAAAATTTTAATGTGGCAACATTGAGCCATCTTAATTTTTTATTGTGAGCAGGCAACGATATAAATACACATACTGTGTATATCAAAGTCACCCTCTAGTCAGCCTAGAACCATATGTCTCTATGTCAACACTCTTTTCTCTAGCGACAATTGCACTAGTGGAAATGTCGACAACTTTCCTTTTATGCGCGAGTAGAGATACGTTAGAGACAACAGTTCTAGTTTATTTCTGGTGACATTTTCAATGAACGCGTCAATAGTTTGTTTTTCTTTTATATTATGCAAAAATTTTTTCACCAACTGCAGCTGCGCAGACAGTTTTAACATGTTTAGTTTAATATTACCATATTGCCATATAAAAAATGACATGCTTTTTATACTTTTAAATTTGCCACCTGGTAATAAATTTGATTTACACACAAACAAAAACAACAAACTTGCCAGACCATATTAAAGTATTAAAGTTGATACGTTGCAATATTAAGAAACATTTTAAAATGCTATTGTATTTATACATAGAAACTTCCGGTTTGTGGTATTTGAAAGAGCCGCAGGTCACGTATAGGAAATTCACAATGAGTATATTAAAATTTTAATGTGGCAACATTGTGACATCTTAATTTTTTATTGTGAGCAGGCAACGATACAAATATACATACTGTTTATATCAAAGTCAGGCAAACACACATACGTCTTTATATTATTTATATATTAGTGTATAATATGAGAGATGGAGAGTAAAATTCATGTTTGTACGAATGCTTATGAGACACTGAATTATTTTCTTCCGTATGTATTAAAATAACAAAATTTTTTAAATTAAAAATTATTGGATAAATTTTTCAAAATAACTTTTGTTTTGCGAAAAATTCAAATATTTTTTCATCAACTACAGCTGCGCTGACCGTTTTTATATGTTTAGTTTAACATTACCATATTGCCATATCGAAAACTACATGCTTTTTATACTTTTAAATTTGCCATGTAATAAATTTGATTTACACACAAACAAAAACAACAAACTTGCGAGACCATATTAAAGTATTAAAGTTGAAACGTTGCAATATTAAGACACATTTTAAAATGCTATTGTGAACCCCTAATAGTTTTTTGCATAACGCTACTGATGGTTTCCCAGCGGTAAAACTAAGAAGAGAATGCCTTATCGAAGGCCTCGGGTTTTCCGCATAAAAGATAAGGTACACATTCCACATTCCCTTCTATGAGAAGGCAGAAGAGACGGAGTAACATTTTTTGTTTTGTTATTTTGCCAAAACAAAAGCAAAAGAATTCACATTTTTGACTCAGTTAACCTTCTTATATAACTTCTTAAAAAGGCCTCATAGAAGACTTCGGTTAGTAAAAAAAGATGGGATACACATACCACATTCCCTTCTATAAGAAGGGAGAACAGAAGGAGTAAAGTATTTAGTTTTGCTTTTTTTTTGGCAAAGCAAAATCAAAAGAATTCAGATGCCGTTATAAGAAACAAAATTTCATATAAAAATACCAAATACAGAGCGATTAAGGAAAGAAAACGTAAATCATTTTAGTTTAGTTTTATACGTTGAATAAAACAGTTGTTTTGGTCGATCAATATTATGTATACTATGTGGCTTCTTGATATTTTCAGAAATTTCATTTCAATATATTCAACACTTTTGATAAAAAAAATAAACGTCAAAACACTATATGTATGGATGTGTATATTGAATACCTCGGACCTGTTTCTCAAAACTTACAAGTGCTGTAATACAAGTAAAACAGTTGGGAAAATAGTTTATATTCATATAAAAAATATATTTTAACAACTATTTTACTTGTGATTCAACACTGCCCCAGTAGTTGAAAACCTTTATTAAAACCCTTTCAATATCACCTTTATTTGAAGGCCTTTTAAGAGCCATTCTCTGGAAGGCCCTTAAAGAGCCATTAATTTGAAGGCCTTTAAGAATACCTGCGAAAGAAACGAGCACGGAAGGCCTACCTCGCAATGACAACGTGTGTAAAAAAGATATGAATATGGGATGGAGCGAGCAGGCCTTGTACATCCAAAAGAAGGACTACAGAGGCCATTTGGAAGGCATCCGTACTCCTTCTTTTTCCCGCTGGGTTGTTATACAGATAAATACCATAAGGCAATGTCTATGTATTGGTGACAAAAAGGGGTTTAATACGAAATAATGCTTATTAAAGAAAATGTTTAAGTAAAGTAAACATAACGTGAATTCAAGAACGCTTCAGCGGTGGAGTGGCTACTGGGGTTAGTAACTGAATTAAATATTGTTGGTTCTATGCACGGCAACTTTTTTTTCGTAGATTTGTAAAAAATGTGTGATAAAACTTTATATATAGAAAATGCAAGAACCGATTCTTTATTTTTGCTGATTTTCAATACCAACCACCCATAGAAAATCCGTACATGCAGACGGATTGACGGATATGTCTTTTTTCATCTCCTATTCATAAGGATCCAGAATAACTAACTTTATTTGGCCGAAAATGAATATTGGAAAAGTTACAAAAATCTGGACAAACCTATATACATATACGCTTTACCATTTTTGGTGAAGGGTATAAAAAACCTTTTAACCAAAAAAAGTTCAAGTTCATTAGTGTTCTTGTGATTGAAATTCAATAAAATTTAAAAAAAATATATTAATGAAAAAATTAATACTTAAAAAAATATTATTATCTATATTTAATGAATTGAACAGCCTAATGTTCGTATCGCCTTTTAAGCCAAATTACATGTGATAATTATTAATGAACAAATAACATCAAAGTTAATTGTAAATATTCTGACAACACATAGTTGAACGGAACATCCAGCCGTTTTCGAAGGCCACTAAACCTTCATCATCAGCGTTCTTCTGTGTTTGGTTCACTGTGTATATATAATATTATAATATTTGTACTTTTTAACCGAAAATATTTTATTTAAGTGCGACTAATGCGGTTGATTTTAAAAACATGTGGAAAGGCATTTTTTCAACGGCTCTCGATAAAAATTGGATAATGATAATCATAATCCGTTATCACTATTTTTTAAGTTAAGATCTTTACATTATATAGCTCCATTACATTTGGACCAAATATGTATGCTTTAACAATATAAGGATCAAAACATCACATAGCAGTTTGTTATAAGCTTTTTTATGTATTTGAAAATTATCCTACAGCTCATGATCCATTGAGTGTATGTATATAAGTATATCAATAAAACTACAGACAAATATAGACGATAGAGGAAAACATATTTTCGTATAAAAGATCTGCATACATACTTATATATATTATGTAAATTCACGAACAAATCGTTAGTATTCTTTCTAAAAAAAAAACAATAAATACGGCGTTTTTTAGTCTAAAATAAAATTTTTGTAGTCGAATAAGCCCATTACCTTGGCTGGGTAGTTAGCGCGTTGAGTACACAACGTGTGATGATAAGTGTTCGAACCCCAGAAAATTTTTTTAAATTTACTGACTACTTGGTGATTTAAAAAAATAAACTTTAGGTTAGTGTTCCAATTGTTTGAGCTAATAAGTCCTAAGTTATGTATAATGTTAATAAAACGACTTTATTACATTTTTTCCCAACGTTTCGTCAATTGTTTGTTGACTTCTTCGGGGGATTTTCTTCGTCTATTTAAATTTTGGATAAAACATTGCATTTGTTATAAATTTTTAAATATTAAATAAAATAAAAACTTACAATAATTGTTAATTTTTTTACATTAAAATTTTTGTCGTTTAAAAAAACCAATTTACTTTAAAACTGTAAACGACAAAACATGAAACAATTTATTAAACACTGTATCGGTTTACTTTATTGCAACAATGTAACTAGCATTGATATTATTAGTATCTTCTTTTGTATTATATATCGTATTTTCTATCCTTTGGTGTATTCTTAAGCTTTCTATGGTGTATCTTTTTCTTTGTTTATTTTTTTACATTATAATTTGTTTCGTTTAAAAAAAACCAATTTACTTAAGTTAGTTGAAAAATAATGCAGAGTGAAACAATTGATTACCGCCTAGGGCATCGCAATGTTAAAATAGTCAGTTGATTAGATTAAAAAGTCATCCAAGTGTGAGACAGTACCAGTTGCAAAATAGTTAGCTTAAAGTTAGTTTAAAGTTAACTGAATTTCCGACAGGGTATGTATGTATATACATGTGTATGTACATAGATCAGAGCTGGCCACCGAGAGAAACACGAGAGTAATGTATTCGCATATGTGTATTCCCTTGTATAAGAAGCCGATTGATGTTCGGCACTCTGGTGCTACCATGATACAAGGTACTTGCACAAGCCCAGCCTGTTAATGTATACAATGCAGAAAGTTATCAAACTTTGTTTACAAGCTGCAAAAATATTAGTGTATGTGTGTGAATTAAATGATTACAGTATTACCAATGAATTTGCACATTGAAGAAAATTACACTACACATTCTTTGTGTAGATTAAAATTAAAACAAAATTAAATAAAAATAGAAACCAAAGTAGAATTACACACATATTATACATGAATCTCATTACATGGTCTACAGATGAGAGTAAAAATTACACACTGTGTATTACACACATATTGGCATCACTGAATGACTATAATCATGCATGAATGCCGCCTCTGCAATTGTACTTTAGTTACCCTGTGATTGTTATTTTTAAAAACAAAAGACATCTGCTTCTGACAATTATAGGTATGTTTCTACCAACAAAATACGTGTGTTTCTTGGTGTTGCAATTTTGTTGTAGTCGTGCAAGTACCTTGTATAATTGTATCATGGGTGCTACTTTGGGCATCTCAGACATAGATTGTAGTATTTATTAAAAGAAAATTTAAAATGTTCAATACAGCTATATACCCACGCAGGAGTGGTATCTCGTGAGAGCGTGAGAATTCGTGCGTGATTCTTAAAAAAAAAATCACGCACGATTAACGGTCACGCACTCACGCGTGATTAGTTATAAATTTTATCACGCGTGACACGATAAAATCACGACATTTGCACATCTCTTTAATATATAGAGAGATTCACAAGTATGTATATGGGTAACTCTCACAGCAACATGTTTAGGTATATGCGATATGATACGCATTAAAAAAAATAAATGTTTCCAACGTTATCAAAATAACCAATAAATTAATTATTTAATAATTATTACTTATTGATTTACAAATTTTGTTATAAACGTTTTACTTTTCACTCACCGATCTTTAGCAGATGTTTTTCTGAAGCTTTTTGACGAGGCCTCTTCAATCGCTGTTTTATTTCGTTAACGTTGTTGTTGTTGCTAGATACAAATTAATATTTGGAATAAATGTAGAGGGGTTTCCAATCACTTATTGCTATTTGCTAAATGAGGGAGTACAAACAACATTATAAATAATAGAATATTAAGATTTTGTAAGTAAATTCCATAATGCCGGTGAACAAAAATGTTGGAAACATTCATAGGTAATATGCATAAATTTCCAGGTCGATATTAATAAAAGAAAATTTTAAATTCTTTGAAATGCAATCAAGCACTACAGATAAATGTTTTTTTTTGGTTTTTGTTTTTTATACATATGAATCTTTTGTTAAATTGTTTCACTTTTTCTTGTGAGTGCTACAAGTGGCTGTTTTTGTTTTTTTTTTCACTAACAATGATAGGCATTATGAAACTTAACTTTTTTTTAGATTTTTTAGTGTTTTTTTTTTTAATTATCCTATAGTTACTGTGTTAGCAACATTTATTTTTAAACAATTGATGTAGCCAAATTGATTATGGTTGCATAATTATAGTGGTTTCCCATTGTAGAGATTATCTGGGATCTGCACTTCAAGTTGTAGAAATTAGGTTTTTGATGTTTTCCTTTTCTTTCAGGGACATATTAATTATTTCACTTATTTTACTATATTTTACATAAAAATTGTAAATGCTGTGGCTGATGTTGTTCTCACATTGATACAGATTTTCTGCTTAATTTTTCTCTTTCTTATATTCTTGTTCGTCTGCTTTGTTTAAAGGTGCCAATTGATTTATGATTGAAGGATGGTTTA
This sequence comes from Nowickia ferox, assembly GCA_936439885.1. Lineage (NCBI taxonomy): Eukaryota > Metazoa > Arthropoda > Insecta > Diptera > Tachinidae > Nowickia > Nowickia ferox. The sequence goes on from OW387023.1 coordinate 54,897,759, forward strand.
AGCATATAGAAGCATAAAACAAATTACACAGTGGTGGCTCCAGTAATAGATCCACCACTAAAACGTTTGATATGTCCAAACAGGAATAAACTGGTGTAGAAAATTTACTGTTTAATGATCTTTAAATTGCCATTGCGGTTTCAAAGAATATAACTGGGGACAAATTTTTAAGTAATCTTCTACTACCTGTGACTTCGGCAGAGATGATTCATGTAAAAATAATACCAAACTTCTTAAAATTCTTCTCTATCGTATTTTTGCAAATATCATATGTATATTTTAATTAAAATTTACCTTTTTCTCAAAAAGCCAGCGAATATTTCAATTAGGTTTAAATAAATTGGGTGGTAAAAGAATACTTATAAGATATTGTAATACTTTTGTGGAGTAAAATCTGTGTTGAACTAGAAGGCAATTTTCCGCCGAATGATAAGGCGTGTTACTTTATCCGCAGCTCGAACAAAAAGAACTATGGCAGCACAAAATGGCTGTAAGAGACCCGCGTGTTCTTAAAAATATAATTCTTATTGACTTGCAATCAGAAGCTTGCATTATACATATTCAAAGCTTGCCTACATGACTAGAGAAAAAGTAACATTCCAATTAAGTGGAAATCTATCATTACAATCAATTAAATACCCTATGCAAAATGTAACACGAGCAACAACAAAATATGGACCAACACTAAAAGTAGAATTGGAAAACAACATAATGTTCCGGCCTAAACGATACATTACTTTAACCGATGATGAAATTAAGGATTAAGCAGGTGAACAGAACTTAAACCTTAAGAGTAGGTTAGTGAATTTTTGATTCAAAATGCACAATATCCTATTTGGCAATAAAATAAATTAATTCTGTATTAAATTATAACGGTCTAAATCATAAAATAATTTTTAGGTTTATTACAGGTTTATTTGACAAATTTCCCATAGAAATATGTCAAATAAGCGCTCAATAAATCTGAAATATATTTTATGAATAAGGCAGTAAATAAAAAGACATTAAAGAGTTTGTAAAATATAAATGTTTGTGTAAATGTATTAAAATTCTGATGTTGATTATAGTTGTATTTTATATTTGTATCAATATATTTGACTACTTCCGAAGAAGGTTGCAAGTTTCCAAAGCTGTCGAAATAATCTTTTTCATTGCTGTTTTTATAAGATGCTACCCAATGTGTACCAGGTCCTGTTAATACATCTAAATTGATTATTTCACATTATATTTTCTTTGATCGTTTTGGTAGTGTATTCAACATGAAAACTCCTATAAAATATGGAATATTTACAGAAAAACGTCTTAGGTCCACATCAGATAGTGGTTTGTTGGATAGGATCTCTAAGAGTTTTTTGATTCTTCTTTGTAAACTAAGCCATAACCTTTTGATATGGTTTTAGGTAAAGTCCTTTTCCAACTGCTATAAATTTCATCGCTCTATTATGTCTAGTTGCTTCATCAAGTTGATTTTTTGCATTCTTTGTTGCATTTACAGCCTTAGCTATAGCAGCACCTCCAGTTGTTAGAATGCCAATTGCACCCAGAGCAGTTAAAATCGGTGTTAGAGGTAAAAAAACCACCAATTTTTGGGACACGTATCACACGTGGTACTATAAGTTGAGATTTTCTTTCTTTTAATGACTTGTTAATAGTTTTTCGTGCAGTTTTAATATCTACTGGTGTTTCCTTTTTTTGTATTTTTGTTGCAGCTCCAATTAAATTTCTAAATAGATTTTTACCATTTAGTTTGTTCTTTTTTATATTTTTCTTTTTCTACACACAGACACCAAATTTTGTTTCGGCTTTCATTGAGAGTTTATTATTTTGTCTACTATACCTCCTCCAACGACGGTGTTTTTATGACTAAAAGTTTTCTGATATCGTATAACCATATTATCTAATTTTTCCTATATAAGAGGTAATATATATGAAATGCATTTAGTTACAAAAATGCAGTTAGTAAAACAACATAAAAATATTTTAGTTCGTAATATTGATGATTCAGTGATCATCAGTTCAAAAATAAAGCAAAGCCCTGTCTTACCAAATTATATTCGTGCTCTAATGGAGGGACCATCAAATTGCGGAAAGACTAATGTTATGATTGGCTTGCTAGAAAGCCCTAATGGACTCAATTTTGAAAACATATTTTTATACTCAAAATCTCTTTATCAACCCAAATATGAATACCTGAAGAAATTAAGATTATTAAGAAGCTAAAACTAATTCAATTATGATATTTGATGATGTTGCATGTGAGAAGCAGAATAATATGCATACATATTTTTGTATGGGGCAACGTAGGGATATTGATTCATTGTACTTGTGTCAAACTTAAACCAGAATTCCCAAGCATTTAATAAGAGACAATGCAAATGTTATAATAATGTTTAAATAAGATGAGAAAAATATGAAGCACGTTTATAGGGATTATGTTGCCAGCGATATGAGCTATGAAAAGTTTCAAGAAATTTGTCGAGAGTGTTGGAAGGATAAATATGGATTTTTGATGATAAGCAACGATAACGAATTAAACGATGGTCGCTACAGAAAGCAACTTGATTATTTCATAACTACATTATTAATAGTTCTAAAAATATTACAAGAATTCCAATAAAAGAAGAAAGTAATATGAAGACAAAAGTTGAAAATAATACAAGTTTAAAGCCTAAGTCAAGATAGACACAAGTACACCAAAGAAACTTGTAGAAGGAACAATATTTGATAATACCAACTTATTTAATGATGCTTATAATGAAAATTATGATGGCGATGATGAAGATGATTTTTAGTAACAGACTTCCAATACTGAAGACACTTTACTGACTTATCAGTCTTTGAAGGAAGAAATTAATTAGATACAAAGTATTTCCCACATAAAGATTTCAGTAATGAATAGATATTTGTCAATTTTAACCTCAAATTGAATAGAGATAAAATACAAGTTGGTGGTCAGATATGGGCTCTAACACCCGGACTATTTTCTCTAATGTTTCATAAAACGCCATAAAACTCGAACTCTATAAAAAGATTTTAATTATTACTATGCATAAAGAAGAGACTATAAACCTTTGACCACCAAGGGGACTAGAGGATACAAATATAAATATATTATCAAGAAATTTATTGACGAGAAAAATCAGAAGAGTTTATCCGAATCAACAGGATCTAAGCCAAAAGATTGCAAGTTAGGTGATAGATTGATGCAATTTAACACCCATAAGCCAAACTATATAAACTGGGACGATCCAATGAGTTAGTAGATCGTTTTCGACTAGTGCTTGCATTAGAGTTGGGCATAATTGTTCTTTTCGGGGATTGTTCCTTTTTGTTCCCTACAAAAAAAAAAGAATTAGTTCGTTCTTTTCGTTCAGTTGTTCTTTTCGATCAGTTGTTCAGTGAACGATAGAACAGAGATTGCAAAATCATCAAATCCTTTTTAATGTTTTCTTCGTTTCGTATTGTTCTAAGGTATTTGCCTTTTATATTTTCGCATTAATTCGCTGTGTAATTTTCACAGAATAATTAATGCAAACGTGTTTTTAATAAAATTTAAAGAGAATAACAATTGCTATATTGGAACGCCTCAATCAAGTAGTGCAAATAAAATCACACATTGTCAGTCACATGGATAGCGGCTGTATTAAATTCTTTATAGATACAGTGAAAGAAAATAAGTGGTATGCGAAAAATATTCTATGATCACCTATGCTTTTCGCGATAGTCAATGCATTTTATGTTAAAAAACTTTTAAGGAAAGGAATGAATCTGTATTTAAAAGACATTTTGACTTATTTTGGAGCATCTTCACTAATCTGCACTTTCTATTTAATCTTTAGACCAATAAATCGGGAAATGTGAGCTGCAGCCAAATTTTTTATTTGATTTTTTCTTATTTTTTAATTTTCTATAGATAAGCTTTTTAAAAGTTTCTTTTTAGAGATTTTCACAGTTTCCTAGGAAAAGTTCAGAGCCCCATAACTAGGGAAATATGGGTCTGCGCCAACTTTTTTATTTGCTTTCTTCTTATTATTTTTTAAAATTTCTATCACATAGGCTGCTTTTTACCTCCTTTACTAAACTGCATTTGTTTCAAATATTTATTTTTTTCTATGTACTTCAGGGACGAATGAGGCAACTTTTCTTACACATACAACTATAGTTTTACTTTTCACATCACTGGTATACAGTCCCAAACGCTAAAGACCACATGTCAAGTTACCATCTCGAAAGCATCTTATGATTTTTCATTTCGAATGATGGTTTAGGATATTGAACGGTTCAAAGTTGATAGTAGTCGGGTTTTTTGATTTTTTTAAATTACTACTTGTCACGTATGAACTCAACTTGTAAACAATAAGACCAAATTCTATATAGAAAAACACAACTTTCGTAGACTTAAATGTGTGTGAATTCCCTCTTGCTGTTTGAAAAAGCACTAGTAAGCTATGTCACTTTTATATTAAACAAAATATGTAAATATTTTTAAATGAATAGGAATTAAAATAACAAAATTGAGATTAAAAAATAAAAATGAAAAAACTGCAGAATTTACAAAGAAACTTATTTTTTAAGCAAAAAAACTGCAAAGCTGCTCAATTCTTAGAAAAGCTGCTAAATCTAGGGAAAACTGCACATTTGGCAACCCTGCCAGCAATAAAAATAAAAAAAGTATAAAGCTGAAGATCCATACCATTCGTTCTATGCGTATGCGTTGAATGCATTTCTGTACGAGCTATGCGATTCAAAATACAAGTTACATGCAATACGTCAACATTTCAACATTTGCAGTTTCTTAAAAAATAATAAACACAACAGAGATGACACTCAGTACATAAAAGCAATCGATAACTAAAATGCAAATTTCGTTCGTGAAATAACTATGTTAAAAACTGATTTTAATGTATTTTATTCTTAAAAATAGTAATAAACTTTATTAAAAAAGCTTGTTCTTTTATTAAAAACTTTTTTTATGCCAAAAAATTTAAAATTCAAATCCACCACACGAACATTTTTATCGATATCATTGAAAACATAATATAATTTGCCATCTTTGGCTATCAAAAACAGCTGACCTTTTTTCGTGATGCATGCGACGGATACAAAAGTAGAAAGTAAACCTACTTTATCCGTCGTATGCGGCTATGCGTTTTGTTCTGTAACTTGTCACATACAATTACACTGATTCTACTTTTTGACACATGCATAAAACGCAACAACGCATGGAACGGATATTATGGACCTTCAGCTTAAAACAAGTATTTCTGTTAAATTAATTTTAATAAATTATGTTTCTAGGTCTTTCCATTAAAGTAGAGATAATTACAGATTGATGCTAGCGTCAACATTTAATATCAATAAATATATATAAATTATGGTGAGTTTATAGTTTAAGAGAAATTAACAAAAATTATAATATTGTATCTATACGAGGTAGTGATTCCTGAACTTTATAATTTAGTTTGTTTATAATGACGTAAAATGAAACAAATATAAATATAAATATAGTATATAGTTTATATGAATTTTATTATTTTTTTGCATTATATACCTAAAGAATTCTATTTATTTAAATAAATTATCTAAATATGATGTGTTTCTTGCATATATATATAGTATGACTTTGGACTAGTGATTTTTGGGGCTTTCTTTGGACTTAGGGAATTGATCTCGTTTGATTGACAAGTGAGATGGTTCATAGATGCTAAGGTAGTTTTTGCAGAAGGGGTGGGATCGTAACCAAAGACCTAGGGGCGGATAAATGGACAGTTGACCACAGACAGTCGGATAATAATTTTACATGCTTAATTTAGTTTTCAAAAGTTTAATAATGGTGTTGGGGGGGGGGGGGGAATTATAATAAAATTGATGTTGCATTCCTTTTATTTTTCCTAGACACGAGGAATTATTTTATAGTTTAGAGAATGTGGTATTGTTTTATTAACCTAGGCCCTAAATCGACAAGAAGTATCGCGACTATGCCAACATCTATCTACCTACATATACACAATACGATATACCATAACAATTTCTACATAACAATTCTCAAGCAAACAAGTGATACACAGGCGAGTATATAGCCAAATGAGCTTTTTTATACAGTAAACCCGTTTAACAGAAAAATTTCGTTTTAAGCAAATCCGTGTTGTACGAACCAAAGAACTGATTAGTTCAATATAAAGGGCTTGGTTTTAAAGATAGGACGAAACATAGAACTGGTGCACAGAATGGTGTTAGGTAAAAAAACCGTGAAGTACGAAGCAAAGAAATAATATAAATCAAAGGAACTTAATAAATTTACTTGACAAAAATAAAATTTACGCTCTTAAAATTTTATATAAGAGACAATATTTGGTACAATTCAATGAACCGCAGTAAAAAGCCAAGTACTGGAACAAACCTATTATTAATTTCCTTGAAAAACTATATGAAAAAAATTAAAAATAAGTTGTGATGAAAATACATGTACTAATAAACTAAAAAACTCAAATATAAGTTAAAACACATGTACTAAGAATATTTAGATAATCATACATATGCTTCTAATTTTCATAGTATATAGTTTAATAAGGTGAGTGCGTTACCCTTAGTTTCTTTCTTTAATGAATAAAAATGCAAGTACTTTTTTGTGATTGGCTGTGTTAGACATAGGTTACAATTGGAATTGTGATTCAGAAAGAACAAAATAAAAAAGTAGTTCATTTTCACCAAAAGTTGAGACTTGTTTTGTGGAACCCCAAAGCAAGTTATAAAAAAATATTTGAACTTACTTGTAATGTGTAAAAATGCCATGAATCCTTAGAAAATTAATTTTTATTTCTCCTCTAAAAAATTTTAATATGAAAGGGCTATTATTTTTTCGTAGCTCCTGAGTTTCTATATCCGATATAAATTTTCTTTATATGGGCATTTCCACAGAAAAGTCTAGCTTTTGTCACGTTACGTCACCAAGCAATTAAGCTCTTATTTCGGACCAATGCTGTTCGATTATTTCCTAGCTTTTACTAAATGATGAGCTGATTACGCTCTACAATAATTATAAATTTCAAATATAAGTTTTTCTTGAAAAAAAAAAAAACAGCCGACGCACACTGGTTCAGAATCGTATTTCATCGGCCAAAATTCTGTAACTTTTGAACTAATGAAGATTTTTTTCTTAATTTTTTTTTCGTGGATAGATAATGTCTTAAGCTTTTATTCAGTTTTAGTTTCATTAAAATCACTACGGTGATTGTAGAGAAATTTAAGGTTAAAGTTGAACTTTCAAGATTTTTTTTTAATTTGCTTAGAAATGCGCGCTTTTTATTTTTTATTTTTGTTTAAAAAGGCCTTATAATGAAACTTAAATCATTTTTATAAAAACAACAAAGCAAGTTTTTGAAAATTGAATACATAAGTTTTTTCAATCATAAATAGCTTATAGACTCCTGGTTATTTGAATATATTGTACATATTGTAAGACATGTGCAGACATAAATAACTGAACCGTTTCTGCAAGACACTGTATTAAAAAAAATTACTTAAATACTACTTATGAGAATCATAAAACTAGTTTAAAATAATTAAGTATCACTTAAAGCACAAATTACCTGTTAATATTTAAAATATAATTAGGTATCATAAAGCCCTTACGCTAAGTATTATATAATGAGGGATTTTTCCCAAAATCTGGCTTTTAGTTTTTTTTTTATTTTGGACTTATATAAACTTTAACCACAATTCAAAACTAAATATTAGTACCTGAAGAAATATTAATCTATGGATATATCATAGATATTTATATTTGACCTTTTTTTATACAATTCACAACACACTTTAGAAACACGTTATTTTAATATGATTCATTAAATATTAATATTTTTATACTTTATTTTACTCAAATAATAGTAAATGCAAATTATAATTATTATTCATTTGGCTGGAATATTGCTTGTAAATATTCATTATTCAGATCTGTATTACTTCTGTCGTATAGCAGTCCCTTAGCTTCGGTTTCTACACTACACTTATCTATCACTACACTTATCTAGCGATTTTTGTGGTCTTCCTCCACTGTTTTTACCTGTAGTTTCAGAAGTTATCTGGATAGTAAGTTTACCTTTGTAACTATTTTGCAAAGCACATATTGAATTTACTTTTACTCCAATCAGCTTTCTTGTAGCGTTTTGTCAAATTTTTGACAAAAGGAGATACATTTGTTTGTAAGTCCAATTCTGTTTCACTGCTGTAAGAATTTAAGTTTAATTTTCTATGAAAGTAATGTGTTTCCTAAAACGCTATAAAAATTGCACAAATTGAAGTGCACCAAACACAGAAGAACGCTGATGATGAAGGTTTAGTGGCCTTCGAAAACGGCTGGCTGTTCCGTTCAACTATGTGTTGTCAGAATATTTACAACTAACTTTGATGTTATTTGTTCATTAATAATTATCACATGTAATTTGGCTTAAAAGGCGATACGAACATTAGCCTGTTCAATTCATTAAATATAGAAACAAATGCAGTTCGAATAATAATAATTAAATTAACTATGAGAAATTTTTGTTTTTTTTTAATTAACATAAATTTGTTGTTTTTGGCAGCATGCCACTCCCACTACTAAGAATACTTTGACCAAATTTTTTGGCTACCTTAGTTTTGATGTGATTCCTTTCTAATGGCGTAAAAATTTTTAGAATCTGTGTCAAGAAAAAATTTAGGTTTTGGCCGATGAAAATTTATTCTGAGCCACCGTGCGACGTTAGAAAGCAAAGTCACGTGACAAAGGTGGATTTTTCTGTGGAAATGTCCATATACCGTTAATTAATACAAAATCTGTTAAGACATGGTTAACGCATTTGAAAATTTTCGAAATGTTTGGTTTTTTACTTCATAAACCAATAATTTCGATTTAAAATGCTTGTTTAATACATCCCATATCATATCGCACATTAAATTAAAAGCAGTCACAACTAAAAACTATCAAAATGGTTTTTTCTTCTCAAAAACCAGTTTACTGAACAAGTCTCTAACGATCCCAAACATTTCTTTTTCACCACAGTGTTCTTGTACAATATAAACTACCGTTATGCCTGTTTTTATGTTACATACTTGAGTAATTTGTACATTATCAATAGTTTTTGCCACTCCTGAAAATCTGGAATATTTGATCTGTGTGATTTAGTATGCGATATGTATAGACTTTAGATTCTAAACCTTAGAAGCAATTGTGTTAACGTTAATTTTAAAATTAATATAATTATGTAAGTCATTCGAACATTGGAACAAAATCTTCAGATTAACTTTTTATCCACAAATGAAATAAATTACTCGTAAGAATAAAAATTAACCAAAATATTCGAGTATACGAATTATTTGTGTTCAAATGATAGCTCTACTCCACTCTAATCCTAAATGTATGGCAGTAGTTACATTGATATAATTTCTGTAGCAGGCTTTGCGATACTTAACGCAGCGGAGATGTTGCCTCGTTATTATGAGTGATTATTTTTGGCACATTTACACAAATACATCTATACATGTTAATTTACACATGACCAGGCGTATGAATAGTTAAGCAAGTACATACGAATTTACATAACTTCAACTTGTTTGTACACATTAGGGTATTCATTTAATCGGGGTTTTGCTTTAATCGGTTAACTTCGGCACTAACTGGTTAATCAATTAATAAAGTTTTTTCATAAATCAAGTGTTTTCAACAAATAAAAGTTCATAAATTATTTAATAATTTTAGTTTATAAGTAAATCAAAAAACACACATAATAATTCTTACACTAAATCAAGCAAAAAATAAACCAATATTTGTACATTAAAAATTAACAAGTTTGTGAGGTCATTATATTAGTTACTTCAATAGTTTAAAGAGATCTTCTAACACAATCTTTCAGAAAAATAATTTGGTTTAAGTGTTTAGGATTTTAGCCTTGGAAAAATCCTTTTACTTATCGTAGATGTTGAGGAATCCTGGATATCTCCTGGATATCTCAAAACATATAAAATCATTCATTATGCCACTAGAGTCCTGATTTATTTTGTTTTCAAATTCATGAAACTTCTAACTGTTTCGGTTAATTTTGTTTAAATATTTCTTGTATTACTATCGATAGTTCCTTCTGTTGGCTGGTCATAGAATATTCAGCAAACAAGTTAATTTCTTAGCTTTATTATTATATTATTAAACAATAACTTAATAATTCCCTCTAGTTACAGTACCAAAGTCTTTACTAAATTCTTTGATAGCCATGTCCAAAGATTATGCAAGTTTTACTTAAGATCGCTGAACATACTTCTTTGTTTGCATAAAAAATAATTTTTAAACATTCACCTTTTTTAAATGAGACGAAACAAATAATATTCACACAAAAAATAAGTTTTAATACTACAAAATATGAAAAAATTTGTTACGTTGGTTAATCGATTAATGGACTGAAATTAACTGGTTTAACCGTTAATCGAAAAATTTTAAACTAACCGATCAGTTAATCGGGTAGTAATTAACCAGTTAACCGATTAACGGTTAACCGATTGAACACCCTAGTACACATGTAAAAGTTTATTGGTATTTTTGTAAATTTATTGTACTCAACGGTGTTTATGACTGGAGGTAATTTTTGTGTTGTGTTTTAATATATGTACATACATACATACTATATATAGTAAATGCGAATACATATTTCCTTCATTCTTAATTTTTGAAAAAGTATTCCTTTGTCCTTAGGACAATGAAAACTTCATGCTGCTACTTTATCATAAAGGGGTTAAGACATTCATTACTTAAAATTCTCATATGAAATTTAACGTTTATGATTGCCTCAATTCGCTTGTATGTTGTCATATTCAATAGCTTCATTATTTGTAGACGTATGATGCGTCTCATATGTTTACGAAAAGATTTAGTATTCACGCTGAAGGACTGAACCATGACTTTTATTATACCCTTCATCAAAAGGGGTATAGTAGGTTTGTCATTCCGCGTGTAATTTCCACAACATTCATATGCGACCCATAATTAGGGTTGCCAGTACATGTACTGATTTTTGTTTAAAGTACTGTTTTGTGCTTAACTACCAAATCAGTACGCAAATGTACTGATTTTTCCATGTATGTACTGTTTTTGTACTGTTTTTATATATTAGTTTTGTTCAGTGTATAAAATAGCCTGTCATAGTGTTTATTTCTTTTCTTTGAATCACCAGTGATTTTTACTTTACGTTCGATTTAAGTGCAAATTTATTTTCAAAGTGATATCAAAGTTAAGCTCAAACAAATTTGCTAAAACTGTCAGAGATCATATATACAAAAACAATAAAGCTTTAATTTGAAATTACGTTTAAACCACCTTATTACGAGTGTATAAAATTACATACTTCATATAAAAAGAAACAAGAGAAAAATAAGAATGTGATAAATTTTAATTTAAGTTAATGTTAATCTTATTGAATTTTTTTTTTTAATTTAAATTAGCAGGAAACATTTGCTATTAGTGATTTCTGATGCATGAAAATAATGAATTTAAAGTTTCTTCTTCGAAAAATGTTGTGAAAATATTATTTTATAAAACACAATTATGTCTTGGTACAAATTATACATTGAATTCAAGTTTTGTTTTGAAAAGGGTTAAATCGTTCTATGTCAATAAAATATAATTTTATATTGAAAAAAGTATTGTGCTCTTTTTTCAATTGTACTGATTTTTTTTCGTATGTACTGATTTCTACGTTTTCAAAACTGGCAACCCTAACCATAAGGTATATATGTATATTCTGGGTCCTTATGAAAAGGGAAGACGCACAGAGGAGTATTTGAGTCAAAAAGCTTGCCATTATTTATTTTTTTTTTTGCTTGTGAAAAGTTATTGACATCAATGAAACTTTGCAGAAATATGTCTCCCAGTCCTAGAAAAAGGGGGAAAAGTTCCCCTCAGAGGAACTAATACTACCTCTGAAAAATTAAATTTTTTTCTTAACTTTTCGCATACTTTTGTTGAACAAATGTAACTTTTAACGTGGGCTAAAGTTCAAAACCCTAAGCTTGGACCCAGGAAACCGTAAGATGCCATTTTCGTCCCCGCTTCCATTTGTGGGCGGTGACAAAAATATTATTTGCAAACATTTGTAAAAATTACAAAAATTTACCACTTATGCCTTAAAGCGTTTTCTGACTGACCAACTGGTTTGTTACTCATATTTACCTATGCAAAATGATCAAAAACAAAATAATAATATATAATATAATAATATAAATAATATAAAAAAAATCAAAAAACCCGACTGCGACCAACTTGGAACCGTTCAATATCCTAAACGGTCATTCGAAATGAAATTTTTTTTTTTTTTTTTTTTTTTTTTTTTTTTTTTTTTTAATACATATAATTTATTTATTGTATCTTCAAAAAATGAACTAACAATAAGTAATCAAATCTTAAGTCTAGATATAATTAATGTGTCCGACCAATGCCGAAAACAATTTTAGTGATAGTAGTTATTAATACAATAATTATGTACTAGCAAAAAAAATTATTCTCAAAAAGTTTCATCTGAGGTATTGCGTATTAGAGCCTTGGTGTCCCTCTTTTTTAAGCGGATGTGTCCAGTAAAGTTCAAGATGTTACGAGCAAGGGGATTAGGATGGGACTCGAGTTTAGTTAAATATTTGCCTGCGTATTTTGAAATTTCTTCAGTCACTAGTGGCATATTTAAATCACGATGTAAATTTGAATTTTTAATGTACCATGGAGCCGATGTTATTAAACGTAAAATTTTATTTTGTCTTCGTTGGATTTTCTCAACATTTGAAGCTGAAGCAGTGCCCCATAACTGAATTCCGTAGCACCATATTGGTTTCAAAAGCGACTTGTATATTAACAGTTTGCAGTCTAGGCTGAGTGTTGAATTTCTGCCAATCAACCAATGTATTTGAGATAACTTAAGTTTCATTTGAGTTAGCTTAGAGTCAATATGATGTTTCCACGTAAGCCTTCGATCAAGGTGAATACCAAGGTATTTCACGTGAGAATGTTGAGGAATATTCTCATTGTTTATTCGAATGGGGGAACAAGTATCTCTTCTTAGGGAAAACGTTATATGGACACACTTTTGTTCATTTACTTTAATTCTCCATAAGTTCAACCATATGTCCAACTGGGTAATATGTTCCTGGAGATTGCGGGATGCCTCAGAAGGGTTTTCGTGAATACTCATACAGGCTGTATCATCGGCAAACGTAGAGGTATGGATATTATTGCTCACAGGCATATCACAAGTATATATTAAATACAAGACTGGCCCCAGAATACTACCCTGTGGGACACCGGAAGATATAGATTCGGGCACACTCATGAAGTCTCCTTCCACAACAGTGAACTTCCTATCAACAATATAACTTTCCAAAAGTTTTTGAATGTTTACTGGCAGGTATGTCTTCAATTTTAAAACTAAATGAAAAATGATAAGAGAATGATTTTAAAATACCTGTCGAATGATACATACTTTGATATAGTTCGCCGACTTTGATATAGTTCGCCGCAAAGGAACACACATACATAGGCTGATAACCACAATAGCCTTTGCGTCGCGCAGTCGGGTAAAAAGGCAAAAGTGTCAAAAAATCACAAAAAAAGGCACAAACTTGCGTAAACATTTCTTGGGTCATAATTAGGGATTTTAAATTTTATTGTAGTATATTGTAGTATAAAAAATAGCTACCTTTACTTTTAAAACCCTTTTTTTTTGTTTGCGAAAAAGTGTATAATATTTTTTTTTTTATTTTTAAACGCATTTTTGTTTTAATACTTAAATAGCTTTTGATCAACTCTTTCAGCGAAAAAGAAATCAACGTAATATTCGTTTAGTCACAAAAAATAAACATGATGGAACCGAAAAAAACCTTAAAGACTTCTTTAGCAGTTTGTCAGAGCTATAAATCACAATTTAAATTCTTCAAAATGTACAATATGATGTAAAATTTTGTTGTGTATCAAGCTGTGAATTTAGTTCTAGAGTTTTTTAAATTAATTTTTGCCTCTTTGGCCAGCTTTCTGGCTCAAATACTCCTCTGAGATACGATTAAGCGATGTCCGTCTGATGTACATGAAATCGCTTTTCCGAAGATTCGGTCGCAGACTGGTGCACCAGAACTGGACCAAAATAGATTGTTGTTAAAAATCAAAAAGACAATTCCAGAGCTGAAAAAAAAATCATTCAAGGGTTGGAAAATTTTAACTTTTTTGGTATATAAATGTAACCTACTAAAATAAATTTTTTCTTTTTAAGCATATTTTATATTTAAAAATAAAAAGATTGTTGATAGAAATCAGAAAAATCTAAAAGAATAATTCCAAAATTGAAAAATTTAACTTTTTGTGATATACAAAAGTAACTATCCAGCTAAAAAAATATCCATTTATGATCCCTATGCTCCTTATAGGAACAAAAGGGAAAAAATATATTGGGTACCCCTTAACAACTTATCGCTATGAATTTCTTTCTTTTTTTAGATAAAGCTGAACTGATTTGGTGGAAGAGAATATAAGAAATAAAAAAAATTCTCCATACAACTAACGGCCACGCTAATGTCCCTCGTTTTTCGGATCCGAACCATATATGGGATATCAAATATGCTCCATTAATTAATTTTTCCGTTTTGCTTATTTAGTTTATAAGCAAAACGGTAAAATTAATTCCCTATGTTTTGGAAAGAAATAGTTTGGTATAAAAATTTTTAGAAATAAAAAACCTAGCTCCAGACCTATAAAAAAAATTTATTTGTAAAAATATAACCACCCTGCTAAAAAAAATATGTATGGTCCATATATGGATATTATGTGAATATTAGGCCAACAGAGGTCAACATATTTACCGACAGCAATAATCACAACCGAAAGAGTAAACTCTAGGACCATTTTAGATTGCAAAAATATGATAAGCATGATAAGTTCGTCATATCAAGCTTCTAGTTCACAAAAATATGTAGACGACTGCGATCAAAAATGGCGACTTTATTGAATAAATTCAAACGAACGTGACCATGAATGCATCTAATTATTAGACTAAAAAGATGTAACTAACATAAAAACTTAAATACATATAGAAAGGAAATAAATTGTTAAAAAATAAATAAGTATCCATATTATAAGTAAATTTCGAACAAAATGTTCAAGTATACTTTATTATTATTGATCCAGTAGCGTTTTTTGCTTCTCCTGTAAAACAAAATAAAAGTGTAGTTACGTTCGTTTGCTTAACTTAAATAGGCGATATATGTAATTTATTAGCAGCCTTTTTATCCTTGCAATTGAATGCTAATTGTTCTTTTCAATATCTAAATATTTCACTCCACGCTGCATTATGTCATTTTGTTTCACTTTTACTTCCTCGGGAGATACAAAATTTATTGATGCACTGCAGCTTGGCCTTCTGCCCCCTGACCTTACCTCAGCTTTAATTTTTTTTACATTTTGAAAAGCTGTTTTTAAATTGACTCATTTAGCTTTACAATCTTCTAATATATGTGGGGTACATTTCTCTTAAATTTCATGCTCCCGCTTGTACCGATCTTTATAATCAGAGCATGAGTATTCCCATACACATGGCTGCCTTTCTACAGCCAATATGAAGTCGTTTATATCGCTGCACGTCCACGATGAAGTTGCATTCGGCTTTTTCCTTCTTTTCTTTTGAATAAGTGTTGGTGCTAATTTATCAGCAGCAGTACATTTTACATCACTTTCATTGGCTTTGGAATCGTCCATTACAATAATTTCTTCACCGAACTCTATGTTAACGCTTCATATGAGTTTAAATTCACAGTACACAAAACACTTGGCACACAAAAAATTTAATTATTTTAAAAAACTTACGCGTATTGTCTTATTTGATTTACACAGAGTTGCATTTGATTGCGGAAAATTGGCAATAAATTGTCAAATCACTCAATTGGCATATACTGTAAAATAGACCAATAATTGGTGCATTGTGGCAATCATTTGAGTATGTTCAACTTTATATCAAGGTTGTTGTCTTTTTAAAACACAATTTTTTTGGATTTCAAAAAAATTTTCATTTTTAAAACAAGTATGCACATTTTTAAAATAACATAAAGCAAACTAAGTTCTCTTTTATAAAGGTTTTGTTTTTAAAATCAAATTGTTTTTTATAAACCTTTTTTTCTAAAGCTTCTGAAAAGTTACATTATTGCCCGGAAGTTTACTGTTATGAAGGAAGATTTCATGAGTGTGCCCGAATCTATTTCTTCCGGTGTATTACAGGGGAGTACTCGTATACTGGGGCCAGTTTTGTATTTACTATATACTTGCGATATGCCTTTGAGCAGTAATACCACACAACAGTAAAAGCAAACGAACAAAAGTGTGTTCAGGTAACATTTACCTTACGAAGAGATACTTGTTCCCCTTTTAGAATTAACAATCAAATTGTTCCTCAACGTTCGCAAGTGAAATATCTTGGTATACATCTTGATCGAGTCAAAGGTAACACAAATGAAACTTAAATTAACTCAGATACATGGGCTGATTAGTAGAAATTCAACCCTTAGTCTAGATTGTAAACTTTTCTTATACAAGTCGCTTTTGAAACTGATAGGTGCCACGGAATTCAGCTATGGTCACTGCTTCAGCTTCAAATGTAGAGAAAATCCAACGAAGCCAAACAAAATTTTACGGTAAATAACATCGGCTCCATGGTACATAAAAACTCAAATTTACATCGTGATTTAAATATGCCACAAGTGAGTGAAGACATTGCAAAATACGCAGGCAAATATAAAAAAAAGCTCGAGTCACATCCTAATCTGCTTGCTTGTAATATATTGAACTTTACTGGACACATCCGCTTAAAAAAGAAGAACACAAGGGCTTTAATACTCGACACTCCAGATGGAACTTCCTCTTTTTTTACATGTGCTTATATTTATTTATTGTATCTTCAAAAAAATTAACTAGCAATAAGTATTCAAACCTTAAATATAAATATGAATAATAATTAGGCCCAACCAGTGCCGGGCATAAACTTGTGATAGTAATTAATAATACATAAATGTCGTAGTATGAAGCACAAACATATTTTCAAGAACTTTCATCTAAAGTGTTGGCTATTAAAGGCCCTAGTATTTCTAAGTTAAAAAAAAATTAATGGCATTTTTCCACAGCCTAACGTATGAACTTAAAAAAAATCACATTTCAATAAATTTAATATTCATAAAAAAATAACAACCAGTCTTTTAGTGAAAAATAATCATTCTACAAATTCAGTCTTCGCATAGTCCATACAAATTGGCCTATTACACTGTGTGTAGTTTTTTTTTTTTTAATTTATTAGGGCACATGTAGCATAATTTTCTTGTAGTCTGAGCAGGTTTTTGAGTAACGGGCAGGGAAGAGGTCTAGATCCTAATATTGTTTGAATAATATCACATAGAGAGCGAGTTAAACTTTGATTGTGTTCTCTTTTTTGCAAGTGATGTACAATTAAACTCCTAGAACTTTTCTTTAAAAAGTTTGCCTTGCAATTTTTTTGTAATTAAGAGCTGACTGGTTTAAAATATTTTCTATAAAAAACCATAAATGATGACGTGTAGTAAATTTTACACCAACACTCCGTAAATTCTATTTAGTGCGACGAAGAAAACAATACTGAGTACTGGGTACAGTGTTGTCAGATTAGGGGATTTATCCCCAAATCGGGGTTTGTTTTAGAAATGGGGATAAGAATTTTGGTTTGGGGATTGCGGAATTAATTAGGGATAACTTTTATGTTTTGGGGATCTTATGAATTTTTTTGGGTATTTGTATTTTACTTAATATTTATTTTATTTTTTCTATTTATTTCTGGGAATATTTTAATTTGAATACATATTTCAATTGCTTTTTTTTTAGTTCGTAAATAATATTAAATGATAAATGGTAACAATGAAGACGACTTCATTTGTTGTTAGCAATATTTAAATAAGGTTTATTACAAGACAAACAGGTACTCGAATTGAAGAGATTGCTCATCAGCTAATTTTATTAGCTGATGCTCGTACTATATAACTTAAATAATTTGACAATTAGTTCTTTACCTTATTTGATGCTTACAATTTTATATACAAATAACAAGCAACTTAAACATGTATTGGGCAGAATCTTGTTTATATCAAGATGCCGTTTAAAGAACTGGTAGAGTATTGTATATATTAAATTTACTTTGTGTGTGTGAGCAACGCTTGCATTGAACGAGTTTTTTCGGCAATGGAGTCAATAAAATATTAAATTAGAAACAAAATTCAATGCTAAAATCTATGTTACGAATTAATATACATTTTAAAAATAATTGAATTTGTTGTGACACTTCTGATCCATCTCTAGAAGTGGTAAAATTAGTACAAATTGCCTTTTGGAGAATTTTTGGGATAAAAATTTTAAAATTCGGGATGTCAGTCGAAAGAAATCTGGGAACCTTGACTGGGTACTTGGAACACTAGCTTAAGAGAATGAAAAGGAAAAAAGTTATGTGAGAAAAGAAAGAGACGGTGTAAAATTTACCACCACATATTAAGTTAAAGGTTAAAAATGATTGCGAAAGGAAACCACTCAATTCGACTTGTGGAAGAGCCAGATTTAAAAAAACTAATAAATGAAGTATTTTGTTGTCCGGTATATAATCTGCCGTCAAGAAGACATCATCAAGCAGTTTACTTCCGGGTGTCTGTATGGAAATTTTAGAAGATGTAAGCAAAAGAGTTTAGTCTGCCACAGCTGCATGCCTCGGGTTGCCATTCGTACTGGTTTTGGCAGTACATGTATTGATTTTTGTTTAAAGTAATGATTTATGCATAAACATTTACTGATTTTTTTCTGTATGTATTGTTTTTGTATATTAATTTTGTTCACCGTATAAGATAGCCTGTTATAGTGCTTATTTGTTTTCTTTGAATCACCAGTAATTTTTACTTTACTTTTTACTTTTAAAACTGTCAGAGATCATTTATACAAATACCAAAAACTTTCATTTATGGTATTTGACTACTCGAGGTACAGCGAATTTGTTTGAAATTGCGTTTAATACCACCTTGTTATATAAAATTACATACTACATACTTCATATAAAAAGAAACAAGAAAAAATAAAAAGTTGATAAATTTTGATATAAGTTAATGTTAATTTTATTGAGATTTTTTTAAATTAAAATAAGCAAGAATAATAGCAAATGTATTAATGATTTCTGATTCATGCAAATAATGAATTTAAAGTTTCTTCTTCGAAAAATTTTTTGAAAATATTATTTTATTAACACAATTATGTCTTGGTACAAATTATAATTGAATTCAACTTTTGTTTTAAGAAGGGTTAATGTCAATTATGTCAATAAAATATAATTTTATTTTGAAAAAAGTATTGCACTGTTTTTTTTTTCAATTGTACTGATTTTTTTTCTCTTATGTACTGATTTCTACTATTTCAAAACTATCAACCCTACAAATGCCTTACTACAGATGGTTGGACATCTAGAGCAAATATCAGCTACATAGCTGTGACAGCTCATTACATAAATGCTGATACACAACTAATGTCGTATTTGTTATGGTGTGGGGAATTCGAAGAAAGACACACGGCCGAAAACTTAAAAAATTTTTTTAAAAAAGTTATGTATGACTTTGAAATAACCAACAAAGTGTCTGTAAGTGATAACACCCTTAAAATAGTTGCTGCAAACCATCAGGGAGAATGGCGTGGAATTCTTAGTTTTACGCGTAGTTTGAACTTGACTTTTCAAACCAGAGCTGCAGAAATTTTCTGATACAACCAATAAAGTAAAAAAAGTTGTTGAATATTTTCATAAAAGTTCTCAGGCGCCAAATAAATTACTTACCGCACAAAAACAAATGAACTTTCCCGAGCTTAAGTTAAAGCAAGATCTTTCACCCAGGTGGAATTCAACATATGAAATGTTGCAAAGAATTTTTTAAATAAAAAATGCGTTGATTTCAACACTTTCGCTAAACCGCTCAGAACTGATGTTGTGTGTTGAAGACTGGGAAGTTGTTTCCGCAGTAATAATTGTCCTTTTATGAAGTCACAATGGCGGTCTCAGCAGAAAAGAATGTCAAAGATTACAGTTTTATGCAATCTTTTGGAAGGTTGTATTATCACATATTAACACGCAAATGAGAAAGTTAAAAATATGATAACCAAACTTCAAAATGTTATATATTCACGGTATGGAGGTTTGGAAAAAAATTATTTATATGCACCACATATGAGTATGCTCTAAGGGCTTTAAAGAGCAAGACTTTTACGGTAAAGCCTAGTACTCTGTTCAAAATTGTGAAAATTTTCATCAACAGTGATTATTTCGCGTGAAAAATTTTACATGTACATATCAAATATAGGGTTGCTATTTCCATTTTGAGAAAAAGACGACGACAACCACAAAAAACGAGAACATTTGGACCAAAAAAGAGAACAATATTTTTATATATAAATAAATTTATAAAAACGAGTTTCGCAATCAAAAAAAGTGATGCCGTGTCATTTGAAATAACGAAAATACTTCCAGCAATGCAAAATTTTCGATTTAAGACTAATTTTTCACGACGAAATATTTTATGAAATTAGTTGCACTAAATTCTGTTTTGTTGGTAAGAGGTGTAGATAATCAACTGCATAACTGAAACTTCTTGAAATTTTTTATAAATGAGGGATCTTTAATAGAAAATTAAGAAAAATGCATGAAAAAAATTTAGGAATTCAGAAAAAGTATCGACGATACCGATACGCTTACTGAAGTTAAATTAAAAGTAAAATAAACAAAACAGAAGTTGAGCTATTTGTTTTTTTTTGTTATTATACATCATTACAGGGATATAAGTTATCAGAATTTAAAATCAATTACGTAAACTCATAGACCGAAACAAAGTTTACTTTAAAAATTCAAAGCCAGTATTATCATACAAAAGTACACTTTGTTTTGACTAATATGTATACAATTTTTGTTTAAAAAACAAACCATTCTAAAATTTTTCGGAGGAAGACGATTTCATAAATATGTTTGAACAAGTGTTGCAGAATTTGATGTATATGATGCCATAGCGCCAGAAAATAAGCAGGTCTGTATCTGTAGATGCACTAGAATTTTTCCACGCCTTTAGAAGAATTACACCTTAACCTGGACAAGGGCTCAAAGCCTCCTTTTTGTGGATTTAACAGAACTTCTATGAGGTGTAAGGCTGACCGTGTTAGCAATACTTAGTTACAGAATATAAAGCTACATTCAGGTCAACTAACTCAATAAGACCAATTTTTGATATAAAAGTAGTAGGCTGCAATTGAAATATTCGTTTTTTGTTTATCGAAAATCAAGCATTGTGGATAATGTTTCAGTATCAAACCATCTAATCTTTCATTTAGACCCAATACCAGTAAATCTCTAATATTTGTGATTTCAATATATGAATTATCTTTGTAGTTGTCAGTTTTAAATTCTACTTTGCATTTTATACGAGGTAGATAACCTTGTGCTGTAACTCGTTGTTATATAAGACTCCTCTCAGTTGTTATTAATCAGAAAAATAAGCCTTGAAAATAATTAAGCAGCTTCAACAACATAAGTGTAAAAAGTAGGACAACTCCGGACAGTTACTAAGAAAGAAGTAGGACCACCCTGGACGCCCTAAAACTAGGACGGTGTCCGGGGAAAAGACGACGGATGGCAAGCGTAAGACTAAATGTATCCCCACTCGCGGTTTTTTGGAGCTATACTCTTTATGGCGGGATACAGGAGTTAGGACGCGATTTTCGTAACAAAAATAATCGACACTGTTACAGTTATAAATTTTTGTTTGTTTTGATTTATTTGTACTTAAAAACAGAGTGCGAAAATAAATGAAACAAAATGTTTGATTTTATTTTGCTTCGTTCTATAAATTGAGTAAAACAAAAACAATGAGCACAAACCAGCTGAAAAAATTATGCCTGAGTCATTTTGCATGGAAAAACACACTGCCAGATACATTTTACGTGTTTTTCGCAATAAATACAGAGTACTACTCTTGCAAGTTTATTTCGAAAATATTTCATACCAAATACTTTTACATGTAGTTTGACAGCATTTTGCACAAAATTGTGATCAGAGCACTAGGCTTAAGAGCTCAAGATTAGAAGAGATAACGGCAACCACCGTAGTACGCAAACATGGGTCAGTTATGTGGAGAGAATATTATTTGGATTTTAACAAAACCGTAAGACCAGACATCAACGTAGCCGTTTGTACCCACGAATTCGACAAGTGCCTGAATGATGGGTACTTGGAGCGAACACAGTATCCACTACTATGGTGGAAAGAAAGAAAACACGTTTATCCAAGGATATGCTCTGAAATGTTTATGGATAATGGCAACATCTGTTCCATGCGAACGAACATTTTCCGCAACGGGGTAGATTATTATTAATAGACGTACCCTTTTGAAGCCAAAAAGGTCGAAGATCTGGCGTTTTTACACAGCAATGTGTAATTTGTAAATTCTTTAAATTTATTTTTTATCTTTTTATCAAAAGAATTAGCAAAAACCGAATATAAAGTTCAAAATAGGTCAGTGAAATGTATGTGCAGACACGACAAGCGATCCTGGATTAACTCTATCGCAGCAGAAGGAGAAACCGCAGCTTCATGTGGCAGCAAAAAAATTCTATATGAATGGACCATATCACAACAGAAGAAGAAACTGCTGAGTAGTAGGGAACTGGCGGTTCGGGGCCAATTAAAATTGTTAAATTGTGGGCTGAAATTGTTAAATTGTGGCTGAAATTGTGAAATTGTGGGCTGAAATTGTTAAATTGTGGCTGAAATTGTCAAATTTTGGCTGAAATTTTAAAATTCTTGGAAATTTGTGAAATTTGATACCTACGTGTGTGTGTGTCCATCCGTCCGTCTGTGTTTTTTGTTTACATTAGGAGTTTTTTGTTTATATTAACTTTTTTTGTTTATATTAAGTGTATGTATGTTTGTATGTATGTATGACCGTGGGAACTTGTGCGCAGAATATTTTGTGGGAATACATTAAGGGGGTTTATATGTTTGAAGATGTTATATGTATATGATTTTCTAATGCCGACGGGATAACATCTTTATTTTTTCTAATACCGACGGGAAAGTTATGATTGTTGTTAGACTGTGGAAATTTGTTGATGTCCGTGATTTGGGCAGGTGAGGTTTTTGTAACATGTAACCGTGGGAATTTGAGGGTGTATCTTTAAGGCAGCCTGTGTTTGGTGGGGGCGGGTGTTGTTGTAATATGTATCCGTGGGAATTTGTGTGCGGAATATTTTGTAGGAATACATTAAGGGGTTTATAGGTTTGAGGCTTTTATATGTGTATGATTTCCTGATGCCAACGGGAAAACATGTTTATTTTTTTCAAATGCCGACGGGAAAATCATGGAAATGATTTTTCCTAATGCCGACGGAAAATTTGTGGGTGTGTCTAGCTGTAGGATTTGAAGTCTGGCTATGATTCTTGGAGGACGAGGTGTGTCTAGCTGTAGGAATTGAAGTCTGGCTGTGCTTGGTGGAGGGCGGGGTGTGTCTAGATTGTAAGACCTTAAGGCTGACCGTGATTTGGGTAGGTGAGGGTGTTTTGTAATATGTAACCGCGGGAATTCGGTGAAGTTTATGTTTCTTGGAATTTGAACCAAGCTGTGCTCGTGGAGGGGCGGGATGTATTTGCGGCAGATCGACTGGTGTAGGGTGGGGAGTTGTTGTAATATGTATCCGTGGGAATCTGTGTGCATGTACGTATGTATGTCTGGAAGAGTTTAAGGCTGTCTGTGATTTATCAAAGGTGAGGTGAGAGTGTTCATGTAATACGTATCCGTGGGAATCTGTGTATATGTATGTTCGTAGGAGTTTAAGGCTGATTGTGATTTGAGGTGGGGGAGGGTGTTGTTGTGATAGATAGATAGATAGAATGTGCGTATGTGTGTGTGTGTATGTATGTATATGTAGGAGTTTAAGGCTGTCGTTGATTTGAGGTAGGAGGGCGGCGTTATTGTAATATGTATCTATAAGAATTTGGGTGTTTATATGTCTAAAGGAATTTTTGTACATGTATGTCTATATGAGTTTAAGGCTGATCGTGATTTAAGTTGTTGAGATTGATAGATTATATATTACCTTGTGATTTTGTGTATTTATATCTATAAGAACTTTAGGCTGAGTGTGATTTGTGAGGGGAGAGGCGTTGTTGAAATAGGTTTAATTTTTCGTAGATGAATTTTAGTATGTGTGTGTATGTGATTTTCTCACCCTAGTATTTATATGTACGTTGAAATAAATTATTTCTCATATGAACATTTTTTTGCTAGAAAATATTATCATATATCTGAACTTCCTTAATCCTAGTATGTTTTTCATATTGGAGGATGAGATTGCTTTATATTTTGTGCAGTGTTAAAGTCTGTCGCTCAAAAATTTGTTTATATTTGTATAAATATTAATCTCAGATTTTGCAAAATTCTTGTGTACGATCGTGGTGATTTTGTGTGTGTGTATATGTGTATGCGCGATAGAGTTTGACGGGTCTGTGATAAGTTTTTTTATTTAAGTACATTTGTCTTCTTCGACTTTCGTCTTCAAGCGTCAATAGCTTGGAGAACGGTTTGTATGTTTTCATGATGTAGATATGTAAGTGCGATTGTTAAAATCCAATAAATACTTGAGCATGGGTAAGAAATTTTATAATATGTGTACATATGTACATATGGATCTACAAATTGATTTTATGTATGTATGTATGTACATACAAATAAGTCTGGAGCTCCCTGTTTAAATACATTTTTTTTTTATCATGTGCTGTTGTTGCTGTTATAAATATTCGCGTGGTCTTTTGTGTATAGATGTGAAATATCTCGGTAGTTTTTTTATTTGAAATTAAAAAAACGTTGTTTTAATTTTTAGATGTATTTACTTAAAAGTTTGCGAGGAGTTTCTGCTTTAAGTAAAATTGAATTCCTCTCTAGTTGTAGTAACTATAGTATAAATATTTAATATTTTTTATTTCCATTTGTTTAAAGTTGATGTAGCCTATATAGTCAACGTTAGAAATTTTTCGGTGTAAAATTTTTTCCAACTATCATCTTTTTTCTTCACCTTTTTCATATATTTAAACATCTTGCATTGGCTTTAAAAAATGACAACGCTTTGAAATGAAACTGATCCAGCAGTCCAGCTTAGGTGATGATAGTTTTTTGTTAACCACTTTGCTTCTCTTTCCTTTTTATTGATAAGCATTTAAAATCAAATGGCGGTTTTATAATGAAATTGTTATACTCATTATTGTTAAAAACATCCGCTACTTCTTTTTGTAATGAAAATCATTCGAAACCTTACTCGTCTATTAAAACCATTTTTTCATTCATATTACTTAATTTATAAGACTTTCAGAACTTTCTATTATTCGATCATCAGTAAAAATGCAGTAGCTGAGGTCCTTGCTTACTGCTTCATATTAAATTTCTATATCAATTGGGCCGCTATTGAATAAAAGGAACTTTTATCTTAAACTTTAGTGCATTTGGAAGTACTTGAGATTCTTTCATATAATAGATTTGTTGGAATCTTAGATACGAGTACATATAATATAGAATTGCATAACGTTTATTTTTAATTTTTATGTTAAGATCATTATCATTTGGATATGTACTTTTAAATTAGTTAAATCATAATGAGGAAACTTGTTTTCTTCTTGAATAGCGATCAACAGAAAACGAAATCGTTTTCTTACCAATTTAGGTCTGGTCTCTCAACGGTTCCTCTAGTATATAAGATGACTTTGCATGTCGGAATTTCTGACTGTCCTTTGTCGGCGTTATGGGTAATTAAATGTTAAAATTTTAATTGCCCAAATTGTACTACTTGATAATGTTACTATCTTTACATTAATAGGCTATATGTTTATTTTATGAAGGGTGATCGCCTATGCCTTTTATGGTTTTTTGTAATTGTTTTATTTTAAAGTTTTTTTTTCTTTCTCTCATTGTATTAAAGTTTAGCGTATTGTATACATATTTCTGTTATGTTTAAGTATACTTTGTTTTCATGTGAGACAGACTTTGTATATCAGGTGGTCAGTCAGTCTCTTGTTTTATTTATTTTTTTCTTCTGATGTATAACTACTTTTTTTGATTTTACTACTTGAAATAGAGAACATTAATATAATTTATAAATCCATTATTTTTAATGAAAATATATACATATGTGAGTGTATACATATCCAAATGTATTCATATCTACATACATATATGTGAGTATATGTATGTATGTAGAAATTAGTTTACATACAAAGAAATACCTGTTTAATAAACAAGCATTACACCAAATCGATCTTCAAAAACTCAGTCACCTCTACCATGAATTCAGCCTAGGTGTTTTCATATAGTGTCAGAAACATTGGAATATCTACGTTTGAAGGAATTTTTACTTCAAATATTTCTACATGCAGATTTTTTTAAAAGTTATAACATCGGTAGGCAAAATTCATATCTACAATTTCCCCATTCACCCGTAGTGACCATAATTTTTAAAAGATGTGACGCAAGCGTCCGAGATGTAGTGGTGTTTCAGTTAAAAATCTATACTATTAGAATTTACAATTTCGCTCTTTTTATTCTTTTACAAAGTAGATACATATTTATATATTTCATTTAGCATAGAGTCATATAATTTCTTTGCTTACAAAATTATATGACGTGAGGAATTCTTTTAAATTTGCATGCTTCGGCATGCTTTCAATATTTTTTCTTTAAATTTATTTGATATTCATA
Organism: Nowickia ferox; assembly: GCA_936439885.1. Taxonomy (NCBI): domain Eukaryota; kingdom Metazoa; phylum Arthropoda; class Insecta; order Diptera; family Tachinidae; genus Nowickia; species Nowickia ferox. Next base: position 54,924,573 of record OW387023.1, read on the forward strand.
CAGATTCAGATATAAAGTAAGATCTGCTTACATTGCATTTTGCAATTTATGCATGCTTCAGCATGATTCCAGTTGAAGTCCATATTTATTTAGTAAGTTTGTTTGATACTAATTCATACACATATACATTCTTAAAGATTGGAAATCTAAGTTCAATTTACGTAGTTTATCTATATTTTCTAAAGATTTGATAGCTTTAGAAATGAATAGAGTGAATATCTATTATAATAAGACCGTACACATATATAAAATTTGGGATGCTAGATCTTTTGGAATGAAAAATCTACATCTTTTAGTATAAAAAGTGATAATATAATGTATTACTGAATATTACACTGTGTTGTAATTTATTTTGAAAGCTTAAGTTTTAAATTATTTCCTACAGACCAACAAGTTTAGAAAACTCTAGTTCATTAATTTAATAATCTTTCCTATGACCTAAGATTCCTCACAATCTTGAATTAAAACACAAAACTAAATTTTTTAATTAATTTTATTTTATTTTATTTTTTATTTTTTTTATTCAAAGTTTTTATAATAGCTAGCCATCATACTCTCTATTATATTTTTCCTTAAGAAAAATATTATGCAGCGACATTTATCACCTCCTTCATCCCAACCTGGAGTGAAGCGAGGGCAGCAAGCAAAGTGTCCTTCATTCTTCTCTTGATCCTCCGCCACCCCATACTCCTCATTCTTATCAATCATATCCATCAAGAATGGGAGCATCTCTTTATGCTCCCATAACATTTTATCTCCAAAGTCCTCTATAAATTTAGTGATCTTCTCTCTAATTGTAGTCATTTTGGTGAAGGACAATTTGTGATTGAATAGAGTTCTTTCTTTTGAAGAGCTTACTAGCATTTTTGAAAATATATCTTAGGGCTGGTGACAGGGAAACAGTAGGTTCAATATTTCAAGCTTAGTGAAATCAATATTATGCGGCTGCTAGTTTAATATATTAATATTTTTTTGTTTATGTTATTTTTCGATTTTTTGTTTAGAAGAACTTTAGCTACAGCAGTTTTAAAACAAATGAATATTTAAGTAAGAGGTATTTTTTAGCAGCGTGGGAAAAATATGACGCTTATTTATAGTAATCATGTTGTCAGCGATATGAATTTAGTAAAATTTTAAGAAATTTTGTAGAGTGTTGGGAGGATAAAGATGCATTTTTAGATGACAGACAAAAGTTTGTTGTATTAATATTTCTGTTTATAGTCATTATCGATTTTTTTGTTTAGATTAATTTTCATTCTTTGCTCGTATTTATCATTATTACCACAACAGAACTTTAGCTAAAGCTAAAACGATTGAATATTTAAGTAAGTCCAATTTTTAGCAGCGTGGGAAAAATATGACGCTTATTTATAGTAATCATGTTGTCAGCGATATGAATTTAGTAAAATTTTAAGAAATTTTGTAGAGTGTTGGGAGGATAAAGATGCATTTTTAGATGACAGACAAAAGTTTGTTGTTTTAATATTTCTGTTTATAGTCATTATCGATTTTTTTGTTTAGATTAATTTTCATTCTTTGCTCGTATTTATCATTATTACCACAACAGAACTTTAGCTAAAGCTAAAACGATTGAATATTTAAGTAAGTCCAATTTTTAGCAGCGTGGGAAAAATATGACGCATATTTATAGTAATCATGTTGTCAGCGATATGAATTTAGTAAAATTTTAAGAAATTTTGTAGAGTGTTTGGAGGATAAAGATGCATTTTTAGATGACAGACAAAAGTTTGTTGTATTAATATTTCTGTTTATACTCATTATCGATTTTTTGTTTAGATTAATTTTCATTCTTTGCTCGTATTTATCATTATTACCACAACAGAACTTTAGCTAAAGCTAAAACGATTGAATATTTAAGTAAGTCCAATTTTTAGCAGCGTGGGAAAAATATAAAACATATTTATAATAATCATGTTGTCAACGATATGAATTTAGTAAAATTTTAAGAAATTTTGGGGGTATTGGAATTGTCTTCTATCTAATTTTATTTAGCGTTACTGTTCCTTGATTTCTATTTGAATATATTCTTCAATTATATTAATACCTTAAGCTATTTATTCATTTCTTCTTATACAAATTTCGTTAATGTACTTATCTCTATCTTGGCTGATGGTTTCTGAGACTTTAAACTTAGATTATTTGCAACTTCTATCATCATTTTACTTTCTTCTTTCTTAGAAATTGTTTCAATACACTTTTAACCATTTGTCAATTCTTTGAGAGAGTCTGCTATAGGTTCAAATGTATCTCTTAATTGTTCACATATATTTATTTCACCAGTTTCACCAAATAATTTCTTGTCAACACCAACTGTTTTAAAATTTTCTCATCCATGTTTAGCAAATAAGAGGTATCAGCTATCAGATCAGGTTATCAGGCAGCTGGTCTGGTTTTCAGATCAGCTTATCAGGACCTGGTCTGGTTTTCAGATCAGCTTATCAGAACCTGGTCTGGTTTTCAGATCAGCTTATCAGGACCTGGTCTGGTTTTCAGATCAGCTTATCAGGACCTGGTCTGGTTTTCAGATCAGCTTATCAGGACCTGGTCTGGTTTTCAGATCAGCTTATCAGGACCTGGTCTGGTTTTCAGATCAGCTTATCAGGACCTGGTCTGGTTTTCAGATCAGCTTATCAGGACCTGGTCTGGTTTTCAGATCAGGTTATCAGGACCTGATCTGATTTTCAGATCAGCTTATCAGAACCTGGTCTGGTTTTCAGATCAACTTATCTGATTCAGATTGGGTTATCAGTTTACAAGTAGCTGCCTATTTATAACATTTAGATGAATGCAGTTTAAGGTCAGATGAAAAACGAAAAAGTAAACTTTTATGTAGTCAAATTCTCTTTTTTCTATAACGATCATCGTTTAATTCAATATCGTTGCTTATAATCAAAATTCATATTTATCCTTCCAACATGCATTTTATTTGTCTCATCTTACTTAAACATTATAAATATATTATGATTATCTGGTATAAAATGTTTGGTGATTCTGGTATAAGTTTGACATCAGCAGAATGCATCAACATTCTTATCTCACTCCATACAAAAATATGTTTCTCACATCTAACATCGTTAAATATCATATCGGAATTACTTTTAGCTTTGTTAGGAGAAATAACAGATTCAGTATCTGTAAATGTGTATTACCCCATTCCTTTAATTAATGAAATTATGCAATTTCTTTAAGTATCCATATTTAGGTTGATAGAGAGATTTTGAGTATTAATATGTAGATGTTTTAAAATTTTAGTTCATTAAGACTTTTTAGCAAGCCAATCATAACATATTATTTTTTATTTTATTTTTTTACAATTTGACAGACCAACTATTTTTGCGCAAATAAAATTTGATAGAGGGGGAACTATGACTTGTTTTTGAACTAAAGTTTGATGAATCATCAAAAATTTCGTACCATGCTATTTTTAGGTTGGTTTGACTATGAGTAGGGACCATTATCTCTTATATAGGAAAAATAAAATAATACAGCCATACGACCCAAGAAAATATTTTCTGGTGTCGTATGGCTGTATTATTTTATTTTTTCTAAATAAGAGACAATATTTATGAAACACATTTCATAAATATTGGTGCATACTCATAGTCAAACCAACCTAAAAATAGTATGGTACGAAATTTTTGATGATTCATCAAACTTTAGTTCAAAAACAAGTCATAGTTCCCCCTCTATCAAATTTTATTTGCGCAAAAATAGTTGGTCTGTCAAATTGTAAAAAAATAAAATAAAAAATAATATGTTATGATTGGCTTGCTAAAAAGTCTTAATGAACTAAAATTTTAAAACATCTACATATTAATACTCAAAATCTCTCTATCAACCTAAATATGGATACTTAAAGAAATTGCATAATTTCATTAATTAAAGGAATGGGGTAATACACATTTACAGATACTGAATCTGTTATTTCTCCTAACAAAGCTAAAAGTAATTCCGATATGATATTTAACGATGTTAGATGTGAGAAACATATTTTTGTATGGAGTGAGATAAGAATGTTGATGCATTCTGCTGATGTCAAACTTATACCAGAATCACCAAACATTTTATACCAGATAATCATAATATATTTATAATGTTTAAGTAAGATGAGACAAATAAAATGCATGTTGGAAGGATAAATATGAATTTTGATTATAAGCAACGATATTGAATTAAACGATGATCGTTATAGAAAAAAGAGAATTTGACTACATAAAAGTTTACTTTTTCGTTTTTCATCTGACCTTAAACTGCATTCATCTAAATGTTATAAATAGGCAGCTACTTGTAAACTGATAACCCAATCTGAATCAGATAAGTTGATCTGAAAACCAGACCAGGTTCTGATAAGCTGATCTGAAAATCAGATCAGGTCCTGATAACCTGATCTGAAAACCAGACCAGGTCCTGATAAGCTGATCTGAAAACCAGACCAGGTCCTGATAAGCTGATCTGAAAACCAGACCAGGTCCTGATAAGCTGATCTGAAAACCAGACCAGGTCCTGATAAGCTGATCTGAAAACCAGACCAGGTCCTGATAAGCTGATCTGAAAACCAGACCAGGTCCTGATAAGCTGATCTGAAAACCAGACCAGGTTCTGATAAGCTGATCTGAAAACCAGACCAGGTCCTGATAAGCTGATCTGAAAACCAGACCAGCTGCCTGATAACCTGATCTGATAGCTGATACCTCTTATTTGCTAAACATGGATGAGAAAATTTTAAAACAGTTGGTGTTGACAAGAAATTATTTGGTGAAACTGGTGAAATAAATATATGTGAACAATTAAGAGATACATTTGAACCTATAGCAGACTCTCTCAAAGAATTGACAAATGGTTAAAAGTGTATTGAAACAATTTCTAAGAAAGAAGAAAGTAAAATGATGATAGAAGTTGCAAATAATCTAAGTTTAAAGTCTCAGAAACCATCAGCCAAGATAGAGATAAGTACATTAACGAAATTTGTATAAGAAGAAATGAATAAATAGCTTAAGGTATTAATATAATTGAAGAATATATTCAAATAGAAATCAAGGAACAGTAACGCTAAATAAAATTAGATAAAAGACAATTCCAATACCCCCAAAATTTCTTAAAATTTTACTAAATTCATATCGTTGACAACATGATTATTATAAATATGTTTTATATTTTTCCCACGCTGCTAAAAATTGGACTTACTTAAATATTCAATCGTTTTAGCTTTAGCTAAAGTTCTGTTGTGGTAATAATGATAAATACGAGCAAAGAATGAAAATTAATCTAAACAAAAAAATCGATAATGAGTATAAACAGAAATATTAATACAACAAACTTTTGTCTGTCATCTAAAAATGCATCTTTATCCTCCAAACACTCTACAAAATTTCTTAAAATTTTACTAAATTCATATCGCTGACAACATGATTACTATAAATATGCGTCATATTTTTCCCACGCTGCTAAAAATTGGACTTACTTAAATATTCAATCGTTTTAGCTTTAGCTAAAGTTCTGTTGTGGTAATAATGATAAATACGAGCAAAGAATGAAAATTAATCTAAACAAAAAAATCGATAATGACTATAAACAGAAATATTAAAACAACAAACTTTTGTCTGTCATCTAAAAATGCATCTTTATCCTCCCAACACTCTACAAAATTTCTTAAAATTTTACTAAATTCATATCGCTGACAACATGATTACTATAAATAAGCGTCATATTTTTCCCACGCTGCTAAAAATTGGACTTACTTAAATATTCAATCGTTTTAGCTTTAGCTAAAGTTCTGTTGTGGTAATAATGATAAATACGAGCAAAGAATGAAAATTAATCTAAACAAAAAAATCGATAATGACTATAAACAGAAATATTAATACAACAAACTTTTGTCTGTCATCTAAAAATGCATCTTTATCCTCCCAACACTCTACAAAATTTCTTAAAATTTTACTAAATTCATATCGCTGACAACATGATTACTATAAATAAGCGTCATATTTTTCCCACGCTGCTAAAAAATACCTCTTACTTAAATATTCATTTGTTTTAAAACTGCTTTAGCTAAAGTTCTTCTAAACAAAAAATCGAAAAAGAACATAAACAAAAAAATATTAATATATTAAACTAGCAGCCGCATAATATTGATTTCACTAAGCTTGAAATATTGAACCTACTGTTTCCCTGTCACCAGCCCTAAGATATATTTTCAAAAATGCTAGTAAGCTCTTCAAAAGAAAGAACTCTATTCAATCACAAATTGTCCTTCACCAAAATGACTACAATTAGAGAGAAGATCACTAAATTTATAGAGGACTTTGGAGATAAAATGTTATGGGAGCATAAAGAGATGCTCCCATTCTTGATGGATATGATTGATAAGAATGAGGAGTATGGGGTGGCGGAGGATCAAGAGAAGAATGAAGGACACTTTGCTTGCTGCCCTCGCTTCACTCCAGGTTGGGATGAAGGAGGTGATAAATGTCGCTGCATAATATTTTTCTTAAGGAAAAATATAATAGAGAGTGTGATGGCTAGCTATTATAAAAACTTTGAATAAAAAAAATAAAAAATAAAATAAAATAAAATTAATTAAAAAATTTAGTTTTGTGTTTTAATTCAAGATTGTGAGGAATCTTAGGTCATAGGAAAGATTATTAAATTAATGAACTAGAGTTTTCTAAACTTGTTAGTCTGTAGGAAATAATTTAAAACTTAAGCTTTCAAAATAAATTACAACACAGTGTAATATTCAGTAATACATTATATTATCACTTTTTATACTAAAAGATGTAGATTTTTCATTCCAAAAGATCTAGCATCCCAAATTTTATATATGTGTACGGTCTTATTATAATAGATATTCACTCTATTCATTTCTATAGCTATCAAATCTTTAGAAAATATAGATAAACTACGTAAATTGAACTTAGATTTCCAATCTTTAAGAATGTATATGTGTATGAATTAGTATCAAACAAACTTACTGAATAAATATGGACTTCAACTGGAATCATGCTGAAGCATGCATAAATTGCAAAATGCAATGTAAGCAGATCTTACTTTATATCTGAATCTGTATGAGTATCAAATAAATTTAAAGAAAAAATATTGAAAGCATGCCGAAGCATGCAAATTTAAAAGAATTCCTCACGTCATATAATTTTGTAAGCAAAGAAATTATATGACTCTATGCTAAATGAAATATATAAATATGTATCTACTTTGTAAAAGAATAAAAAGAGCGAAATTGTAAATTCTAATAGTATAGATTTTTAACTGAAACACCACTACATCTCGGACGCTTGCGTCACATCTTTTAAAAATTATGGTCACTACGGGTGAATGGGGAAATTGTAGATATGAATTTTGCCTACCGATGTTATAACTTGTAAAAAAATCTGCATGTAGAAATATTTGAAGTAAAAATTCCTTCAAACGTAGATATTCCAATGTTTCTGACACTATATGAAAACACCTAGGCTGAATTCATGGTAGAGGTGACTGAGTTTTTGAAGATCGATTTGGTGTAATGCTTGTTTATTAAACAGGTATTTCTTTGTATGTAAACTAATTTCTACATACATACATATACTCACATATATGTATGTAGATATGAATACATTTGGATATGTATACACTCACATATGTATATATTTTCATTAAAAATAATGGATTTATAAATTATATTAATGTTCTCTATTTCAAGTAGTAAAATCAAAAAAAGTAGTTATACATCAGAAGAAAAAAATAAATAAAACAAGAGACTGACTGACCACCTGATATACAAAGTCTGTCTCACATGAAAACAAAGTATACTTAAACATAACAGAAATATGTATACAATACGCTAAACTTTAATACAATGAGAGAAAGAAAAAAAAACTTAAAAATAAAACAATTACAAAAAACCATAAAAGGCATAGGCGATCACCCTTCATAAAATAAACATATAGCCTATTAATGTAAAGATAGTAACATTATCAAGTAGTACAATTTGGGCAATTAAAATTTTAACATTTAATTACCCATAACGCCGACAAAGGACAGTCAGAAATTCCGACATGCAAAGTCATCTTATATACTAGAGGAACCGTTGAGAGACCAGACCTAAATTGGTAAGAAAACGATTTCGTTTTCTGTTGATCGCTATTCAAGAAGAAAACAAGTTTCCTCATTATGATTTAACTAATTTAAAAGTACATATCCAAATGATAATGATCTTAACATAAAAATTAAAAATAAACGTTATGCAATTCTATATTATATGTACTCGTATCTAAGATTCCAACAAAGCTATTATATGAAAGAATCTCAAGTACTTCCAAATGCACTAAAGTTTAAGATAAAAGTTCCTTTTATTCAATAGCGGCCCAATTGATATAGAAATTTAATATGAAGCAGTAAGCAAGGACCTCAGCTACTGCATTTTTACTGATGATCGAATAATAGAAAGTTCTGAAAGTCTTATAAATTAAGTAATATGAATGAAAAAATGGTTTTAATAGACGAGTAAGGTTTCGAATGATTTTCATTACAAAAAGAAGTAGCGGATGTTTTTAACAATAATGAGTATAACAATTTCATTATAAAACCGCCATTTGATTTTAAATGCTTATCAATAAAAAGGAAAGAGAAGCAAAGTGGTTAACAAAAAACTATCATCACCTAAGCTGGACTGCTGGATCAGTTTCATTTCAAAGCGTTTGTCATTTTTTAAAGCCAATGCAAGATGTTTAAATATATGAAAAAGGTGAAGAAAAAAGATGATAGTTGGAAAAAATTTTACACCGAAAAATTTCTAACGTTGACTATATAGGCTACATCAACTTTAAACAAATGGAAATAAAAAATATTAAATATTTATACTATAGTTACTACAACTAGAGAGGAATTCAATTTTACTTAAAGCAGAAACTCCTCGCAAACTTTTAAGTAAATACATCTAAAAATTAAAACAACGTTTTTTTAATTTCAAATAAAAAAACTACCGAGATATTTCACATCTATATACAAAAGACCACGCGAATATTTATAACAGCACATGATAAAAAAAAAAATGTATTTAAACAGGGAGCTCCAGACTTATTTGTATGTACATACATACATACATAAAATCAATTTGTAGATCCATATGTACATATGTACACATATTATCAAATTTCTTACCCATGCTCAAGTATTTATTGGATTTTAACAATCGCACTTACATATCTACATCATGAAAACATACAAACCGTTCTCCAAGCTATTGACGCTTGAAGACGAAAGTCGAAGAAGACAAATGTACTTAAATAAACAAACTTATCACAGACCAGTCAAACTCTATCGCGCATACACACATACACACACACAAAATCACCACGATCGTACACAAGAATTTTGCAAAATCTGAGATTAATATTTATACAAATATAAACAAAATTTTGAGCGACAGACTTTAACACTGCACAAAATATAAAGCAATCTCATCCTCCAATATGAAAAACATACTAGGATTAAGGAAGTTCAGATATATGATAATATTTTCTAGCAAAAAAATGTTCATATGAGAAATAATTTATTTCAACGTACATATAAATACTAGGGTGAGAAAATCACATACACACACATACTAAAATTCATCTACGAAAAATTAAACCTATTTCAACAACGCCCCTCCCCTCACAAATCACACTCAGCCTAAAGTTCTTATAGATATAAATACACAAAATCACAAGGTAATATACAATCTATCAATCTCAACAACTTAAATCACGATCAGCCTTAAACTCATATAGACATACATGTACAAAAATTCCTATAGACATATAAACACCCAAATTCTTATAGATACATATTACAATAACGCCGCCCTCCTACCTCAAATCAAGGACAGCCTTAAACTCCTACATATACATACATACACACACACACACACATACGCACATTCTATCTATCTATCTATCACAACAACACCCTTCCCCACCTCAAATCACAATCAGCCTTAAACTCCTACGAACATACATATACACAGATTCCCACGGATACGTATTACATGAACACTCTCACCTCACCTTTGATAAATCACAGACAGCCTTAAACTCTTACAGACATACATACGTACATGCACACAGATTCCCACGGATACATATTACAACAACTCCCCACCCTACACCAGTCGATCTGCCGCAAATACATCCCGCCCCTCCACGAGCACAGCTTGGTTTAAATTCCAAGAAACATAAACTTCACCGAATTCCCGCGGTTACATATTACAAAACACCCTCACCTACCCAAATCACGGTCAGCCTTAAGGTCTTACAATCTAGACACACCCCGCCCTCCACCAAGCACAGCCAGACTTCAATTCCTACAGCTAGACACACCTCGTCCTCCAAGAATCATAGCCAGACTTCAAATCCTACAGCTAGACACACCCACAAATTTTCCGTCGGCATTAGGAAAAATCATTTCCATGATTTTCCCGTCGGCATTTGAAAAAAATAAACATGTTTTCCCGTTGGCATCAGTAAATCATACACATATAAAAGCCTCAAACCTATAAACCCCTTAATGTATTCCTACAAAATATTCCGCACACAAATTCCCACGGATACATATTACAACAACACCCGCCCCCACCAAACACAGGCTGCCTTAAAGATACACCCTCAAATTCCCACGGTTACATGTTACAAAACCCTCACCTGCCCAAATCACGGACATCAACAAATTTCCACAGTCTAACAACAATCATAACTTTCCCGTCGGTATTAGAAAAAATAAAGATGTTATCCCGTCGGCATTAGAAAATCATATACATATAACATCTTCAAACATATAAACCCCCTTAATGTATTCCCACAAAATATTCTGCGCACAAGTTCCCACGATCATACATACATACAAACATACATACAAACATACATACACTTAATATAAACAAAAAAAGTTAATATAAACAAAAAACTCCTAATGTAAACAAAAAACACAGACGGACGGACGGACACACACACACGTAGGTATCAAATTTCACAAATTTCCAAGAATTTTAAAATTTCAGCCAAAATTTAACAATTTCAGCCACAATTTAACAATTTCAGCCCACAATTTCACAATTTCAGCCACAATTTAACAATTTTAATTGGCCCCGAACCGCCAGTTCCCTACTACTCTGCTGCTTCATGTGGCAACACAAAATTACTATATGAATGCACCAGACGCTTGTCGGCATGACGAAAGAACGGCAATGTTCCCATAAAAGCGAAAGATGGTAAACTACTCACTGCAGAGGCAGAACAACTTTCACGCTAGTAAGAACACTTTGTCGAGCTTTTCAATATCCCAAGTGAGACTTCCGTCAACTGGACTGAATTTGAACCACACCTGGCGGTTACTCAAGTAACGCGTATCAAGACCCAATTTCCCAGCATCCCCGCGATTGAAGCAGATATTCAGAGTATAAAAAGGGGCAAAGCGGTTCAAACTGGCAACGTGCTTGTGCAACTTATTAAAGCGGACTTTAAACTATCTGCATGAGTTTTACACGAGCCAGGAAATCAGTGAAACCGAAAAATTTCCCACCGACTGGCTGCAAGGAATCATAGTAAAAATACTTAAAAGATGAGCACTAAACGACTGCAATAATTGGAGAAGAATCATGATTCTGTGCAGCTGCCTTGAAATCTTTTGCAAAGTCATACTTAATCGTATTGAAAAGAAAATTGATGATACGCTTCGACGCCAGTAAGCCAGATTTTGCAGCCGCAAATCATGTATTGACCATATTGCTACTTCAAGAGTAATCATGCAGCAAATAAACGAGATGCAGGAATCGCTCTACCTTGTTTTCATTGATTTTCAAAAAACTTTTAATCACAAATGCATATGAGAAGCAAGATCTGTAACCTTATCAAGGCACAGTATCAATGTTTTGAATGCAGTGTAAAACATGGCAACAAACTATCACCTTCTATATTTGTTAAGTCTGAAGTGAGACAAGGATATGTCTTATTACCATTACTGTTCCTCTTCGTCATTGATGAAATTTTAATTGGGGCAATTGACAACAACCCCCATCGTGGAGTATTGTGGCACCAACTAAGCATTGAGCACATGAACGAACTACTATATGCTGATGACGTTGTCTTAATATCTAAACGCCAATCTGATGTTCAAAGTAAAATAAACGACATCGCTACTATGAGCCATTTCACACTATGCCTTTTTAGCCTGCCTTGTTTTGAAAATTTTCCTTTAAGCCCACTGCGAAAAGTAACGCACATTTACATCAATTCTGAGAGTACCAAAAAGGCAAAGAGAAATGTCATAAATCCCCTCGAATTTTCATTTTGTGCCTTCTGTTTTACCACACAAGCTTCTCACCTCCTCTCACCAACAAACTAAAAATGTCTGCCTGTAGAGGCAAGCAAAACAGGCACAGCGTAAATTGCATCTATATCGAATAAATATTGCTTTAAGATCGAGGTCGACAAAACCAAATCGCTTCATATAAATATAGTACACACATAACCGCTTACTCTGTATGGCCAGAACATCGAATCTGTCTCAGACTTCACCTACCTATGCAGCCAAATTACACCAGACAGAGGTACGGATTTTTATATACCACAAAGAATTAGGAAGGCTTAAACTGCTTTTGCTGGCCTATATAAGATTTGGAGTATAATCAAATTAGTGCCAAAAAGAAACTACGTCTCTTCAAAAGCAATGTCCTCTCTGTATTTATTTATGGATGCGAAACTTAGCTGACATTTGTTGCAATCAACAACAAGCTGCAAACCTTTCTCAACAGATCCCAGCGTTATATTCTTCACATATGGTGGCCACAGAACTGGGTATCAAGTGCAAAGTTAGAAGCAATATAAAACCTAGTGCTATTGAATTTCTTTTAAACAAAATATACTATTGAACACTTAAAATTGTTATTTTCAGGGACTGTAACGATTATAATTTTTATTTAAAACAAATAATTTTTAACCATTATTTCTTGATTTTTATTTATTCCTCGAAAATAACAGTATTTCTTGATTTTTATTTATTGCTCAGAAAAAAACAGTTATTTCTTGAAATTTATTTATTCCTCAGAAAATAAGGGCTAATAAATCAGTCAATGATTATATGTATTTTATTTTTAAATCATGTTTAATCACAAAATTTTGTTTTTCACCCCAAAATTAAATGAATCTTAAATAGCCAGCATTGTGCATTTAAGTGTTGTTTAAGTTTTGCAAACATACCATATGTTTTGTGCATGTGTGTGTTTTTTTAATGCATGTACATGAACATCATGTGGTCGTATTAAAAAGAATTTAATGTCAAATCGATTAAGAGTTAGACACGACCCCTTTCGATTTGGATGAAATTTGGTCAGATGGTCTCTTTCATCCTATAACATACATATAAAAATGGAAAATATTAGAAATTTTTGTTTTAAAAGTTATGTCATATTCAAACTTTGATAATTTCGCAGAGTTTGCCGAAAGTGTTCAGTTTATTTTTTCAATATCTCAAAAACTATCTCATATAGAGAAATGATTCTTATGTCTTATGACTACAAAAAATGTAAGAACAATTTTTATTTTTTGGAAAAATTTTACATCTGCAAAGTTTTGAAACTTTTAAAATACACTTACTCAAAAACATATATTTTTTTGCTCAATTTTTTTGAGTAATAGCCCTAAACAACAGGTTTAAAGATCCTGAAATTTTAAAGGAGGTGTTTTTTTCTTTTTTAAGATTTGATTTTTTTTCTTTCTATAAAAAAAAGTAATATTGGAAAAAAATGTACATTTTGTATTTTCGACCAAAGATTATTTAATTTAATTTAATTATATGAAAGATTATTCAATTTAATCTAATTTAATTTAATGGGCCAACCGGAATATATTACTACGGTTTTAACCTTTAAAAACGCTTTTCCGCAGACTCGAAGATTTCCAAATGAATAAAATACCCCAGTGTTGTAATTTAAGTTGTTTGCGTATATATACGCATGACAACGTGTGTAAAAAAGATATGAATATGGGATGGAGCAAGCAGGCGTTGTATATCCAAAAGAAGGAGTACAGAGGTCTTTTCCGTACACCTTCTTTTTCCCGCTGGGTATTTAAGCTCTTGATTAGTTCAGTTTAAGTGTATTTGTAAACAAAACTTGTACCATTCATAATCCTTATTACTTTCTTTTTTTGCAAATCTTCGAGTCCACAGAAAAGCGTTTTTAAAAGGTGAAAACGTAACAATTGGTGTCAGAAGTAGGACATTTTGATTGTACAAACAAAGAGCGTAAACAGAGCGAGTATCGTGTGTGACTAGCAGCAGACAAAGAGGAATTGCGTCAATACTAGCGCAGCCATTTAAGAGACGTGCGTATATGACAGCGAGGAAGGCGTAGTGGTAACCACTCAGCGGGAAAAAGAAGGAATACGGATGCCTTCTAAAAGGCCTCTGTACTCCTTTTGGATGTACAAGGCCTGCTCGCTCCATCCCATATTCATATCTTTCTTACACACGTTGTCATTGCGAGGTTGGCCTTCCGCTCTCGCTTCTTTCGCAGATATTCTAAAAGGCCTTAAAATTAATGGCTCTTTAAGGACCTCCCATGGAATGGCTGTTAAAAGGCCTTCAAATAGAGGTCATATTAAAAGGGGATTAATAAAGGTTTTCAACTGCTGGGGCAGTGTTGAAATACAAATAAAATAGTTGTGAAAATATATTTGGGGTATTCACACGGGTGTCTTAAGTGTCATAAAGTCCTAACTTTTTAAACCAGTTTAAAATTATTTTTATTTTCTTTCATATAAAAGGTGTACTATATTAATACAATTGTTCAACGTATGTATTTGTTACTGTCATAACTAATTATTTTGCTTACTATAAACATACGAAGTTTGTCAACTAAATTCAAAAATTTTTTGGGTTGAAGTCTACTGACGAGTTCCAAAAGCAGGAACGAAATGCATATAGACAATTGCTAAACCATAAAAACAAGCAAATTTTCAAATTATATAAGTAAAATTATAAAGAATGCCAAAAATTCGCGAAAATGACGAAAATTTGCAAAAACTTGCTAATATCAAAAAGATAAAAAATGTGCAAAATGTGTTGTTAATTAAAAGTCGCTAGAACTGTAAAAAGAGCAAAAAATGCAACAGAAAAAATACTTTTATCAGGCTTGAGTCACCCCTAATTTGTTAAAATTACACACAAGATCAATAATTTTTATCAAAAATTACCTGATGCGCAAAACTTGCTAAAATTTGCAAATAAATTCCAAAGCCTTAAAATTTGAAAAGGATAAATGCTCGAAAAACTTTTATTTTACATATTTAAAAAAATTAAAAAAATTCGCAAAAAAAATTCACATACAGATAGAAGCCGTTGAATAATTTTCTTATAATTTTGCATTTTCGTACCAAGTATTTTTTTATTTTTTAATATATTTTTTCATATGTTTTGTATCATCTGGTTTAATTTTCAACTAACACACTAAAATATGAGGGGTTGCTTACAGCAGACATATTTTAAACTAGTTTAAAAGTTTAGGACATTATGACTGTTCAAGCCAGTTTCACTGCTTAAACTAACAAAGAAAAAAAAACATTTTTTTTGACAAGTGCGAATTTCCACCTCTGTCTTTATTGTGAATATATCTTTTATGGTCGAATTCGCCGCGTTTACTGCGCACCATGGTTTTTTAAATTAAATTTTTTAGATTGTCAATTCCCGTCATAGAGAGAAGACTTCCTGCGGCTCCCATTTTATTTGGTCATAAGTATAAATAATTGTTATTCTTTGAATTCAATAAATAATGTAAGTACAAACTGAATTTCAAAAGAAGCTTTATTTCCATTTGTGAAAACCCACGATCCCATTATCTCTCATTGCTCATAAGTCAGGTTTGCCTTTGTTGTTACAAAGGTCACTTAAAACTATAATCTAGACAGGAATACCCTCCTGCCCTTTTATCATATAAATCATACACCACCATATATTACTCTAATACTCCTAGTAAGACTAACTCACATTTAGCAAACCCCAAGTATAAAATGGTCCTTTTGGGCAATTAAAACCACTGGCAACTTTAAACAAATACACACATGCATACACACATTAATCATACAGTCCAAAAGCTCACTCAACGAAAGCTGGTTTTACTCACAATCAATAATATTCATACTAGTGAACAAAACGCAGCAACTCGGATAACTTACATTTTGCATTTTTTTAAAGGAAAAAGAAAAAAAATTGTTTCAAACAAAGACATTTTTTAGTGAAAACATAAAATAAAGAAGGAAAATAAAATAAAAAACAAACAAAGAATACATAAGTTAATAAGTACATATTAAGAGACAGAACGATAGAAGCTGGAAACAACAGAGAATTTCAAGGAGGCGTATCGAAAAGAGCCCAATTTAAATCTCGTCTCACAAACTGAAGGGACGAATAAAATCAGAAATCCAAAAAGTGGAAGCCACCAGCCTTGAAGGTCAACAAAAGTTAATACATACTATGTACATACATATGTACTTATGTACATACATATGTACGCAAATATATAAGAAGCCAGAAATTGCGGTGAGTACAACTAATTTCCTTAATTTGCGAGAAAAAAAAAATTTTTTTTTACTTTAAACATCACACATGATCACATACATAAATACTTATACATACATATACTACATATTTACGTACATATACATAGGTATAAACACATATTTATATATGTGTATGTATAAGCAAATTTAATTTAAAATAAAGTTGCTTAAAACTGCAAAATTTCAGAAAAATACACAAACAAAAAGCATATAAAAATAATACCGCAATTTCCAAGCAGTTGTTTTTGTGATTAGCAACCACTTGTTCTTTGGTTTCTCTAAAGACAAGAGACTGTAACGAAAATATTCTCTTATATTTATCGCTCTTTAGTCTCGTGAAAAAAGCATTTATATAAAAGCTTTTTGGTTGTATCCAAGGCACATTTACTACAGGTACATGCATTAGAAAAAACAGTGTGGCAACTCTGTGCTTCTCACATAGTTTTACAAAGTAATTGTCAAAAAATTGTATGCATCAAACAAGGCACAAAAGTAATTGTCAAATGAATTCTTCGTTATAAACGTGTAAACAAAAAATCAGCGGATGAGCAATTTGCCCGATGCATGTACCTGTTTGATATGCTTTGGTTGTATCAAAACGAATAAGCGTGGAGTGATGCCAGACCAACATAAAGTAATTACTTTTCCATTCCATTTGACGAAAAAATCGCCTAACCAAACAAATTTAAAAGTTATTAAATAAGGATAAGTGACAAATAGCTAATATACATAAAACATCCTGGATCACGGTATACAAAAATTAAAATTTATCCTGAATATTGTATGCTTAATCTGATGATGTAAATGTTTTGATTATTGCTCAAAATCAGTGAACCTCTATAAAAATCACAGCAGGTGTTGGAATTCATGAGTATTTCAGGTACTACTAGTGATCGTTTATGAAGACAAACTAAAGAAACACATTTCATCCTTAGATGAGAAACCTAGGATTGTAGAATTATTAGTTTAAATCCCTATAAATTTTTTGCGCATATAAAAATAGTTATGGATATATTACTTTGGGCGGCAGATCCAGTAGACAATTAATATATGAAAGTCTGAGAATTACTTTAATGCACGCATAAACGGAAAATTATTGTTGATAACTAGAACCAAAATTTAATGATTATTTCTAATACATACATTGATTTATACCAAATATATAAAATAACACAAAATTTAAAAGAATTAATAAAAATAAATACATATAAATTAAAAACATATATGTACATACATTTTCGGCAAAACTAGGTGCTTGTGGTATTGGATTTACAAATTCCACTGCATCGTATTACTATTGGTACACAGACCAACTACGGAAATTCATGGAACTTGTTCTTTCTATAATCATAATAAATTTCGCTAATCCCAGCGAACATTTCTCCTTAGATTTTTTTTGAATACATTCTCATAAAATTTTTATCTTTTATATAAAATCTAATTCGCAAGCCCAAGCGAACATTTAGATTTTATACACAACTTACAATTAACATCACTTATAATAAATTTCGCTAATCCCAGCGAACATTTCTCCTTAGATTTTTTTTTTAATACATTTTCATAAAATTTTTATCTCTTATATAAAATCTAATTCTCAAGCCCAAGCGATCATTTAGATTTTATAAAGAACTTACAATTAAAATCACCCATAATAAATTTCGCTAACCCAAGCGAACATTTATCTCTGTTTGATTTTGTAACTTGTACACAATATTTATAGATTCAAAATCGTGGAGACAAGACATTTCAAAAAAATTCGAAAAATGGCAGAGGGATTTATTTTTGACTCAGATGATCTGGTCACATTCTGCTCAGAATTCGATCAAGTGAACGCAAACGAACTCACAGATTCCCTCCCCGAAGTAACACTTAAAGATCTTAACGATAGATGGGGAAGTGTTCAGAAATCATACAAAGCCCTCCGCACCGATAAGGATGCAAAAGTCGAAAAAGCTGTTTTGGAATCAGCTGCTGGCAAATATTCAACATGCACAAAAGCATTCCACAAATGCAAGGCAAAAATTGTAGACATGCAGAAAACTTTCATAACGGGTACTCCCGTCCTCATTATAGAACACACTTTCAGTGAGGATATCTTCACACACGTAAAAGTCCCACCCTGCGATACATATATTTTTTATGGAGGGTATGAAGAGTGGCCATCTTTCCGCGACATATTCACGGTGGTGTACATAGATAACCCCAAAACACCCCCTGTGCAGAAGCTGTACCACTTGAGATTGAAAGCGCAAGGTCAAGCGGGCAGTATAATTAAAAAGTACAAGTTATGTTCCGAAAACTTTACGCTTGCGTGGACAGCTTTAAAAGAAAGATATGAGAACAAAATAATTCTCGTGGAAAACCAAATTAAAACTCTCCTTAATTTGAAGTCCATCACGGTTGAGAGCAGCGAATCTCTCCAGATAATTCAAACCACGATCAACGATTGTCTCTCAGCGATAAAAGCACAAGACGTCCCAATAAATGAATGGGATCCATTCATTATAATTTTATGTTCCACTAAACTTCCAATAGAAACACTATCTCTGTGGGAGCAATCACTAGACTCCCATAGAAATCTGGTGAAATGGGAGAAAATGGACAGGTTTCTATCCCATAGATGTGAAATAGTTGAGCGTCTAGAGGCACGCAAGAAAGACTCACAGTCTATTATTCAAAGTAATGATGCAAGATTTAGATCCGCCAAAGTAGACACTGCAAATTATCCTTGCAAAATTTGTGCTTCTAATTATCCCCTTAAAAACTGTTCCCAGTTTTTAAAATTTGATCCTCAGGCTAGAAATCAGTTTGTGTCTAACAATAAGATATGCCTGAACTGTCTAGCATACAGCCATATGCGGAAGGACTGCCCAAGTAAATTGTCATGTGCTCACTGTCACAAAAATCACCACTCTTTACTACACTTTACTAAACCTGTTACACCTAACACAAACGCAAACTCTGCGGATGACATCCCTTCGACATCAGCACAAGCGAGAGCAAGGGCTTCTATGGTAACAACGACTCATATCACGCAAACAGGTGATAGATCTTTTAAAGCCGGTACTTTACTTCCTACAGCAATAGTAAAAATACATCACCAAGGAGAAGGTTTTACAGCCCGCGCCTTTTTAGAACAGGGTTCCGAGAAATCATTTATGTCTAAGAAAGTGCAACAGCAACTAAACCTACCAACAGAAACGAAACTCTTTCAAATTCATGGTATTGGCAGTGAACTAGTTGCCAACTCAAATGTGTGTAAATTTAACATATACTCCGACAAATACGATCGCTTCGTACAAATTGAGGCAATAGTGGTCCCTAAAATAACCCGGATGTTATCCAGATTTTGATTTATCTGACACTGAATTTTATTTACCAAAGCATGTGGACCTGCTCATTGGCAGCAACGTTATTCCCCAAATTCTTCTCGAAGGATTTAAAAACGTAGCAAATACGCTCATGGCTCAATCCACTATCTTCGGTTGGATAGTAAGTGGTCCCATAGACACTGAGGATGTATCCACATTTGCAATTGAAGCCACTGAAATTTCTGAAAACTCGCTTGGTGATCAGCTTAAAAGGTTTTGGGAGGAAGAGGAAATCGCTAGCTAGTCAAAGGCCTATCTCCAAAAAGGAAGAGTTTTGCGAATCACTCTATCGCGAAACCACCATTCGTAATTTCGAAGGGCGTTATGTGGTTAAACTTTCCCTTAAAACAAACTTTCCCCAAGATTTACGCCTCGGGGTCTCTCGTACTGCAGCCATGGCTCAGTACACAAATTTGGAACAATCTCTAAAGAAAAAAGGGGACCTGGCTGAGATGTATCACAACGTGTTGGACGAATATATATCTCTTAACCATATGGAGCCTACCGTATCATCAGAAAATATATCTAGTCATGGTTGCAATTCCTTTTATCTGCCACACCATGCGGTAATTAAACCCGAAAGTCGTAGCACTAAAGTTAGAGTTGTATTCAGCGCCTCCAAGAAACCTAGTTCAGGTTTGTCGCTTAATGACATCCTACACGTAGGACCCACTTTACAAGCTGATCTGATGACTTTAATTTTGAAATGGAGACTCTATAAATATGTCTTAAATGGCGACATACAAAAAATGTACCGCCAAATTCTCGTTCATGATGAAGACACACAATTTCAACGAATTCTCTTTCGTCCGGATCCCAATTCTCTCGTCAAAGATTTCGCGTTACAAACAGTCACTTTTGGTGTAAACTGTGCCCCCTATTTAACAATCAGAACCCTTATCCAATTAGCTCATGATTCGGAACATTTGTATCCACAAGCTGCATATATCCTCAAAAAGGAAACATATGTAGATGATATTTTATCGGGGTCTCATGATGTTCAATCTGCAATTGACTCGTTGTCCCAACTTACTTTAACGTTAAAATCGGGTGGATTCCCGCTGAAAAAGATAACTTCGAATTGCCCTGAAGTACTAGCATCGGTCCCTAAAGATGATATTTTGGATTCGTATTTTCTCAAATTTCAGGAAACCAGCACCACTAAAACTCTTGGCATTCAATGGGATGCATTATCCGATTGCTTCTCATACACCATTGATACTATTAGCCCGGTTAACTCTATAACAAAGAGGGAAATACTTTCCAAGGTGGCCAAACTTTTTGACCCAGCTGGTTGGCTTTCCTCTATTGTTATACAAACAAAAATTATTCTTCAACAATTGTGGGTGGAGGGAACTAGCTGGGATGAAAATGTAAGACCGGGTACATTGGCAAGTTGGAATAATTTTGTAGAGAATCTTTCCGTGATTTCCACTATAAAGATTCCCCGATGGATAGATTTTGCTCCGTCCTTAAATACCCAAATTCATTGCTTCTGCGATGCATCGGAGAAAGCTTACTGCGCAGCTATCTATATCCGAATACAATCATACTCGACCATTAAATCGCATCTTTTTGTATCCAAAACGAAAGTAGCTCCTATTAACCCGGTCAGTCTGCCACGACTAGAACTTTGTGGAGCTCTTTTATTATCGAAATTAATTAAACAGCTTACAGACTCATTCCCCTATTCTAATTATGAACTTTTTCTCTGGTCCGATTCTTCCATTGTTATTGGGTGACTAGAGAATCCTCCAAACACATGGAAAACTTATGTAGCGAACAGAACTTCACAGTTAATACGAAATGTGGGAAACATCTCTCATGTACGTTCTGCCGATAATCCTGCTGATTTAGGCTCTCGCGGTTGTCCCACCGACCATCTCTTAAACAACTCCTTGTGGTGGACTGGGCCAGTTTGGCTTCAAAAAAACCCCGAAGAATGGCCAAAGACCATACTAATTAAAGAAAATTTCCTCGAGCTAAAACGAAAGGTCGAGGTTTTCCACTTATTCCCATATGAAGATAGAATACTTAATCGCTTCTCAAAATGGGATAAAGCTATCAGGGTTATGACGTATGTCTTTCGATTCATTGGTGCCATTAGGAAAAGGTTAGAAAATGATATTAAAGCCACTCTCAGCCTTGTATCCCAAACACAAAACTCATCGCCTACTGAAGCAATATCACTCATGATAAATAACTGTCCACGTATTACACACGAGGAATTTTCGAACACAAAATATAAATTAATCTATGTAACCCAAGTCATAGACCTCCATGACGAATTTGACTCCCTAGTCAAGCTAAAAAAGGGTAACAGGAAAAGTCCTCTGTATCCCTTAAATCCGTACATAGATGCGAATAATGTTATTCGGGCAAACGGTAGAATAGTTAATTCCGCCCTGTCATATAATGAGCGACATCCAATTATTCTTCCCGTTAACTCGGTCTTTTGCAAGCTGTTTATCGACTTTGCGCATAATCTCCTTATGCATGCCGAAATTAACTTGATGCTACGAGCCATCCGAGGAGAATATTTCGTACCGCGTTTGAGGTCAGCTATTCGTCTCTACATTCGAAAATGTGTGACGTGTATCCGCTACAAACAAAAAGTAAAGTCCCAGTTAATGGGACTTTTCCCTTTCACAACAACAGGTATAGACTTTGCCGGTCCTTTCTCCATTAAAACCTCCATACTACGAAATGCCCCATATCATAAAGGATACGTCTGTGTTTTTGTGTGCTTTTGCACTCGGGCCATTCATCTTGAACTGTGCTCTGATTTAACGTCAAACTCATTCCGAGCTGCATTTACACATTTTATTGGGCGTCGTGGCCTACCTAGAAAAGTGGTATCTGATAATGGGATCAATTTCGTAGGTCCAGAGCGATCTCTTCGACTGGAATACGACCAATTTATAACTACTGTATCCCAGGATCTTATAGACAAATATTCCGCCTATGGATTTCAGTGGCACTTCATTCCCCCAAATGCCCCTCATATGGGAGGATTGTGGGAGGCCGGTGTAAAATCATTTAAAATGCATTTGAAAAAGGTAGCCCAAAACCACTAATACACATTTGAAGAGTTTACAACCCTTCTAATCCGTATTGAGTCCGTCCTAAACTCCCGACCTCTATCGCCCATGTCAGACGATCCGAATGAATTACTGGCTCTTACCCCAGGTCATTTTCTTCGGGGATCGCCGATAGTGGCCGCACCTGAAGTCTCCACGGAATCGCCCTCTTTACGTGACCGCTGGGAGAGACTGAAAGTGTTGCACCACCAGTTCGCGCAACGGTGGAAGGACGAATATTTGAAAGATGTCCAAAAGAGATATAAATGGCAAAATATTGTAGAAAATATAGCTGCTGGCCAACTCGTAGTTATTAAGGATGACTTGCTTCCCCCAAATGAATGGAGATTAGGCCGTATTGTTAAAACATATTTTGGAAATGCCAATCTAGTCCGCGTTGCAGATGTAAGAACTCAGCTGGGGACAATTACCAGACCCATAACGAAACTTTGTTTACTTCCCATCACTATATCCGAAAATAACAAAAAATGCGATTAATTTTACTTGCTTACTTCTAATCCCCTTTTTTCCAATATTTCTCATTATCCCTTCATTCTCATTAAACTTCTTATATTATATTTCCCGTATACTAACAAAGCACTTTTACGTAATCTAAAACTACCAACATTATGGATATTTCATCATACATCCATTAATATTAATTATATTTTACAGGACTCCAAGAAACGCAACCGTCCATCAGTGCCGCGTATGTCGCAGATACCACTCTACGCTTTTGCAGAAAATTTTTAAAGATGGACGTGGAAGAGCGTCAGCGGCAAGTGCGTATTCATCATTATTGTAAAAACTGCCTGGCAAGGTCTCATAGCACGGACGAATGCACTTCAGCCGATGTCTGCAAGAAATGTGGTTGGGCACACCACACGCTCCTCCATAAAGCTTCTAGGGAAGCAGCAACAACTCAAGGCAAACAACAGTAAAACAGAGACCGCCTTCCAAATGTAGCGTCTCGCACTAATAGACCCAGAATTCAAGATCGTATTGGTCCATACCGTCGCCCAGCCCAAAGGTCACGTACAAATTCGGAACGCACCAGAACTTCTTCAAGTGAGCCGGCTTCAAACCCTAGGCGCATATTATTGGGAGCGCTACGCGCCCTTGAGCGCCTTGCAAAAACTCTTTAAGAGTTTCAACACTTCGGGGCCGCAGGATGTTCAAGCCAGTTTCACTGCTTAAACTAACAAAGAATAAAAAACATTTTTTTTTGACAAGTGCAAATTTCCACCTCTGCCTTTATTGTGAATATATCTTTTGTGGTCGAATTCGCCGCGTTTACTGCGCACCATGGTTTTTTAAATTAAATTTTTTTGATTGTCAATTTTCGTCATAGAGAGAAGACTTCCTGCGGTTCCCATTTTATTTGGTCATAAGTATACATAATTGTTATTCTTTGAATTCAATAAATAATGTAAGTACAAACTGAATTTCAAAAGAAGCTTTATTTCCATTTGTGAAAACCCACGATCCCATTATCTCTCATTGCTCATAAGTCAGGTTTGCCTTTGTTGTTACAAAGGTCATTTAAAACTATAATCTAGACAGGAATCCCCTCCTGCCCTTTTATCATATAAATCATACACCACCATATATTACTCTAATACTCCTAGTAAGACTAACTCACATTTAGCAAACCCCAAGTATAAACAATGACTTTAACACCATCGTGTGAATAACCCAATTTTTTATATGTAAGTTTTGAGAGAGCGAAAATAACAAGAACCCACATAGTATATATATACATACATACACTCAGGGAAAAGCTGCAACTTAAAAGTAAGAACGCGTAATCTGTACTATAATAGAAAATGTATATTGAAACACTTAAAAATAAATAAAATTAATAAATAAATAATGTAAATTAATATTTTTCCATATTGAAATAAGAAATTTCAACATTACTAGACTTTTGTTAATGTTTCTTATTAATTCAATATGGTTTTTATTGATTTTTTGTGTGTAATATTGATCCAACAAAACAACTGTCTTATTCAACGTACAAAACTTAACTAAAATGATTTACGCTTTCTTTTCCTTAATCGTTCAGTATTTGGTATTTTTATATGGAATTTTGTTTCTTACGAGGTTTGCTCAAAACGTATATAATATTCGAATTTATTTGCTGGTGGTTAAGCGATATCTATATGCATTTTCGCTTAACCACCAGCAAATAAATTTCACTTAGAATAAAATTATGACAATATGTTGAATAATAAATTTCTTGAATGTTTAATTAAGATTTTATTTTTCATTTTGCCTTATAAATACTTTTATTGTTATCCAATGAATTTCTAATTGTATAAAGGTGTAGAAAAATAAAATAGATTCATATCGAATAAAAATTATTTGCTGGGTTGTGTATGAGTTTCTAAGCCTACTACGCTTATTTTGCTTTTGTGATTTTCAAAAATATTATTATTTGTGAATTCTCAAATAGTTTTTGGAAGTTTGTGCATAAGATAAGAGGGTTGTGACTGTTCAAAATGTGTGGTTGAAGTCTACCGACGATTTGTTAAAGCAACAATGAAATGCATATAGACATCGCTTAACCACCAGCAAATAAATTTCACTTACAATATAATTATGACAATATGTTGAATAATATATTTCTTAATTGAAAATATTAATAATAATACGTCGGATAAAGCTTACGGCACAGAATACACAGAAGTGTAAAAAGTGACAGGTAAAAAAGGCTAGGATCAGGTTTTTAAAATTCATGGGAAAAAGAGACAACTATAGTGCATTTGTTATTAAGAAAGTAGGAAATAAAACAAACTAAAAACCAAAAATATAAGAATGTGGATAAGCAATAAATGATTAAAAAAGTTTTATCAAATGTAAAATTAATAAATTGTGCTTGATTTAACAAAAACAAAATTAAAATAAAAGGTTGTGAGTGTTCACTAAATGTTGCCGGCATCTTTCAATAGCAATATTGCTAGTTATAATGTTAATATTGCTGGATATAGTGTATAAAACTTTATTCGGATGAGAATGAGGAGTCTATATTGGCCCTTAAGGAATTCGCTCAACATGCCGGAGTGGCTTTTATTCCATATCTTGGGGAGTCTTATAAGAATGTTTACAGAATGATTGATCACCCCCATAAAGGTACTCCTATGAAAAATTTATACCATTTTTGCTTGCATTAATGATGTCCTGTTGGGAAAGGTAGATTGCCAGTTTGATAAGCCTGCTGGCGGCAATGACGATGAAGCTGAAGAAAGTGAATACCAGTGAATAGGATGAAGTCATTGTCGAAGGTGCTGGTAATTTGTTGCTATTGTTGGGTCATGCTATGGAGCCCGCAAAATTATGCATGCATTTCGGACGTGTATACAAACCAAATTATCGCAAGCAAATTTTTGCAAATGATTAATAAAATAATTATCAATTGTGGTTTTAAATATATTTATAGCAAAAAGCTAAGAAGAACGACGAAATAGATTCACAAGGGGCATTTGTGAATGGAAGTAAGCGTACAAAAGTGTTGTCGCCCTGGCCGAATGTGTTGGTGCTTTGAAAAACTGCACCGGAAACTATTACGATACATTCAAAATTCTGTTTTCGAATTGTATGAAGTGGTTTATATTCTGAGGGAAAATAATTCGAGTAAGTGTTAATGCTTTTATTAAAAAATATTACACCATTGTTTGCAATCAATAATGTAAAAAAAAAATTATTTTTAATTGCAGAGCGAGTCCTCATTTTGATGGAATTGTCTCAGGCCATTGCCACCGAAAAGGAACCTTCCGCTCTGGATAATATGTGTGTACCGATTGCCCGCTTTATCCTTACAAACTGTAACTTAGTGCCAGTTTTATCACATTTGCCATTACGTGAAGATTTTTGATGATCGATCAAGACACCTGCGAAAATGCTATCGGTTTGTTTAAATAAATTCGTGAAAATTATCCAGACAAATTCAGTGCAGTGGCTAATTCAAATTCAGAAATTCTTAAATTTTTGGAAACTAAGAAACCACAAACGTGAGACCGATGAAAAACAACACTTAGCTTTTTTAGAAATAGCATGAACACAAGTATTTATTTCAGTTTCCTTCAAAAGGAGATTGATCATTGAAAGAGAAAATATATGTAATTTTCATACAATGCAATTTTATATTTCTCAGAAAAGCCTGCATGCACCATAAATAAAAATTTTACTTGTAATTATTATGAGCACTTCCTATTTATACTATCTATATTAGTATTTAAAGACATTTGTTGTTATTCATGTAATATAGATGTATGTATATTTGACATAACACAAATGAAAATTAACAAACTCCCCTATTATTTTTATTGTATAATAAAATTTGTTGTAATTATTGTTATTTTAAATAAAAATTTAAAAAAAAATTAATAATCATCTACATTAAATAACTTATTAATTAAGTTAGGCATACAAAATGTACGTTTTAAATTTTAAAATGCGCTAAGTGTTGAAATTTTGTAATAGAGGAGAAACAAACATAATTTTATCTTAACAAAATTTGAAGTTGGATCAAAAATAAAAAACAAATCGATTATTTAAAACGAATGAAATAAAATCTTTAATTTGCTTAATAATGTGTGTTTACAATAATTTGCTTAATTTGGATTTTAGATTTTGCTTATTTGGTTTATATTTGTTGCAGGGGTTCTTTTTTCCGCCTAAAAGGGTTTCTGTTTCAGCTTTTTTCATTAATTTGTACGTTGGCCTGCATTTGTAGCTTTTCCATAAGCTGTGAAATGAAAAAAAAATAAACGTGAATAGAAATTCGCTGCTAATGGGTTTGCCGTCAAAATGTGGTAATGGGAGTTTGCATTTGTGCATGTTGAAGAATTTTAGATAAAAGTATCCAGAGACGTAGACGAAGGCACTGTTGTCCAAAAATTCCTTTTCATTTAAAGGCACTATATTGGTGCTTGGTGCTGCTACAACGTGTGAAGAAGGATTCGACGAATACTGGAATTGTTCCCAATCGTTGTTACGGCTACTACAAAACGCTTCATCCACTATTGAAAAATCCGCTATAGAGTACATAATACTTGACTGCCTACTATAGGAGCACAGTTTTTATGCGTAAAGACATTTCGCATAAAAGGTCCAGGGTATCCTTTGCTGATTACCATATTGGTAATTTGTATAACTGGATCCATTTTAGATTCGGGACCAGTACTTTCAATATCAAATGACAAAATGCGAAAGGTTCATGAGCAATACATTTGTCAAAGCCACATCTACTTCTAACTGGCAGCGACTTTTAGGCAATGGTTTAGAATTACGAACTCTTTGAAGTCACGTTCCTGGCGGCAACTCAATCCAATTACAGCCTACCACATCACAGTCCACCATAAACCGTATATCAAAATAAATATAATTTTCAAAAGCACGGCAGTCTTGAAAATCAAATTCGTTATAAATAACTTATTTTTCAAGCAATCTAGAGGCAGCTGTTATTAATTTTTTGGCAAAGATAAGAAATCTTTATATAATTTTGTTTAGTATCACCCTGATAACCATAAATGTTCAAACGCTCTATTAATTCAACACTCAATACAGCTTCTTGAACATTGTCTTTGCGCTTCTTAATTCGTGGCAAAACTCTGGGGAGCTTCCATATAAAAATATGTACAAAAACCATGCGTTATAAATTTCTTGTTTTAATCAATCTAGAGGCAGCTGCTATAAATTTTGTATAATTTGGTTAACCCTGATAACCATATATGTTCAAACGCTCTATTAATTCAACACTCAATACAGCTCCTTGAACATTGTCTTTGTTCCCGCTTAGCATATCCCCTAGAACTTTTTTTGTCCAATGCGCTTATTAATTCGTGGCAATGTCTTTGTTCAAAACCCTTGGGAGCGGCCAAATAAAAACATTTATAAAACCATGCACATGACAACACACCGAATTACCCTCCATAGTTATACCATACATACTTAAAACAGGCACTGGACCCAACTTTAAACGTTGAATTGTATTCTGGGGTTGAATGTTCTTTTTGAGCACTTTACCATAGAATACTTTACCACAATGGGCACAAATATGTATTGTGAAGGGTTTAGGAAATTTCACGATTTACCTCTCCGGATCCTTCGGGAAGATGTGCAGCTTCTCACCAGATGGACATCCTTTAATGCATCTTAAACTCCTGAAAAATTGCGCAAATATTAAAAACTTACCATCAGTTTGTATTATATTATTCATGCATACTTACATTTATCAGTTTTCCGAGAAAAAAGTTTGCCAAATGTCTGAAAGTAAAAATATTACTAAGTACATATATTTCTTATCATTTTCCAACAGAAATTTATACTTACATTCAATATTGAGCCAAAGAATGGTTTCCTGAAAATAAACTGAAAATATATTCAATATTAAACATAAATTTATAAAATTAAAAAAATGTTCACCCTTTTACTTACCAATTAACACACATGAATAAAAGCACAAAGCATAATATAAAACAAGCTAAAATTTTGTTGCGCTAGAAAGAAAAATCAAAGCAAAATCAACGACAAAATTCCGGCTAGAGCGAGTGAAGTATATAAACACAATTATCTTCCGTCCTGTGTCACTTCTGTGTGTTCTGTGCTTACGGCTTCAATGAAGATAGAAAGGAAGTTGGCATTATAA
Organism: Nowickia ferox; assembly: GCA_936439885.1. Lineage (NCBI taxonomy): Eukaryota > Metazoa > Arthropoda > Insecta > Diptera > Tachinidae > Nowickia > Nowickia ferox. The sequence continues at coordinate 54,954,277 of OW387023.1, forward strand.
AAATAAAAAAATAATGTTTAATACAGATCTATGCGAATAGGACATATGAAATATAAAATGTCTCCATGCTTATTTGAGCATTAAAAAAACAAAAACACACACAAAATCCAGTAAATTTTTTGCTCAGAAAGCTGGAAATTATGTTTCATCACAATTGCATTATGCAATTTTGAATTTAAAATATAGCACACATAAGTTTTATTAGAAATATTAACAAAGACCATTTTTACAATTCAGTATACATAAGTAATTTTCTTCCACAAACTTCATTAAGTGTTTTAATTTTTTATGTTACACTTATTTCTATTACCAATCCATACATAATTTTTAAGGATGACTTAATGACTTTATGAAAATGAAAAATAAAAAGTTCAGCAAGCATGAAAAAAAATTAACTTAAAAACTCTTCTTACCGCATACAACGAAAATCAGCTGTATTTAAAATATTTTTGAAAATATAATTCATATAAATAGAAAATCCAATACCGAAACCTTACACATATACTACTCAAATGCAACTAATATACATATAATCATTGTTGCTTCTGGCAGGATCGCCAAATTTGAAGTTATAACATTTGATATGTTATGCTTTACTTTGGTTTGAATAATAATACATTTTTTTATTTTAATTAAGACCTTTCTATTCAGGAAAATATAAAGTAATAATCAAGATGCATTAATAAGGTGACCGCACTAACCCAGGTGACCATGCCAAATTTCGGTTATATACATAGGCACAAGCCTAAAAACTTGGCTTTATTTGGTTTATCCTCAAACACCAAACAAATATTGAGTTTTGTATGGTGTTTGACATTTCCTATAAGAAACACATACTCTGAAAATGCTACCTTGTTTTGAAAAGTAAGATGGTAATTTATACCAACAAAGTAAATGTGGTTATTGCTGTTGTAATAGTTGTTGTAGAATCGAGGTTACATAATTGATGTTTCTTGGTAATAATAATATTTGTAATATTTTTATGAAACAATTTCGGAAAACACTGAACCAAAGAAGTACATAAAAACAATGAAAAAGTTCATTGTTTCTATGAACTTTTGCTCTAATTTTTATTTTAGACACATATACATTGAATCAATGAAGTACTGTTCATTGAAAAATTTACAGTTTTTAAAATCAATGTATAAGTTCATTGGCACAATGAAACTGTTCATTATTTCAATGAATGTCTGCTATAATTTGACGCAATGTACTAATACATTGTTTCAAGGAACTTTTACATTGATTTTAATGAACCTATACGTTATACATTGTTTCAATGAACTTTTACATTAAACATGGCATTATTTATTAAAAATATTTTTGAGTTATAAAAGATTTATGAAACAAATTTCTTTACAAAATTTGAAATGCCTTTGATAAACCAAAAATATTTTTTAAGAATAAGAAGTAAATATGTATATTAGAGTAAAGCAAAAATGTTGCATGAAAAGCCGTGTAAAACCTAATCGAGATTTGTTCATTTATTTTATTTATTTCTTTATTTTTATTTATTAATAATAAATAAATTTACAAACTATATATAAATGATGGTGATGACAATCAATGGGGAAACTTGAATCTGCTATATGCCTTTCCTGGAAAAAATTAGAATTGGAGTGCAAGCTAGGACTGAATTTTAGTGAATTCTCTTACTGCTTGGAATTCTTTTTCTGTTTCAAACTCCGTATTTATTTCTGCTGTGTCACTTATGTCTCGCACATTGGTTTGCAAACTTTTCTCGGACTTATTTAATATTTTAGCACTATTTTCATAGTTATTTGATATAATTTGCTCGTCTTCTTTATATTTTTCGCTATTATCAGGATTTTCAAACTTTGATGCACCGTGTGCTCGTGTTATGTGTCTTTTATACCGAGAGAAAAAAACTAATGAGCAATCACCATCGTAACAACGATATTTCGAGAAATTTTGTTTTTGCTTAAAATGACGAGCTAATAAGTATATGTTATTAAATTTTTCTTTATTTTTTTATTAAATTTTTCTTTACAATCAAAGCACATCATTTTTAATTACCAATTTTTTTTATTTACATTATACAAAATAATGAACTACTAAGAAGCAAACACACATTCCTTGTTGAATGGCAGCTTCAAACTAGTTATCTTTATATTTCTGTTTTCTTTGCATTTTTTTTAGTTAATGCTCGTTGTAAAACAATGTATGAGTACATTGAGTTAATGAAAAAGTTTATTGAATCAAGATACTCATTCTTTATATTTTATTGTACTCATCATTTGTTTTACTTTTACAGACGTATGTATGTACATAAACACTTTGTTAAGTTTGCGTTTCTAAATGTAAATATATTAATATACTGGTACGTTGAGTCAAGGAACTGGTGCATTAAAATTTTTGATATTTATATTTAACGAATGCTTTCCACGTACCGTTCATACGTACATTAAAGTGCATATTGAGTTTCAATGAATATTTTTATTGAAAGAATGTATGAGTACATTGAATCAACGTAGTTTTAGAAAAATGTTAATGAATCTTCGTCAATGAATTTCATTCATTGAATTTCAGTGAACAATATTATTTATATACAGTAGTTTCCGCCTAATTGATTTTCTGAAAATGCGCGGGGTTTGGTGCAATTAAACGGAAAAACCATTTACCCGATACTCTGTTAATTGATCCCTTAACGCAATTAATAGAAAACAAGTTTAATTGAGCATTGAGGTCAATAATCCGAAACATGTTACAACACAGCAATGACATACACAAGTACACATGTGCATATGCAATGAAAGAAGTAAATAAAAATATATGATTTTAAGAGTTGGCACATCTTTTTATGTAGCTTCACCAACAACCATTTGTAAAAAATATTAAGTATCAATTAACCGGCACTTTCGTTTGGGATTTCGGAAAAGGGATTTTATTTAAGAGTCAATTAAAAGGGTAACTAAGCAGAACTCATTTAAACGGGTATTTTTCCATGTGTTTTATATGGAAAATTTTCATTTAATGTTTCTTGGAGCAATTAACTGGGTCAATCAATTAAGCGGGGATCAATTAAGCGGAAACAACTTTACGAGTATATGTATAAAAAATTAATGCAAACTCAAGTCCATATAAATACTATTCTCTTTATAGGCGTTGCTGCTACCGAAAAATTTAATTTTGTACTGTTTTGGCTTCCAAGTAAAGTTTTTCTTCTCCCGGAGCTTTTCATTTCCCGTGAAAGCGGGAATGATTTTTCGGTTTCTCGGGAATTCACGTCGAGTACATAACGATACAAATTATAATTTAGCTTAATTTACTAGAAAAAAAAAAGAAAATGATAATTCATGGGATCTAGTAAAAATAATGTGTTATAAATACGTTGGTAAAAAATTATATAATTTCAGTTATTTATATAATAATAAAGCATACATACATACGTATCGCAGCTGAAATGCGAAATCAATTTTGAAATTTTATAAGAGGGAGAAACAACTAAACAAAAGTATTCAAATGACTGAAGTAAAGTTTCTTAATTTTAATTTCTAATATGGTTGATTGCTATGATTGGTGATTCGAACTTGGATATTATACACAATGCAAAGTATTAACATAACGAAAAAAATAAATAACATAAAAAATATTACTTGGAAAATAGAAAATTAATACAAATTAAGCATTAATTATAAAAAAAGTCCTATCAATGAAAAATACGTTCACTTTTTGCGTTCACGTTTTTTTAAGGCAAAAAGATCGTTATACGAGTAAAATCTTCAAATATACTAGATATAAGATAAACTGGGAATATAGTTGTTGAAAAAAGTTTCATTACTTTTCTAAAGCATAGTGATACCGTCCTTGCGGAATTAAAGACGTTTTTAGTTTTATATTGTAGAGGAATGTAGAACCTGGTCGTCGATCTTAATTTAGATCAAGTAAGAGTTGCATATTCGAGATAAATAAAATCAGGCATAATAAATTTGCTATTAATCAAGAGCACGTTGAGGTTTTTGTGTATTTTCCAATTTTTAATAAAACTATTTAGCTTATTTTGGAAACGTTTAGAATTTCTCTATGCATGGATGCAAAAAAGAAAAAAAAATTACACATCTTGCTCTTAATTTCAATAGTAGCAATGTTTTTTTGGACCAGTAATTGAGGAAAACAATAAATTTCTTTATATATTAATGTTGCTGCTATATCGTTAGATATGTATGTTCTTGGAAAATATGTTTAAAAATTTCCTACGGCACTACGTTTAATAAAAAACTGGTATGAAGTAGCATAAGTGGCGAAATTAAACGAGTTTTGCTATAAAAAATTATTTAAAAAATCACGTTGAGATGTAATCGTGAGTTAAAACTATATATATATAGAGAAATTCGTTAAGACCATGCTCAATTTTGACCACCAACAATTCGGATTGAGAAATTGGGACGAGATCATCCAGATATTTTTCTGCTAACGTGAAGTTTCTTCGAATTCATTAGTTCTTCGGTATTAATTATCAGACAATTAATACCGAAGAACTAATGACGCCATCGTAATCAGGAAATTAAAATACATAAGGACCACATACTTATATCTAAGCAAAACAAAAAACCTCTATTTTGTTGCGCGCTGTAATAATTTCGATCTATTAAAAGTTATGGGTTTTTTGATATTTTGTGGTTTATTTTCTTGAATATGCGATTTAGAGGAAAGTTGGTACAGCAAATGTTATTGCTAACTTCACAACAACTGTTTAAAAGAATTTTTAAAAGTTAGAAATTAAGCATTTTCTGAAACTTCGGTGGGCGTGCGACAATGATTGACGCGCAATTTATTAATTTGCCGTTCTTTGCAAATACCCACCGATTTGAGACATGAGACTTGAAAAAATCCAACTATTAATTTGAATAACCACCCTAATACACATACTTACATATATCTGATTGTATTTTTATCACAGACCATATTTTATATTTAACATGGTTTATAATGAATTTGCAAGAAATTAATTAAATTTCTTAATGAAACAGAAAAGTACTCTAGCTCTTACGGAAACAGCTTGCATTAAGTACAGTTATACTTTAAGTCAAACAGAATGCATTTGAGACTTTTTCATAATCTTTCACAATATCGTTCCGAATCCTATATTTTTAAATAAATGTGTCTTGTTGGACTGTAGGCAAAATTTTACTATCTGCGACATTTTGTTTTTACAAAAAAAAAATCGTTTGCCCTTTCCAAGAATGCAGCATTCTTAAAGTGGTTGCATGTATGGATGTTCTGAGTTGCGTTCATACACTAATGTATGTACGATGTACATGGCTACAAATATTTACATCGCTGTGTTGTTGAGTTCATATTTGCATGTTGATCCTAGTTAAAGGACCAGTATAACTTAGACGTTTTCTTCAAGACCATAGTATGGGATACGAAGATGTTGGCTCCCCATCGTTCTAACTTACCCCAGGTCAATGTTGATGTAACCAGATAGAGTGGGTCTTGTTTTCTTTTCTATCTAACAATATACATACATATGTAAGTACGTACATACATATTTCACAAAAAAAAAGTGCTTTTCATGTTTGTATACCTTCGAATGCACATATGCATTTATGTACATAGAAACATACAACTTTACTATAGCCAAGAAGAATTAGTTCTCTTACCAATTTATTGACTTTTTCGTTTTGTATTTATACACACTCATGCTATACCAAATTTCATATTTTCTTGCATTTAAATGGACATTCACCATCTTTCGTTTAATCCCTTACATCCAGTTGCTCGTGTATTAGATACTTTCAACAAATTTATATATATATGTATATGTATTTGAGTGTGAATATTTGTTTTTTAAGTGTAAATTTCTATCCATACTTCTTGCTGCAAGAACCCAAGAACAACAACAACATCACTAAAGTTTCGCAACAGATATTATAGAACCGGACCAAATACGCATTTGGAAACTAACATACTATAGTTATCGTTTTTTCAAGTCAATATTATGGTTATGAACGAGAAGATCTCCGAAAAAATGTTGATGGTATTGAACGGAAGAAAATAAATGACCAAACTAATGAATTTGCATGTACACAAACCTTCACAAATGTAACATACACATGGATACGATTGTATGTCAGGGATGGAAAAGTTGGTAAAATTGTCAGCACTATTTGAAAGTCAAAAGTACCATAGGACCCCAATGGACAATTCAGCACTATTGAAAATTTATTCCTATTATACAACATCTCATAAAAAAAATACTGAATCTTTAAATAACAAGTTTTGAGAGCTAGTTGATGAAGCAACGACAATAAATATAACAAATGAAAAATTATATAAATGAACCGATGTTTTCCGATAGAATTGCAAGAGAAATATTATCTATTCCACATTCATCTGCAAATTTGGAAAGGGTATTTGAGTACAAAATATAGTAATAACCAAAGAAAGGAACATAATGTTTGCTTCGACTATCTAAAATCGAATCAAAACAAAGGATGGTAAATACTGAAAATACGTACACTGCTGCTAACGCAGCGCTTGACGCTCTACTTTAGGTTTGACCAGTGTTGTCAGAAAATGGTGATGAGAGAATGCTAAATCGGTCAAAAAATTCTGCTAAAATGTTCTACAGAAGAAAAATATGATGCCAGATTTAAATGTAGAACAAATTATTGAAATAGCTTTGAATTTCATGTTTATACAAACTTATTAGTAATAGTTAATAATTGGTGTTTTTTGGAAATGTTACAAATGCGCTTAAAAATTTTTAGCTCACTAATAATCCCAAAATATTATATTACTTATTCAACAAAATATTTTTTTTTATTAAAAATATATTGAAATTGATTATTGAGGGGTAAGCTGGATGTGATGCGTATTTCACTGTTGCTAGTGCAGATCATCAGGGAACCTTTACCCTGCAATAAATACATGTACATTTATGAGAAAAATCCTCTATACAGAAAATTTTTTTTAAAAATTTAAATTTTTGTATTTTCTACAACTTCTGCCAGAAAGCATTTAGCAAAATCTTTTTAAAGTTGAATGCTTTTTAACTTGTAAAAATTAAAAATGCCATATCTAGCAGTGAAAATGCTAAAATGGCAACAATGGGTTTGACTCTCACTTTTATATTCAGATCACATACATATGAATTAATTTACGTATTTTTTGAGTTAATTGAAAAAAATTAAATTAAAATAAGGAATTTGGTACAAAGTTATACTTTTCTTTAAAGTTAGTACAATTTTAAATCTGCTTTCGAATTCCTGACGGTCTACCCTGTAATTTGAAACGAAAAAATGCTTTCGAATTTGAATGTAATTAACATACGAATTCTGAAGTATTTTCTTTCGTTTCGAATTACAGAGTAGACACCCTGTTGTATGTAGTATACTCAATCGCAAATAGTTGTTAGTTTTTACATACATACATATGTGTACGAAAACAGCCCTGCAGAAAACAAGGGGTTAAGTGTCCCCAAGTCACCAATTTTGTCGACTATTTTGGTGACATTGTCAACAGAGCGTCTATTAATAATGGTTTTAATGCGTAGAAAACATTTTTTCAGATACACACAACTATGCTTCTTCTTAATGTTTTATTGGTTTGTTGAAAATAATCGTGACGTCAAGCAAAATTTAAGTGTTTATAAAAATTATCTTAAGAAATAGAATTATAAAGTTAATATATATAAATGTATTTAACAATAAATATTGTATAACAATATAAAATGTTAAAATTGAAGAGTTTTAATTGAAAGGTGCCAATTATGGACATTTTTATTTGACACTGTGGAAGATTTTGTGCCATCAGGTAAAGATTTGTCACATTTTAAGATCCATACGTAAGTGTTTGACTTTACTAATTCAGCGAAACATACAATTTTTAATTTTAATATACATATGTATGTATTTAATAGAAATGACAAACAATTTCCTGCAGGTGGTGACGGTGTCTATAGTGAATCAGTATAGTTTTACTACGGACATCGAGCGAGGAAATATCGATATTGTAGACTAGAGAACCTAAAATTTACTAGTGAATCTTTGGTGCCAATGTCTCCATGTGGTCCCTAAAAAAACTACTTAGTCAGTAGTGCTACAGTCTAGTGGTGGATTTTCAATGACAAGCTAATGTTAAATATCAATAGGCGATTACATTGGCTGGGGTACACCTGGTCAGTAGTGTTACTGACAATGTCACTAGTAAATTACTACATTTTCAATATTGACATTTTCTGCAGGGAGGTCTACATATACATAAGTATGTGTACATAAATTTAAGTAAATGGACTTATGACGAGTACGCATCTGGTATTTCCTGTGTTGTCATTTTGTGGTGTTATTTTCAAAATGTGTGTAACGCCGTTCCCATCATTTTTTTTTATATGAAAAGCAATACCACACAATGAAAAATTTCGAAAATAACACACGTTGCTACCAGTATACACTAATGCGATGTCACAAAATGCCATAGTGTGTACTCGGCATACATAATATAGTTACAATCAAAACAAAAATTTATTTGAATTAGATTTGGTACAATTTATGAAATACGAGTATGAACATTAAGATTATCCGGTCACCATACAAAAAAGTTGAGCCAGTCCTTCCCTAGGAATAAAGATTAATTGGAACCTTTTTCAGAAATATTTTAATATTCGGCATTTCTTGTTCGATCATAGCATATCGCATATCGCTCCTCATGGCTTTGTAAGAGCTTTCTTTATTTCTTTACACAGAAAGAAAAAAGCCGTACTAAATTCAAGTTTTTCCACTTACTTTTAGTATGAATCGCACTTAAAAATTTAAATGCGAATAGCACTAGGGTTAAATTAAAATAACCCAAAAAAGGGATTACTTTAGAAGCCTGCAGCTTCTGAAATTGAGTATGAAGTGGTTAATTTATGTAATAAGCTTAAATCAAGTACAAAGTTCTTAAATTGAGTAAAAAATACTTATTTAAAGTACAGATGCATACATGTACAACTTTATACACATATCAAAAGCAAATTAAACAAGTAAGAGTGCTATATTCGGCTGTGCCGAATCTTATATACCCTTCACAAATCATAAAATGTAGAGAAAAGACATGCGTGCATATGTACGTATGTATATATGTAGATACGTAGACATGCGTAATTTTATGAGAAAACTTTCGTATCCATTACCAATTAAACTGCAATATGCAGCGCAAAACTGCATTTTAAATGCATCTTGCGAACAAAAGATTCCTTAACTGTCGCTTGCCTTGTTAACATTACTGTGTGTGCTCAACAGCGCACTTGTATAAACACATACTTTCAAATTTATCGGGCCTGTTCTGAAAATCATGGTAATTTCAAAAGTAAACTACTAATAGCATACTTAATAGTGGGTTTTTATTGTATTTTAAGTTTTTGTCATTTATAATAGAATATTTTCTTCCAAATTCCAACGCTATAAATCGTACAATTTAAAAAAACAGTTATTTAGCTTTCATTAATTTCTTAAAATCACCGTGATTTGACATTTCGTGATTTGCCTGTGTGAATTAAGTCAAGTGAAACTAAAATATAGGCACTTTGCAGCAATATGCATGGGTCTTGCTCTAAACCGAAATGCCGTATTACATCTGATGAACCGATGGTTTCTTGCTGGCTCTGTGACACTATTTATCATGCTAAGTGTGTTGATTTCGCCCCCCGGGCCGCTGATAATATGCGTGAAGATAAGGGACTCCGCTGGTGTTGCAAGAAATGCATTGCTTTCGATATCGAATTTTATTCGTTTTTAAAAAACAATCGAGATCAGTTAAATGATATAAATAATGATTTAATCAATATAACAAAAAAGTTTGCGAAGTATTAAGAGCCATCTTCGTCACCCAGAAGGAAAAAAAAACCAGTTACTGCCAATGTTGTTGAAATCGTTGATGATAATTTGCTTTCTATTCCTACTCCATCTTGTTCCACTTCATCTATCGTGCAGTCACAAATCTTGGAAAATCATAATTATGCTGCCTCTTCCGCTCTTTCTACTCAATCTACTGACAATCCTTCATTTCAGAAGCAAAATTTCCAAACTTCATCATCAATTTCATGTTCATCGCTATCTACAAAAAGTCTACCAAGTCAAAATGTATCGGCTCCTAGTATTTTAAATCCTACAGTACCTGGCTTTAAGCCCATAAATGCTGTCCCTGTTCTTAAGGTGATATCACCAAAAAAAAAACTATATTTCCTGCTCGACTTGCATCTGATACAACTACTGATAACGTTAAGCATTATGTAATGAGCAAGATTTGTTACGACATTGAAATTGCGGTTTTTAAATTTAAATACTCTGAGCACAGGAGTAAATCGTCTTTTAAAATTATTGTACCTGAAGAACATTTTGATGCTATTGTAAACCAAGATTTTTGGCCGCCTAATGCAATTATCCGTGAATATGAATACAGAAATACTTCGCACACTGACATTGTTCACTTACCACAAAACAACGTTTCAAAAAATTGATACAATTGCCGATAGATAACCCCATAAACTTAGTTTACCAAAATGTTCGTGGCCTTAATACTAAATTAATCGATCTCTATGCTAATAGTTTTGAATTTTTATATCTTCTCTGAAACCTGGTTGAATGATAAAAAGTTTATTAACAACAATAAAATTTTATGTTCCAAATATCAAATATTTCGATGTGATCGTATGCAAAAGCTTGGTGGTGGAGTTCTTATTGCGGTTTTGCAAAATTTTCACTGTGAACTTGTCAATGCTTCACAAAATGACGATGTTGAGATTTAATTTGTTGCCGTTAAAATTCGTATTGATTATAGATACTTGTATATCACCTGATCTTATATTCCTCCAAGTTCATCTAATCTCATTTATAATATGCACGTTTCTGCAATTAACTTCGTTTTGAATCAAGCTCATCCATCTGATTTAATGGTTGTACTTGGAGATTTTAATCTTCCCAACGTAATGTGGATTAAATCTTTGGAATGTAATTATATGTTACCTACTATAACAAATGAATTCATTCAATCACTTCATAGCTGTGGATTTTTTCAAATAAACCATGTAACTAACGCTTTTGGTAAACTACTGAATCTTGTTTTTTTCAATCATCCGCTGGATATCTGCTTACGTAATTCTCTTCCCGTCACCTATCCTGAAGACAGCCACCATCCTACATTAGATATGGAAATTTTACACTCTACTATTACATCTTCTTTGGCTTCAAATAAGAATAAGTCTAAACACGTTAAAAGCTATTGTTTCCCCCTACTAATTATGCAAAACTTAATTATTTACTATTTAATGTTAATTGGGAATCTGTATTTTCTGGCGATGATTTTGGCAGTGTTATCTTGAATTTCTATTCTGTTTTGCATCATGTCATTGCTGCCGCTGTTCCAAAAATAATTATTCGCAACAATAATGGCGCACCATGAAATAATAGATTCTTAAGTAATGCTAAAAATAGGAAAAACAAATTTTACATTAAATATAAAAGAACTGGCTTATCGGTTGATTTTAGTAACTTTGCTATTGCACTGTCTGAATACAATATGGCAAACAAACTAGCATATCGTAACTACATTAACCGTATAAAATCAAAAGTGAAATCTAACCCTAAATCCTTTTATAATTTTGTCAATTCTAAACGCCGCACTTCTGGTTATCCGAAGCATTTGAAATACGGTTCTTGTAGTGCTGATGATGATACATCTATCAGCAATATGTTTGCAGATTTTCTTTCGACAACTTATTCCACTAAGTATTATGGTAATCAAACTTCTTATCCGTATATTACATCACATTCACCTGGGATATATTTTCCGTATACGAACATTGACACTGTCTTATCGAATTTAAGATCGCCAAAAAACTCATTCTTTTATGGTCCTGATAGAATACCAAATTGTATCCTAAAAAATTGTGCTGATTCATTATCCGGTCCACTTACAGTAATCTTCAATAAATCCATTGAATTATGTTACTTACCACCTGTATGGAATAAATCTTTTGTTATTCCTGTATTTAAAAGCGGTAGTAAAATTGAGATATCAAACTACAGAGGAATTGCAAAGCTTAATACTATTCCTAAGCTCCTGGAATAGATAATAACTGATTGCTTGTATCATCAAATTTCATCTCTTTTATCTCCGTGTCAACATGGTTTTCGTAAGTCGCGCTCAACAACTACTAACATCTTAGAGCTCACTACTACTGTTAATGATGGATTTACTAATAACTTGCAAACAGATGTGATATACTCTGATTTTAGCAAAGCATTTGATAAAGTAAATCACGATATTTCACTGCACAAATTATCACTTATGGGGTTTAGCAACTCGGCTTTAAAGTGGCTTAGATCTTATGTATCAAATAGAACACAACAAGTAAAATTTAGAGATGTTACATCAAAAATCATCCAAGTCCATTCTGGAGTTCCTCAAGGCAGTCATCTGGGTCCTATCTTATTCACGTTATTTATCAATGATCTTCCATCTGTTATTTTACACTCTAAAGTATTGATGAATGCTGATGACGTCAACATTTTCAGCACTTTTAATGACATCAATGGTCATAACTTACTACAGTATGATATTGAAAACTTCTCTAGATGGTGCAAAATCAATTTACTGAATTTAAATATTAAAACATGTAAACATATGTCCTTCTTTAGACAGATAAAATTTGACTCAGTTTATATTGTTGATAACTCTACACTGGAAAAAGTTCACAATATTGTGGACCTCGGTATATTGCTTGATCACAGTCTCAACTTTCGTGACCACATCTCTTTAATTATTAATAAAGCTAAAGGTGTACTTGGATTTATGAAACGCTGGTCTAAAGAATTTTCCGATCCATATTTCACAAAACTCTTATATACTTCACTTGTTAGACCTGTTCTTGAATACGGATCTGTTATATGAGACCCATATTATTCTATTCATATTAATAGCATTGAATCAGTTCAAAAGCAGTTTTTGATATTTCGTCTTCGTGGTCTTCGTTGGAATTCGTATGTTTTACCATCGTATAACAGTAGACTTACTCTTAAAAGTCGTCGATCGCTGTTAAGCACTTTATTTGTTCTTAACATAATTCGTGGTGATGCTGACTCCGAGTTCCTTCTTAGTAAAATTAACATCAATGTTCCTGCAAGACCAACTCGTAACTTCCAACTTTTATGTCTGAAATACTATAGACCTGTCTATGCTAATAATGACTCTTTTCGGCATGCATGTGAAAACTTTAATGAATGTTATCATCTCATTGATTTGTCAGAGAGTACTGAAGTTATAAAAAAAAATTATTATACATTTAAATAGTTAATTCAATTTCATACATGTGTATTGTTTTTAATTTATGCTATTTGACACTGTTTTGTAAAAACCTTTAGTCAGTAAGTATTTAAAATCTATTGACTTAATAATATAATAATAATAACGAAATATCGAAGTAATAAAATAATAATAAACATTGACCTAAAGCTCAAAAAAATTAGTTTAATTGAATATATTGAAAAAGGTCGAAAAATTAGATAAAATAATTTGACAATATATTTTAGTGTTTAAAACTTTTTTCATTTACTCTTCCGATAATTTTTTTAAAATATGTACATTGGAGCGACTCACTTCAAAAAAAAGTTTTTGTTAACCCTCAATATAATGTCATACATATCCCTCGTTATTTTAAACTTTAAAGTTATCAATTTACACAAAACTTAATAGAAAACGATAATTTTATTTGTCTCTCGATAGTTAAGTATACAAGATATGGTATGAAATTTTTACACAATATGAATAACAATATGAGGATTTTGCATCATTAACCCAAAAATCCCATTTTTTGATATGTAATGTTTTTTTTAGAAAATGAGCGATATGTACATATGTAGCTTGTTAAGTTGCAAATAACCTACTAGCCTACTATGTTCCGTTAAAATTTCTTATAATACCTAAGACAATTTAAATTAAAAATAAAGTTTTTAAACATTACTGCTGCAGATCTACCAATGAGTAGACATAAGCACCAATAAAATGCAGGAATACAAACTGGCTTTAGATATAAAAGTTAGCAATTTTTTGCTTTTTTTGAAAAACCAACACTTATCCTTACGTAAGTTGATTTAGCAATCGAATAATTAAGTTATTTTCGGACCCAGCAAAAAAGACATGCAAAAGAAATAGTTAATGCATGGGTGTTCAAATCAGATGCAAAACGCAAGATTTTAACACAGGCGTGTCATTGACGACATTTAAGAAAACTTGTCGTCATTGAAATGAGTGCTTAGAACCCATGAAAGTTCCCTGATTCGATGACGTTTTTCACAAAACAATGTCGCAGCCAGGATACGAACTTTGCTGCTAAGACTGTCAAGACACACTCTCTACCACCGAGCTATTGTATTCTTATAATGTGATGGAGATAAAACTTGTTTTATGACAATGTGTCAATGCGATGATTTAATTCTGTTTTTACGTGCCAATTTCGGTGGATATTTATTTGAATGTATTAATTACCCAGTAATATTGCATGCGTTTTTGATGAGTTCAAACCCTATAGCTTTATTACGATTTGCGATGATCTTTAGAATGCATTCGAATACACAAATGCTAAAGAAAGCATGAAACACTATTAAATTTTGAACGCGTTAATATTTTTTTTGCTGGGGAAAATATTAATAAATGTATTATTTACCATGATATACTTACGTAGATACAAACATACATGTAGGTATTACATACATATTTATTTACATATACATATGTACATAAGCAGCTACATAGGTACATATGTATGTAATTAAACTAAGTTTCAGATATTTAAAATAAGTGGTAAATGCCATAAAACAAAATGTGAATAAAACTTTCGTTCTGAAAACAGTAGAACATGAGTTCATAATCTCATCTCATCATTTATGTTTATTTTCCTACATATTAAAAAATAGTTCTTTCATATACTACAAAATCAGTCGTAAAGCAGCTCTGGGCGAGTCAACATCAAGCGTCGTTGGCAATTATCTCTTAACTGCAACCAGGCCACTGTTGTTTATTGGCTTCGAGAGTTTTGCGTCTCGCTCGCACTGGTTGACTGATCTGCCATGGATAACCGTATATTCTTGCGGTTGTTTTGTGGAATTTCTTTAACAACTACGTTGCTACTTCCTAGGTGAAGGCATAGGTCGTGTAAAGTCAGTCACAAAAACTTTTTTTAAAATAATGTTAATACCATCTTGGGCATATGGTCTAGCTACCCCTCCCATATTTGTGCAAAAATACTTTGCAAATTCACTTTGTAAAGTATTTAAGAAATAAATAAATAAATAAAATACTACAACATACATAAGTATGTATGTATGTATTTACATACATATGTATGTACATATATATGTATATACTCTAAAGGAGTTTTTCTGAAGAATTTTAGAAAATAATATAAAACAGATACCTACATACATATGTATGTATATGTACCTATTTGAATCTTTTTTTAAAAAAATATAGGTACTTATATGCAGTGTTACCCTTGTTGCTACTAAAGTAGCAATTTGCCACTTTTTCGACTGCTTGGATACTATTGTGCACCCAAATTTTATACTTTTTCTAATTTTACTTTTTGATACTTTTTACTGAATGAAGATATACTTTTTTGTACTTTCGGTTTTATTAATATAAAAGTTGTACTGTTTTAATATATCAATATGTAAGCAAGCTTATACGAAATCTTTTTTTTTGTCATGCGTGGTCAGCTTATGCATATCTTTCAAATAATTAATACGCCCACGCATGGTTATATTCCTATACCTCTGTCTGTAGGAATATATAAATATATACATACATATTTATGTATGTATGTGCAATGTACATACATACTTATATTAAAAAAATTTCCTATTAAAATTTTTATATATGTATATACTTCAGAAAATTGTTTTAGGGTTGTTAACAATAAAAAATTTAAACTGCAGTTAACACTAAACTTAAAAATTAAACTATAGTTTGTACAAACTTGCTAACACATATTTCAGTTATTTTTTAAATTTCAATTTATATTTAAAAATTTTAGTTAAATTTAACTGAAACAATTTATTAGTTTAAGTTTTAACTGAAGGAAAAAATTTGAAGTATGTCCAAATAAATAAAAATAAATTCTACCAAAAATGAACAAAAGAACTTTTATTTGAAAAAAATTAAAATAAATATTGAAAACATGTCTCTTATCGAGAGTGGTCAACAAAATATCTTCTTCGATAGGTGAAAAGTTTGGGCAACTGTAACATATACATATGTACATAGTATATATAATTACCGAACCCCTTTTTCTCTATATTTCATTTTGCTTATTTGCGTATTTGATTGTTAAAATTTCCAATATATAATTATTCAAGTTAATTATTTTTTATACGTCCATATTCTGACTTTTATTTTTCAGTTCATTCAAAATAATTGATAACAGCAAGTTAAATAATTTTTGTTTTTTGTTATCGAATATTTTAAACCTTCAGTTAAAACAAAAGTTTAGGCTAACTGTAAGTTAGTAAACTTTCAATATAACTGAACTTCGTGTTAATGGGGGTTAGTCAAGATTTAATAGAAGCGATAAAAGACTGATTGTATTAAAGTATTTATTTAGATCGGGTATTTGTTAAATCAATTGAGGGCACTCACTGATTGTATTAAAGTATTTATTTAGATCGGGTATTTGTTAAATCAATAGAGAGCACTCACTAATCGCTCGATTAATTAATCAAGGTTCTAGCTTAATCGGTTAATTTCGGTATTAACCGGTTAACCGATTAAAAAAGTTTTTTCATAAATCAAGTATGTAATTCGAACAAATAAAAGTGCATAAATTACTTATTAATATGAATTTATTAGTAAAACAAACAAAAAATCACCTAAGAATTCTTTAATTCTTCTAACACAATCTTTTGGAAAACTAATTTGATTTAAGTGCTTAGGATTTAAGTGAATTAGTTTTGATAAAACCTGACTTGGAAAAATCCTTTAACTAATCGTAGATGTTGAGGAAATTGAAAGTTATCTATAATACAGATCATTTATTTTCTTAGTTTTTTTTCCTGGATTTCTCTAAGCATATAAAAATTTTCATTATGGAATTATAGTCCTGTTTTATTTTTTTTGATAATTAATTTTGTTAAAACATTTCTTGTATTATTATCGATAGTTCCTTCTGTTGGCGGGTCGTAATCTGACCCATACTGGCAAAGGTCAACGATGAACATTCTGCAAAAAAGTTTATTTCTGAATTTCTTAGTTTACGTTTTTGTACTTTAAAACACTGTTGCTTGAAGAAAATATTTCAGAGTGCAGGTATAAAATAATTTAATTTGTCTTCCTTTAAATCTAATCCTTAAAACGTAACGATTCCCTCTAGTTTAAATAGAGTAGCAAAGTCTTTAATAAACTATTTATAGCCACGTCCAAATATTTTGAAGTTTTACTTAGGTGAGAATCACTGAACATACTTCTTTGTTTGTATGAAAAATTTGTATTTGAGACGAAACAAGTACTTAAACACACAAAAAATACGCTATAATATTACAAAATATTTAAAAAAATTTTATTTCGGTTAATCGGTGAGTAAGTAATTTTTTATTATATGAATTATTTTTCATTTTGTGGCTTTATTTTATGACAAAAATAGTATATTTTAGTCTCTAAACATGCAAAACCTAATTTTTACTGTAGATGTTTTTAAAAATAAGCAGATTGTTTTAATTTTTCTTATTTTTAAGGCTGCCACTTTTTTTTTAAATCCCCTTTTTGTGCCACTTTTTGAAATTTTACAACGGTAGCGCTGCTTATATGTATACATATGTAAGTACCTTCATTATTAATTGAACTCAGCCAGTGAATCAATCCCTGCCGATTGCCTATATACAAACCACACCAGCTTAACTAAGCAGAGGTACTTTTTACTAAATTTACTCAAAAAAGAACAACTAAAACCACATGAACACTGTTGCCAATTCAGATATTTTCTCGTCAAATATAGCGATTTTTAAGTACACTTTGCGAAAAAATTATGATTTCGCTAGTAACGGAAATTCTAGCGATTTTTTGTGCATCATAATTCGCTTCAAAATGTGGGATTTTCAGTAGCAGTGAATGTATGCAAACTCTACAGTTCCAGAAAAAAGGTGATTGAATAGCGCCAGACGAATGCAGGTTTTATAGAAAGAAAGTTAGCTTATGTACTCACATCCATCCTGGCATTCACATCACCCTCAGGTGTTTAATTGTAAATACTGTTATATTATTATCGATTAAAGAGCCCTTTAGATAACTGCTATGTTTGCATGTTTTATTATATTAAAAAATTTAGTACTCCAAACCGGACACTCGACATACAAAAATCAGCAGGGTTTGTCATCGAACTTCTACTGTATAATAGCACAGCCTGCTTTACTTCAAACAATTTTTTTTTACTGGGAAATTCCAGAATTCAGTACTAAGCAAATTAGGTACCAATTCTACCTACTATAATACTAATGTTAAAGACTGGCTTCAAATTTTTAGTTAAAAATAATATCGCTTATAATTTTTTTTATAAACATATCGCTACTTTATTTCAACACAATCGTATCTGAAAAATTCATTTTTGGAGTTAATAATGCAGAAAAATTCGTTATATCATATTTAATATTGTGTGAAAATTTCATACAAAAAAAAGGCTTTTACACTCACGTCTTGAGAAACGAAAATATTTTTATATTTTCATTGAAGTGTATATAAAATTGAAAACTCTAAATTTATTTTCTGCAAAACTAAAATTTTTAAGTTATGACTATATTGCAAAAAAGAAGCGATATTAATATATAATGAATATGTTACATATATTTATGTATATGTGTTTTTAAATATTGTCCTATTACATTGCTCCTATTTAGTATATATAAAAATTTGGCAAGCATGGAAGAAATAAAGAAGTTACAGTAAAATTTTTGAAAAAACTTTAAAACAATTTGTTTTTAGCTATTTATCGCTAAATTTTCAAATATTTTTTAAATTTAGCTATTTTCTAGCTGTTTTCTTGTCTACTTCAGCGATATTTTTTGGAAAAAAGTTGGCAACAGTGCACATGAATGAAAGAAAATAGCAACAACAAGCACCATCAAACAAACAATCTTGTCCACTTTAAAATATTTATAAGAAATCCATGATCTTTAGCAAGGGCTTACTTTTTTTCACATACATATATATACATTAGGGCGTGTCGTTCATGAACGAACGAGTAAAATTGAACGAATCACTCAAATGAACGAAGTGAGCCGGTCATTTTACTGAGCTGTTTTGGGTCAGTAGTACTGACACATAAAAATAAATTGAACGAAATGAACGACCTATGACCGAGCGCACTTGGCTCTTTTTTTTGTTTTGTTTTGCTTTTTCATTGTTCATGTGGGATTTTTTTGTAATTTTCTCGTGTTCATTTGCCTTTTTATCTACTTTTAGTAACAGTGTTCCCATTATGAAATTAATTAAATTGCCATTTATATTTCTTAAGCTTTTAAAACACAATAATATAAAGTTTTTGTAGAAAAAATTCGTTTCAAAAAATATTTTGCTATACATATTTCAAAACGAAAAAATCGTTTGTATTTACAAAATCAATCCTTCTTTTTTTACAATCTTGATTTTGAAATTACATATATAAAGTTTATTTTCAGTAAAAATTCTCTTATCTTTTTGCAGTATGAATATTTTGTGATTTATTATTCCTAAGAATATATAAATACAATAAATATTTTCATGTTTTTATTGTTTAAAAAATCTTAATTTAACATACATATACTTAATAGACTTGTAGAATCTTATTATGTACACATTTGTTAAAATACAATTAAAATTATGTAATGAATTGTACTTCAAAACTTATAGCTTTTCTAATTATCACAGATCTTAATTTTAAAAAGTACCTTCTTATATCGTCGGTTGGTTACTGGTTTGCCGCATCAGTAATGTGTTCTCAATATCTGTGCAGCAAACCAGTAACCACCCGACGAATATGTACTTAAAAAGATTAAGTCTCAGTCCAGACTTGCAACTTTTGATGCAGCAAGTCCCGAATATGTGGGAGTGTTGAAATAGAAATATCTACATTTTGTATTCCTCTCTCGCTCTTTCTCACTGAAAAATAAAAAGTTGCTGCAACAAAAATTGCAAGTCTGGACCGGGACGAAATGAATAAGGTTATGGTACTCTATAATTGCAACTATGTACTGAGCTGTTTTACAGCGTATGAATTTCTGTCGTTTTGAAATTTGAATTAAAAAGTTTTTAAAAGGGGAAGCTGAAAATAGCTTCGAGAGCTTAATTAAATTCTTTTAGCTTGCAAGTGCAATAAAAATATTTTTTAAAAATAAACATTTAATTTCCAATCGAAATACAGTGATTTAATAATTGTGTTAGTGATCTGTGTTTTTATTAAAACTACTAAATGGATACAAAGAAGAGCAGTGAGATATGGCTTCACTTCTCAGAAGAAGGAGCAACTCGCACAAAATGCAATTATTGCAAAAAATCTTTGAGTGTTGCAGGCGGATCTACAGGAAATCTGCAGCATCACATCCTGCTACATGCTCACAAAGCCGACTACATCAGCAAACCATTTCTCAATTCATCTCTAGGCCTCCACCAATTCGAAAGGTCCAAAAAATTGATAGGCTGGTGCTAAAAGCGGTGGTGCAAGGTAACCACCCCTACGTTTGGTGGAGGAGCCTGCCCAGGATAACAATTGCCAACAAGGAAGACATTGTCAAAAAACTTGCTTCCAAGTGTTTATGAAGAAGTTCTCGAAAATGTCAAATCGAGCGTTCGTACCTCTGTGGCAGTATGTCTCACGACGGATAGCTGGACATCAAGGAATAATGCCAGCTATGTAGCAATAACTGCACACTACATAGATGAAAACGTAGAGATGAAATCATATTTAATTTCATGTGAAACATTTTCGGAAAGGCACACAGCTGAAAATTTGTGCAACTTTATAAAAAAAACCATGATAGAGTTTGAACTGCAGAATAAAGTAACTGCAATAGTCAGCGACAATGCAGCAAATATTGTTGCAGCTGTTCGCCAGGGGCAATGGCGCAGCGTGGGTTGTTTTGCCCATTCGCTCAACCTAGTCGTTCAGGCAGCATTACGGGAAGTTGAAGACACTGTAGGGAAAGGTAAGAGAATTGTCGAGTATTTTCATAGAAGTTCTCAGGGTGTAAGCAAGCTCTTTGAAATGCAGAGGCAAATGGGAATGACTGAGATGAAGCTGAAACAAGATGTTGAGACACGTTGGAACTCTACCTACCTTATGTTGGAGAGAGTTGTGGCTACGAAAGATGCTGTTGTATCAACGCTTTCTTTAAAAAGGCCTGATCTGTTGCTTTCCTTGCAGGACTGGGAGTATATTCAGGAAATTATTCCGATTTTAAGGCCGTTATACGAAACAACTGTAGAAATTTGTGGGGAAAAGACGACGGTTATTTGTAACATTCTAGATGGTGTTATAGCAAGTTGCTCATCACATAATACCAAGATATCGGCTTTCATTTCCAAAATACAATGTGAGCTAAAACATCGATTTGGAGAGTATGAAAAAAATATTCTTTACGCTGAAAGCATAATTTTGGACCCACGTTTTAAGAGAATAGGATTTAAAAGTGAAGTTTTATATCAGTCGGCCGTAAAAAACTTAAGATCCAGATTGTCCACAATAATACTTCCAAGTCCTACAATTGAAGATACTGCTCAACCTGAAGAGGCTACAGTGAGAGCTGCAGAAGTTTTCAGCTTATGGCAAATATATGACCAGGAGTTTAAAAAAACGGGTCCAACCTGACAACAACTCTGCTGCTGCCATTAGAGAATTCGATAAGTATCTTACTGAAGAATACTTGGAAAGAACGCAAGACCCTTTAAAATGGTGGAAAGAGAGGAAAAACATTTATCCTAGAGTTTATGCTTTTGCTCTCAAGCGTCTCTGTATATTGGTCACGTCAGTGCCTTGCGGACGTATTTTTTCTTCGATGGGACAGATTTTAACCGATAGGCGTACTTGTCTTAAATCCTTAAATCTAATAAAGTTTCAAGTTTAATTTTTCTCCAGCGAAATATGTGAGCTCTAAGGTAATTATTAACAACATAGAACAAGTTTTTATTATAAGATATTTTTTTTAAATGTATTTACCCCAATTTTTTCCAAAATGAATATTAAAACTTAATATATAAAAAATCCCCAGTAAAGCACAGATTATAATTAATTTATTGTTAATTTTTCTTTTGTCGTTTAGCTAAGCTTCATCAACACCAAAATGTGAATAAAGAGAACTTTATAATAATTTTAAACTAACAGCCGGAAGTACCTGAAATAATTAATTACACATTCAAGCATATATTAATTTTCTAGTTATGTTCTTTTTACGCACTACACATAAATATATATATGTATGTATGTATGTATGTATGTATGTATTTTTATACACATCTATACTGCTTAACCAACAATGCTGCAAAGTTATTTTAATTAATAAGTTAATTTGAATGAAAATTTAAAAAAGTGCCTTTATTTTGAAATCTTTTTTATTTAAATATAGTATGTATGTATATATATGTTTAGGTTAAAGTTGTGTTGATGTTTTAGAAAAAAATGATGTACATGCTTCCATATCGGTCAAAAATTTCTTAAATCTTTTTAAAAAGTATTTCTAATATAACAATTTCATATACGTTGTTATAAATAAGAACCACAGATATGTATGTATGTATGTATTTACATTTATATATGTGTATAAGTAATTCTTCATACATTGGTATTACCAAAAAACCGTATTTATACCCTTTGAACATACTTATGTATAAATTTTAATTTTATGTTTTTGCCAGTTTTTTTTTCAATCTTTCAAATAAGTAAATCTAATCAAGAAATTCCAACAAATGATTGTATGAATTAACTATAAATAAATAAATATTGTTTATTTAGATTTTGAATATATGTAAATAGTTTTTTTAAATGAGAAATTTAACAAATCATTTAATATATGTACATATGTATGCATGTAGTATGTATGTATCATATTGGCGAGCTTCGAGTAGTTATTGCAGATGATCAAACCAAAACTATAAGTTCAAATAGTTCTTTTTTTCAATGGAGAAGTTTCTGTAAACAAAAAAAGCAAATACAAATTTGAATTTATTTTGTCATGTATTGTTATCAATAAATTATAATGCTATAAGTTTTCATTAACCACTAAATCGAAATTACATGAAATACATACCTTTGAATCAATTGCACATTAATGAATAGCAAATTCAATCCGTTGATAAACCTTAGCATGAACTTCACTTGTTCAAAGACTGTTAGCAGCAATATTTCCCAAGTAGAAAAGTCATTATTTACATAGAACGATACAACATATATGTATATTTATATACTAGAATTTCCATTTCTTAATAAATACCTGCTCTTCTTTTAGTTGTACTTTACAAAAAAGCACTTGCAACATTTTGCAATTTTTTAAACTGCTTTAACTTCTCCCATACGTAATTCAGTTATTTTCGCTCCCGCTTTTTGACTTTTATTCATTGGTCATAGATTTATTTACCAGCAGAGACTTAATTGTGGCAAAATAAAAACACATCTTGAACACTTCTTAATGCTATTAATATTTTCCAAATTCCTTATTTTATGTCACACAAAAAAATACTTTAATATTGGAAAAAAAATTTACTTGCTGATTTTTCCTTTGTGTTATATTGTTTGTTTTGATCATTTTGCCAAAAAATAACAAAAACAGTGCATTTGTCTCTTTTTATTGACCGAATCAACTGTTTGTTTTTTTATTTCGTTCTTTTTCTTGAAAAGAGCGGATGAACGAAATGAACGAACTCGTTCTTTTTTACAAAATGAACGAAAATGAGCGGTCACTTAAATGAACGATTTGGCACAGCTTTAATATACATACCAAGGCATATCAAACAGGTACATGCATCAGGCAAATTGCTCATCCGCTGATTTTTTGTTTACACGTTTATAACGAAGAATTCATTTGACAATTACTTTTGTGCCTTGTTTGATGCATACAATTTTTTGACAATTACTTTGTAAAACTGTGTGAGAAGCACAGAGTTGCCACAGTGTTTTCTCTAATGCGTGTACCTGTAGTAAATGTGCCTTGATACATACACACTACAGACATTAGCAAGGGAATTTATATTTACTTGCCAATATTTATATACATACATATATGTTGCATATATATACTCGTATGTATTTATCAACATTTCTTTAAAAAAATCCATAAGTTCTCAACATAGCAACCAGTGTTGCCAGAAAATGATGGTGAGAGAATGCTAAATCGGTCAAAAAATTCTGCTAAAATGTTCTACAGAAGAAAATTATTGAAATAGCTTTGAACTTCATGTTTGTACAAACTTATTATTTACAGGTATTTTTATAGGAAATGTTGCAATTACGTTTAAAATTTTTTAACGCACTAATAATCCACAATGACAACAACAAGTATTTGGAATAGTTTCATTGTTTCCATTTTAGCATTTTCACTGCTAGGTCTGGCATTTTCATTAGTTAAACAGCATTCAACTTTCAAAAAATTTTGCTAAATGCTTTCTAGCAGAGTTTGTTGCAAATAAAAAAATTTAATTCCTTAAAAAAATTCTTCTGTATGGAGGATTTTTCTCATAAATGTACATGTATTGCAGGGTAAAGGTTCCCTGATGATCTGCACTAGCAACTGTGAAATGCGCATAGCATCCAGCTAACCCTTCAATAATCAATTTCAATGTACGTATTTTTAATAAACAAATATTTTACTGAATAAGTAAAATAATAATTAGAGATTATTAGCGTTAACATTTTTTTAACGCAATTATAACATTTCCAAAAAACAGCAATTATTAACTATTTTATGTCTGTATGTGCTATAAAAATACATGTAAATACTAATGAGTTTGTATAAACATAAAATTCAAAGCTATTTCAATAATTTTTTCTACATTTACATCTAGCATTATACTTTTATTCTGTAGAACATTTTAGCAGAATTTTTTTACCGAATTAACATTCTCTCATCAGCATTTTCTGGCAACACTGGATAGTTTGCTACTTCAAGTGTAGATATGTATATGTGTTTACAATGGTATGCATGTACAATGTGTACGCCAACCACTACTTTGATACAAAGCGAGCACGTTACTACCTAGCGGGAAAACTCAGAATATATTATTACTTCAGGCCTTATTAAATCAACTACTATTTTTATCTAACTGCTAAAGAATGCCTTATAGAAGGCCGCGACTCTTTTGCATAAAAGATAAGATACACTTTTCACACTCCTTTTTTTGAAAAGGAGGAAGAGGAGTAAAATTTTTCGCGTGTATTTTTACCAAACGAAAAGTAAAATCTATTAATTCGAAGACTTTTCAGAATGTCTGGCAAAAATGATATAAGAGTGGAATGGAGCAAGTAGACCTTGTACATCCAAAAGAAGGAGTACAAAGGCCTTCTAGAAGGTATCCTTGCTCTTTCTTTTTCCCGCTGGGTATAAATCGTACATGTATAAAATTGGTTTTGCAAACATGTGTATGTATGTACATATGTATATTCATATCGGAAACAAAAATATAAACAAACTAGGAGAAGTGTTCATGCAATTTCCTTGCAAGTAATCAACGTAAGCCAAATGTTGCCGATTTTTTAATTGTAGGGGACGAATATATGTTTTATTGTTGTATAATTGCAAATAGATCTATAAGTATATCGATTCACACCGAAGTCAATATTGCGCAATTTTCATCACATGTAGTATTTATTATGTTCATGCAAAAATATATGAAAATGAATGAATCAGACTTTGGAGGTTTGTGTGATCCATCCGGCTCATTTCTTGCAGTTTGTAAGACTGAGTTTACATCTGGCATATCTTGTGTGCCATGTGCCAAAAAAAGAGTAACCAGTAATTACTAATGCAAAACTGTTTGATTCAGAGATGTATTTATTGATTTAAACTGTTTCCAATAATGTTGGATTCCATAAAATTGTCTATTAGTTATGCATGAAACTGTTCAACTTAATAAATATGTACGTGTCTGAATCAAACTGTTTTTTATTAGTAATTAGTGGTTACGCTTTTTTTTACGCATGTAAGTTAAGAAACAATGTTCTTATATTAACCTTTATGTCAACGGCAACATACCTGGGTATGTTTTTAGTTTTGAAAACGCTGTAGCTCTAAACTGGATAACCGGATCGACTTGAAATTTCTTGATATCCTAGTCAAAACTGTTTTACGCAATAGTTCCAAGTTTGGTTAGGATTAGATCATCCGTTCGGAAGATAAAGCACTTTTACAAAGTTGCACCCTTAAGTCAACAGAATACATACCTGGGTATGTATAGTAAAACTCATGCAAATATGATAATATAATGTAAAAGTATAGTTTATTTTGAGCTAAGTTTTGTAATAATTTTTTTATTATTATTATATAATGTCAGTTTTAATTATTTTTGCTTAAAATTATTGAAATTCAAATACATCTATCGCATTGAGGTAAGTCTTTGGAATGCTCTGCGCACACTGGTTTGTTGCATAATGTGCATGCTTTACGAGTAGGGCGTCGTTTCGAGCAGATGTAGCAATTCCCCTTTACTTTTAGCCGGCCCGTACTATCACGTTCCTCCGATGCATGTGCCTCAGCATCCACAACTCCGATGGGCCCACCTTTCATGGCTTCGATGGCGTTGCGCGTTGAAAATACTCTGGATATTCTGCTGTTATTCGCCCTTCTTTCCATTTCTTGCTTGCACAATTGCTCGCTAAGCTGATGGAGAAACATGCTACGGCGGCTTTTAGATGTCTTCAGGTGAGTGTTGTTGTCAATGTATATTAAGTATGCAGCAAACGCAGCAACGTCCACAATATTATAAAAGAAAGCCAGAGGCCATCTATTTGTGCGCAGCTTCGTACTAAATTCGGACAAGCACTTGTCCATGTTATCAACGCCACCTTTGGTTTTGTTGTAGTCCAATATAAGCAATGGCTTCTTCTTAGGACCGGTCGTTTCTGTTGTATAATGAGTAGTGGACAACATTACAACTGCCTTGTTTTTCTTGGGAACGTACGAGCACATCGGAACGTGATTACAGAACCCAAACATTGATGATTCAGCCTCACGTCGTTTCGGGTTGGTTTATTCATTGGTCATAGATTTATTTACCAGCAGAGACTTAATTGTGGCAAAATAAAAACACATCTTGAACACTTCTTAATGCTATTAATATTTTCCAAATTCCTTATTTTATGTCACACAAAAAAATACTTTAATATTGGAAAAAAAATTTACTTGCTGATTTTTCCTTTGTGTTATATTGTTTGTTTTGATCATTTTGCCAAAAAATAACAAAAACAGTGCATTTGTCTCTTTTTATTGACCGAATCAACTGTTTGTTTTTTTATTTCGTTCTTTTTCTTGAAAAGAGCGGATGAACGAAATGAACGAACTCGTTCTTTTTTACAAAATGAACGAAAATGAGCGGTCACTTAAATGAACGATTTGGCACAGCTTTAATATACATACCAAGGCATATCAAACAGGTACATGCATCAGGCAAATTGCTCATCCGCTGATTTTTTGTTTACACGTTTATAACGAAGAATTCATTTGACAATTACTTTTGTGCCTTGTTTGATGCATACAATTTTTTGACAATTACTTTGTAAAACTGTGTGAGAAGCACAGAGTTGCCACAGTGTTTTCTCTAATGCGTGTACCTGTAGTAAATGTGCCTTGATACATACACACTACAGACATTAGCAAGGGAATTTATATTTACTTGCCAATATTTATATACATACATATATGTTGCATATATATACTCGTATGTATTTATCAACATTTCTTTAAAAAAATCCATAAGTTCTCAACATAGCAACCAGTGTTGCCAGAAAATGATGGTGAGAGAATGCTAAATCGGTCAAAAAATTCTGCTAAAATGTTCTACAGAAGAAAATTATTGAAATAGCTTTGAACTTCATGTTTGTACAAACTTATTATTTACAGGTATTTTTATAGGAAATGTTGCAATTACGTTTAAAATTTTTTAACGCACTAATAATCCACAATGACAACAACAAGTATTTGGAATAGTTTCATTGTTTCCATTTTAGCATTTTCACTGCTAGGTCTGGCATTTTCATTAGTTAAACAGCATTCAACTTTCAAAAAATTTTGCTAAATGCTTTCTAGCAGAGTTTGTTGCAAATAAAAAAATTTAATTCCTTAAAAAAATTCTTCTGTATGGAGGATTTTTCTCATAAATGTACATGTATTGCAGGGTAAAGGTTCCCTGATGATCTGCACTAGCAACTGTGAAATGCGCATAGCATCCAGCTAACCCTTCAATAATCAATTTCAATGTACGTATTTTTAATAAACAAATATTTTACTGAATAAGTAAAATAATAATTAGAGATTATTAGCGTTAACATTTTTTTAACGCAATTATAACATTTTCAAAAAACAGCAATTATTAACTATTTTATGTCTGTATGTGCTATAAAAATACATGTAAATACTAATGAGTTTGTATAAACATAAAATTCAAAGCTATTTCAATAATTTTTTCTACATTTACATCTAGCATTATACTTTTATTCTGTAGAACATTTTAGCAGAATTTTTTTACCGAATTAACATTCTCTCATCAGCATTTTCTGGCAACACTGGATAGTTTGCTACTTCAAGTGTAGATATGTATATGTGTTTACAATGGTATGCATGTACAATGTGTACGCCAACCACTACTTTGATACAAAGCGAGCACGTTACTACCTAGCGGGAAAACTCAGAATATATTATTACTTCAGGCCTTATTAAATCAACTACTATTTTTATCTAACTGCTAAAGAATGCCTTATAGAAGGCCGCGACTCTTTTGCATAAAAGATAAGATACACTTTTCACACTCCTTTTTTTGAAAAGGAGGAAGAGGAGTAAAATTTTTCGCGTGTATTTTTACCAAACGAAAAGTAAAATCTATTAATTCGAAGACTTTTCAGAATGTCTGGCAAAAATGATATAAGAGTGGAATGGAGCAAGTAGACCTTGTACATCCAAAAGAAGGAGTACAAAGGCCTTCTAGAAGGTATCCTTGCTCTTTCTTTTTCCCGCTGGGTATAAATCGTACATGTATAAAATTGGTTTTGCAAACATGTGTATGTATGTACATATGTATATTCATATCGGAAACAAAAATATAAACAAACTAGGAGAAGTGTTCATGCAATTTCCTTGCAAGTAATCAACGTAAGCCAAATGTTGCCGATTTTTTAATTGTAGGGGACGAATATATGTTTTATTGTTGTATAATTGCAAATAGATCTATAAGTATATCGATTCACACCGAAGTCAATATTGCGCAATTTTCATCACATGTAGTATTTATTATGTTCATGCAAAAATATATGAAAATGAATGAATCAGACTTTGGAGGTTTGTGTGATCCATCCGGCTCATTTCTTGCAGTTTGTAAGACTGAGTTTACATCTGGCATATCTTGTGTGCCATGTGCCAAAAAAAGAGTAACCAGTAATTACTAATGCAAAACTGTTTGATTCAGAGATGTATTTATTGATTTAAACTGTTTCCAATAATGTTGGATTCCATAAAATTGTCTATTAGTTATGCATGAAACTGTTCAACTTAATAAATATGTACGTGTCTGAATCAAACTGTTTTTTATTAGTAATTAGTGGTTACGCTTTTTTTTACGCATGTAAGTTAAGAAACAATGTTCTTATATTAACCTTTATGTCAACGGCAACATACCTGGGTATGTTTTTAGTTTTGAAAACGCTGTAGCTCTAAACTGGATAACCGGATCGACTTGAAATTTCTTGATATCCTAGTCAAAACTGTTTTACGCAATAGTTCCAAGTTTGGTTAGGATTAGATCATCCGTTCGGAAGATAAAGCACTTTTACAAAGTTGCACCCTTAAGTCAACAGAATACATACCTGGGTATGTATAGTAAAACTCATGCAAATATGATAATATAATGTAAAAGTATAGTTTATTTTGAGCTAAGTTTTGTAATAATTTTTTTATTATTATTATATAATGTCAGTTTTAATTATTTTTGCTTAAAATTATTGAAATTCAAATACATCTATCGCATTGAGGTAAGTCTTTGGAATGCTCTGCGCACACTGGTTTGTTGCATAATGTGCATGCTTTACGAGTAGGGCGTCGTTTCGAGCAGATGTAGCAATTCCCCTTTACTTTTAGCCGGCCCGTACTATCACGTTCCTCCGATGCATGTGCCTCAGCATCCACAACTCCGATGGGCCCACCTTTCATGGCTTCGATGGCGTTGCGCGTTGAAAATACTCTGGATATTCTGCTGTTATTCGCCCTTCTTTCCATTTCTTGCTTGCACAATTGCTCGCTAAGCTGATGGAGAAACATGCTACGGCGGCTTTTAGATGTCTTCAGGTGAGTGTTGTTGTCAATGTATATTAAGTATGCAGCAAACGCAGCAACGTCCACAATATTATAAAAGAAAGCCAGAGGCCATCTATTTGTGCGCAGCTTCGTACTAAATTCGGACAAGCACTTGTCCATGTTATCAACGCCACCTTTGGTTTTGTTGTAGTCCAATATAAGCAATGGCTTCTTCTTAGGACCGGTCGTTTCTGTTGTATAATGAGTAGTGGACAACATTACAACTGCCTTGTTTTTCTTGGGAACGTACGAGCACATCGGAACGTGATTACAGAACCCAAACATTGATGATTCAGCCTCACGTCGTTTCGGGTTGGCAAATGCTGCTGGCACGAATGTACGCCTTTTGTTGCAAGTACCCAATATAGATAAATTGTTGTCTAACATCAAAGCTTTTGCCAAGTTGTAGCTAGTGAAAAAGTTGTCACCTACAATATTTCTTCCACTTCCAGCAAAAAGGTTGACACATAAATCCTTTATTACTCTTTCGCCAACGTTTCTTTCACGTTCACCAGACGGTGCCATTCCTGTATAGATTTGTCCCTGCATTGAAAAATTATATTCAATTTAGTTATTTAGATTTTCAACAATTTTCACCACACTTTTATTGCATATTTGGCAGGTTTTGATGGTATGTATTGCGTGAAGCCAGTTCCACCACGATAAGCATACAATTGTTCATCTACGGTGACGTTGGCTCCAGCCACGTAATATCTACGAAGACAGCTGTTAAGCATCAAAAAACGTCCGATATTGCTGCTGCTTTGTCAGTTTGTTCTCGTTGCTGGCGTGTGTTTCCATTATCAAAACGTATGAAGCGGCTTATTTCCGAAAATCGCCGTACACTCATTACGGCACGATATAGTGGATGTGAAGTAGTTTTCCACAAATCTTTCGTATGCACGTAACCAGAATGTGTAACGCCACTTAGCAAAAGTAGGCCCAAATATGCATCAAATTCACTTTTTGTTATGGGAATCCATGATCTCGGTTCTCTTGTTGGATGTTTTGCGTTATCAGTATCATAAAATTGCCTTGCCTTTCGATTTGATTCACGAATAATTATGTCGCATATTTCGTTTGACATTATCAATTGGAACGTTTCTGCAATGGTCAAACCCTGCGTTGCCCGTACTGGTCCAGATTCTGCACTTCTTAGAATGTTGTGCGTACGGAATCTTACAGGTTGTGGTTGTATCGAGGACCAAACATTACCATCTCTGGCAGTAAAAACTTCGCCAGTTTCAATTGGTGCATCTTCAAGATCTTCATCAGAATCACTGTCGCCCTCTGGGTCATATTCTGGTAACATGGGTTCTTCAACGTTTGAGTCATCTCCACCAATATCACCTAAAGCCTCGTCACCAACTATTGAATCGTGGCCACTTGTTTCTTCTTGGCTCTCTTCAAGCGCTTGCCGAATATATGCTTGTTGTTCTTCGTACGAAAGTGCGCTTAGTTGTCACGGAGTAAGCCATTCACCATCAGCCATTTCACTTTTAATATTTTTTTATTTCCACAAAATAAACAGAAACGTCTTTTCACTTCGAATCGCAAATGTAAACAAAATTTTCTGACGATACTACAAAGAATGAAATTTCCGCAACAATAACTGTTTCTACCTGCCTATATTATATATTTATTATATACCACTTTTTTCAACAAACAATGACTGTGCGGATGAAATTGGTTATCATAAAATTGTTTAGCCTTTTGTCCATTTCTAACAAACTAAAAAAATAATTAGGAAATTCCAACAAACCAGGTAGATACGTAATTACAAAACGTATGTACATACCCAGGTATGCTGCTGTGGACGTGCGTAAAGCATTTCTGCTGTTGACATAAAGGTTAATAAAAAATTATTAAATTTCAAGATACCTTTGTATCTTGAAATATTCTATATTTAATATTTATTTTAATTTTCTTACGAAACTATTAGTTTACTTATGAACTAGTTTTTTAAACTATGTTAAGTTTTTTGAGTTTTCTTATGGACTAGTTTTTTAAACTATGTTAAGTTTTTTGAGTTTTCTTATGAACTGGTTTTTTAAACTATGTTAAGTTTTTTGAGTTTTCTTATAAACTGGCGAGCTAGAGTATTAACAGTGCTATTTATACTCTTCGTTCGTATAATCTTAAAGGTAGAGGTCCATAGCTCGCTTTTTGCGCGTTATGCTTTACACGCGTTTCATCCTCTTGTTTCATTCTATACTTTGTTCGCGTTGAGTTACATGCACTGCTTTTCATGCGCCATTTTATTTTTGTTTTGATCAGCTGTGTGCGTTTGTTTATAAATACTTATAAAGAAAAAATGGAGAGTGAAATCGAGTTTTTAAAAGAATTTGTGGAGTTAGTCGAGTTTGTATATTTAATTTTATGTGCAAAAGATGCCTATGAACAATTTCAAAAAAGAAAAGGTTTTGGGTACGGCCGTGTATTTAGAACGGAATTTAAGTGGGTTTTTTGAAACCACATTTAAAAAATTAAAACTTCTGACCCTGAGCAATTTCGAACCGCGACAAGAATGTCTGCAGATGTCTTTGACTATTTATTCAGCATTTTAAAAGATAGTCTTGAGAAGAACTCGGCCAGGGCTATTCCAGCAGATTTTCGGCTGTTGTTGACTTTAATGTAAGTAAATTGAAAATTACATATAAATGTATGCACATTATTGGCTTAAGCAATAACTTTTCTAAGCAGCTATTTAATACAGATTTAGCGGAGATGACCTCAGTACGTAAAAGTAATCGATAACTAATATGCAAAATTTGTTACTGAGAAAAGTGTGGTGAAAAGTTAATTAAAATACATCGCATTAATGAAAATATTCACATATTTTATTAAACAAGTTTTTTTTTTAATAAGAAATTTTTTTTATTGAAAAAAAAGAAAAAAAATGATCCACGGCAAAATAATATTTATCGATAACGTAAGAAATAAAGTATTATTTAACATCTTTAGCATTCAAGAACAGCTGACTTTCTTTCATGGTGCTTGTAACGCGTACAAAAGTAGAAAGTAGACCTACTTTTTGCTTTGAACGCGCCTACGCGTTCTGCGCTTTTTGCAATGTAACTTGTCACATACTATTACATTGATTCTACTTTTTTGACAGGTGCATAGAAAGCGTAACGCGCAAAAAGCGAGCTATGGACCTCTACCTTAAGGGATAATATTTTAGTGTTCTTTTGTTCTTACAAAGAGTTATAAACATTTGTGTCTTTGTTCTTATTTATCTAGAACTAGCTGATACTTCTTTGTGTATTAAAAACATGTTTTTTTTCATGATCAATCTTATCTAATTTATTAGAGTTTACATCATTTTGTTTACAGAATTTTTACTCTTACAATAGATATATTTTATTTATGATTTGGTTCTTAGCTTTATTACTTATGGTTGAAGGTTATTTACGATATCAATTGCTGTATCGTTTTTAATGTTAGTATACCTGTGCTTGGGTTGACCTTAACTCTCCTCCTGCTTAAAATGAATCGTTCCGAATCGTAATTCTCCCCTCACTTAAAATGAATCGTCTCGATTCATGCCTGATTAATGCTTATTTCATATCTGATTCTTTCTAGTTCTGTGTTATAAAAAACTTGAAAGTTTTCTCTAGTCCTTATTGCTCTTAAAGTTAAATAGTATTTTGTTGCCTTTAAAATAATATATACAAGTGCCGTTGTTGTTATAATTGCTAAAATTATATATAAAGAGTATCTGATAGGATGCGTTTCTATTGGTATTACAAATTTCCTTAGAGAATCTATATTGTTGAATGCCAATTCCGAAGAGGATGTTAGTATTTTTGTTATTTCTATATCCTCGTCATGTTTACTGATTATGGTTTCTATTAATTTATCGTGAATGTTTATAAAGGTAATATTATTGATCACTACTCTGTCTGTGTATTTCACTAATATGGTTCCAGTAATATTTTCGTCATTGATAGTGGTTACACCGTCTAAAAGGATGAATCATTCATCTATTTTGAATAATGGGTAATTATATTCCTGTAATACTATACATTTTGCTTTTCTGTTTTCTAATAAGGGTATGATGCAGTCATCATTTGTGGTGTTGGTTTTACAAATGTTTTTGCCTAAAAATTTTTTACAATTATATACCCTAGTATAAACATTATTACAAGAAGCGATTTCCTTTTCGGTGGACACCTTGCCATGTTTGACGCTGAGTGATGTAAATTTAAATAACTTGCAATAATTGTTTATGATGGGATACTTGTATATAGTAATGATGGAGTCATTGGTTCTTGTGATATAAATATCGGAATATTCTAGTATGTTAATAATTGGTACGGATTTTAATTCATGTTCCGTTAATTCCCGTACATCATTTAGATTTAGTGATTCAGTTAAGTACTCGTTGTTTTTAGCAGCGTTTATCGTTCTAACAAGTGTTAACAATTGTTCGTGAATTAGTTTGATTGCGATATAAGTGTCGGTTGGTTCTCTTTGTATGGAATCTAACATTTTCTCGAATCTGGAGTTAATTATTCTTTGTTTTTCGTTATTTTCAATTAGGGTGTTAATTTTAGTTTCTATTTCAATTAAGTCATTGTGGTATGGTATGCCAGTAATGAACTTCAAAGTCGATCCCAAAAAATTTAATCTTCGTTTTTCAATTCTATGCTCGTTAAGTTGATCGATTAGTGTTTCTTTTTTCTTCATCAAAATCTGTTCCTCCAAAGTGGGGTAAGAATTTTTGTCAAATATTTGGTCGTACACCTTGAGGATTTTCGTTAAATTAGTCATGTGAAACAAAAATGTAAATTCATCAAATAAATATGTGTCGTCAGTTCGGGTTAATATATATTTTTTGTTTTCCACATGTTCAATCTCAATTGTTGCTTCTAACTTCTGGAATAATATTGCCAGTACGGCTATAATCTGGAATACTTCCTTCATTGCTTGAAAATGTGATGTTCTTTATATTGTTTTTATGCACTCTTTTTCCTTTCTTTGTTAGGATAATGTCTCCTAAGTCTTCTTCAACAATTTCTTTTTTATAACGCGGTAAGTTTTTATTTCTAATTCCAACTATTTTCACTAATATTTGTGTTCCTTTTGTGAAAGTTCTATGTTTGGTGTTTTTGTAGGGCCCATATTATGGCCAATAATTCTTTTTCGTTTGTACTGTATCTCTGTCCTGTTTTACTCAAAGTTCTTGACAAGAAATAAATTGGGTTTTTATTATGGCTTAACACGGCTCCAAGAGCTATGTTGGATGCGTCCGTTGTTAATTCAAAAGGTTTTTTAAAGTCTGGTTGGAATAATTCCACCTGTTCTTTTAATTTTTCTACAGCTGCTATGGCTGCCTGGTCTAATTTAATTTCATTATTTGCACTTTTATTCTTACCTACATGTGCGTTTTCTCCCTTCAAATGTATGTTTAGAGGTTTTGTAATTTGGGCGTAGTCTTTTACAAATCTACGATAGTAACCTGTTAGTCCTAAAAATCCTCTCAAGTCTTTCAGGGTTTTTGGAATGAGGAAATTTTCAATCGCCCTTATTTTCTCTGGGTCTGTTGTTATTTTATTGTGTTTGATGATGTGTCCTAAGTACTCAACTTCGGACATAAAGAATTTTGATTTTTCATTCGAGACTTTTAGAGTAGCCTTTTTTAATGCATTAAAGACAATGTTTATATGTTTCATGTGTTCTTCTGCTGTAGGTGAATAGATCAAAACATCATCTATGTAGACATATACAAATTTACCTATGAATTCCCTTAATATGTCGTCTACACACCGTTGAAAAGTTGAAGGTGCATTCTTTAAACCGAAAAGCATACGTATGAATTCATACTTGCCTCCATTTACACAAAAAGCTGTTTTTCCCTGTCACTTTCTTTAATTCTAATTTGGTGGAAACCAGATTCTAAATCTAAAGTTGTAAAGAATTTAGCTTTTCCTAAGTTTTGTAAAGTTGTGTTTACATCGGGGATGATATATCTGTCTGTAACTGTCTGTTCATTTAATTTACGGAAATCTATTACCATTCTTCTTTTAGGTTTTCCATTTTCGTCGACTCCTTTTTTATGTACCGTTAACATTGGAGAATTGTAGGGACTGAAGCTTCTTTGGATTATCCCATCTTTTAATAATTTTTCAATTTCTTTATTAACGAATTCAATATCGTTCATATTTCCAGGATATTGTTTCGTCCAAATTGGGTCTTTGCAAGTTGTTCTAATACTTGCTTCTATCGTTGTGGTGAAAGGCAAAGGACCTATTCTATTATTTTCCTGCATTAAATTATTTATTTCTAATTCGTATTGTTTATCTCCTATAGAGTAATTTATTTTCTGCGATAATTCTGGGACAGTGAACAGTTTTCTTCCTACGTCTATGACTGCATTTAATTGTTTTAGCCCTTCAATTCCTAGCATAAGATCATAATCATCATTACTTTTGATTTCGAAAAGTTCTAAATCTTGCTTAAATAATTTTATTTTCTGTTTATGATTTAAAATCGATTCACCGTGCATGGTGATCATTCTAAATGGTCTTGTTTTAATTCTAGATCCAATAATTAAATTCTTATTAATATAATTATGGGTTGCACCACAATCTATAAAAATTTAATAATTTTTTTCATCTTCGTCTTTCATATATATGTAGAGCAACCCATTTATTAGTTTAAAGTCTTATAAATACTACCATTATTATATCGTGACTTACTACTTTTTTCTGTTGTGGTACTGCCGTTCTCATCTCTATCTTGGGTTGTTTCTATTCTATTGTTGCGCTGCAATTTGTTGTTGTTATTAAAGTTCCCGGTTTGATCTCTCATTCTTTTCCATGGTTAGCTGTGAAATCCTTGTTGGTTGTATTGGATTTGCCTGGTGTTGCCAGAAGAAATGTCCATTTGCTCTGGCTTCGAAAAATTTTGGTGTAGTTGACGTTGTTGTTGATTCTGTTGATGATGTTGATTTGGTAAATGATAGGAGGGTCTTCTGAAGTGTTGATTACTTTCGAATCGTTGACGTGGTTGTTTTTTTTGCTGTACTTTTATATAATGGCCTCTGTTATTTCTGTGATGGATATTATGTTGGAAACTTCAGTGGTTATCATTATGCTCTATAGTTTGAGCGATGGCGTAGGCGTGTTCTAGATCATTTATTGGGTTCCCGTAAAGGGTTGAACGTATGAAGTTATCATTTATGCCGTTCTTAAATGTGCGGACTGCATCTTCCATTGCAAGTGCAGTCATACACTTGATTGACTCCGGGGGATCTCCAGACATTGCAATTTTTGCAATTTTTTGCTTTGCTAACTTCATCATGAAATTCTGACCGTGATGACTTGCCTTGTGTTAATTTTGTTAATTCGTCCTTAAGGACATACCGTGGCCGTTGATCACAATAAGTGTAGTCCAATCTATATAAGATTGCTTCAAAATTAAAAATCGTATTGTGGTTCAAGGAATTGGAAAGTCTACTAATGCTA
Source organism: Nowickia ferox (assembly GCA_936439885.1). Lineage (NCBI taxonomy): Eukaryota > Metazoa > Arthropoda > Insecta > Diptera > Tachinidae > Nowickia > Nowickia ferox. Next base: position 54,992,255 of record OW387023.1, read on the forward strand.
TTCATTATGCGTGTAGCATCCTCTCTCCATAATCGATAGTTGCTCTTTATTCCATCAAATATGGATAATGATTTGAATATTTCCAGATTTATGTCGTCCGGTGTATTATATGCAGCTACCCTTGGCTCTAAGGCTACGGCATGTGGTTGATTTACAACAGGATTTATTGGGATTTGTTCCAATCTGCTGCGTAGCGTAGCATTTTCTAGTTGGACGGCTTCTAATGCTACTTGGAGGTTTGCCATCTGTTGCATCAATTGGTTTAGGTTTACTTGTTCCATGTTTCTGGTTGTATCGTATGTGTATCCTCTGGATGCTTTTCTCATTAAAAAACTTTATTATTTTATTTCAGTTTATACTTTACGTTCCTTTCTATGAGGAATTCCTTTTAAGTTTGAAATATCCTGTTTCTATGCAAGATTATTTGTTATCCTTGCTGCGACAAGGAATTTGGTCCGCTCAACTAGAGGATATCAATATAATATTCTCCTGGCAGGATCGCCAGTTAAGAAACAATGTTCTTATACTAATAAAAAATTATTAAATTTTAAGATACCTTTGTATCTTGAAATATTCTTTATTTAATATTTATTTTAATTTTCTTACGAAACTATTGGTTTACTTATGAACTAGTTTTTTAAACTATGTTAAGTTTTTTGAGTTTTCTTATGAACTGGTTTGCGAGAGTATTTACAGTGCTATTTATACTCTTCGTTCGTATAATCTTAAGGGATGATATTTTAGTGGTCTTTTGTTCTTACAAAGAGTTATAAACATTTGTGTCTTTGTTCTTATTTATCTAGAACTAGCTGATACTTCTTTGTGTATTAAAAACATGTTTTTTTTCATGATCAATCTTCTCTAATTTATTAGTGTTTACATTATTTTGTTTACAGTATTTTTACTCTTACAATAGATATATTATATTTATGATTTGGTTCTTATCTTTATTACTTATGGTTAAAGATTATTTACGATATCAATTGCTTTATCGTTTATTAATGTTAGTATACCTGAGCTTGGGTTCACTTTAACTTGTATAGCACATGGCACACAGATGTAGACCCGGCCTAACATGCGTATAAATGTCTTCGAAAATTTTTGTTTAAATTACAAACAAATCAAGAGCTGTAAAAATTAAGGTTTGGAACCAATAAAATTTTAAATAGCACTTACATAAGTATTTAGGTACATATGTATATATTTATGTATACCTGTCTGTGAATATAATTAATAAATAGTTATAAGTTATCAAGCATAAGCTTTCGTTTTATTGTATCTTCCTTTCATAAATTTATACCTATACATACATACATACATACATATGTATATTGGGTTTTTTTTATTGAGGTATAGAACTTTAAGTTGGCATCACTTTTTTAACTGGCGGATATTTTGTCAGCTGTCAAGTGATTAATATTTAGTTTGGTTTGCCATTTCATCATGAACAGGTTGACAAAAGAACAACGCTTGCAAATCGTGCAAATTTATTTCGAAAATAATGGTTCCGTTCGCGAAGTTTACCGCAAGCTCCGTCCATTTTATGGTCGACATAATCGTCCATCAGAGCAATTAATTCGGTTAACCATGGATCGTTTTCGCACTACGTTTACTCTATGTGATAATACGCATCCGCAGAGACGTCGAACAGTGCGCACCGAAGAAACAATTGCCGCTGTAGAGCAAAGTGTTGAAGAGGACCCGAATGAATCGATTCGCCACCGTGCACAGCAATTGGAGCTTTGTCCATCAACTTTATGGAAGATTTTGCGCAAAGATCTTGGCTTGCGACCTTACAAGATCCAGCTTGTGCAAGAATTAAAGCCGCGAGACCATGCAATGCGTCGTGATTTTGGTGTATGGGCCGAAAATGAGATTGATCTCGATGCTGATTTTCATCGCAAAATTTTGTTCAGTGATGAGGCTCATTTTTGGTTGAATGGCTACGTCAACAAGCAAAATTGCCGCATTTGGAGTGAAGAGAATTTACATGAGACCCTTGAGACGCCATTACATCCACAAAAACTGACTGTTTGGTGTGCTCTATGGGCTGTTGGAGTCATTGGGCCATACTTCTTCCGAAATAATGCTGGAGAGTCAGTTACCGTTAATGGAGACCGGTATAGAGCCATGATAACCGACTATTTTGTTCCCGAATTGGATGGCATGAATGTGGATGAGTTGTGGTTCCAACAAGACGGCGCTACATGCCACACAGCGCACGTCACAATCGATTTATTGAAGGAAACATTCGATGAGCGCATAATTTCGCCGAATGGACCTGTCAATTGGCCACCAAGATCGTGTGATTTGACACCATTGGATTATTTTCTTTGGGGATATGTGAAGTCGCTCGTCTACGCCAACAAACCAGAAACGTTAGGGGACTTGGAAGCCAACATTCGTGGCGTTATTGCCAACATACGGCCCCATATGCTCGAAAAAGTGGTTGAAAATTGGACCTGTAGAATTGGCTTTATTCGAGCCAGCCGCGGCGGCCACATGCCCGAAATCATATTTAAACGTTAATGCCAATAAAGCCAAATTGATGGACATTAAAACGATTTTCTTGTGTTTTATTTCAATTCGAAGTTCTATACCTCTAAAAAAACACCCTGTATATAAATAATTGATACTTATAAAAACAATTTCACTCTAATTCAGTGCGAGTCGCAAAAGTTTAATTTTTACAACAATAAAACACATGATTTTACACTACAATAACTTAAGAAGGCACATTATTTTACAATCAATGTATGCCATGCCAGAGATACATAAGTGCCATTTCAACTTTTACAAAACTTATATTACGTATTTATGTACCTACCAAAATTAAGAAAGTACCTACATAAGTATGTATATCCAAAACAGTAATTTTAAACGCAAATGCAAAATATCCCTGTGATTAAAGCATTTGTGTTTCAGCTATTTTCGTACAAGCCAGCCAATTGGATAGCTTCCTATCCAACCTTTAATGTATGCACCCAGAAGAAGACAGATTCAAATACAGCTTATCTTTTTGGGAGTATTTATAAGAAATACAAGTGTTGAAATAAATGTTTAATTGTATGGCTGTGTGTACAAAGTCCCGGAGTTTTATAAATATGTATGTACACACTTTAAAAATTTTTGAATTAAATTGGGTGAACCTGGAATATACGACTATGTATGTGACCAAAATATGCATAAGTAGGTATAAGGGTTAAAAATGTGTATGCCTTTTTATTAAAACAATGCCGGATATCAGTAAATGAGTTCAAATTTTCAACATGATTCCATCATGATTTTTTATTGGAAAATCCCTAACAGTTGATAGCCATATCATAAAAGTGTGAAAAATAAGGAATCTCCACACGTTGATCCTGTCGTAGTAGTTATATCCTATACATATGTACATATAAGTTCATAGTATGTACATACATATATATGTAGGTATATATTTTTTGCCCACAATATAACTTAATTTAATTTCTGTTCGAAAAAGTAGAAATCACAAATTGATTTTTATTTATTCTCGAAAAAATAAAAATCGGAAAATAATTATTTCTATAATTATTATTCCAGTAGGCTAAAGTTTGTATCTCTCTGTAAGCCAAATTACATGTGAAAATTTTTAAGGAACAAATAACACCAAAGTGAATTGTAAATATTCTGACAAACACTAGCAGAACGAAAGCACTAACAATTATTTCTGCTGGAAAAAAGAAAATCAGAAAATAACAATTATTTCCAGTTAAAATATAAAAATCAGGAAATAACAATTATTTCTGCTTAAAAAATAAAAATTATAATTTTAAAATTGGAGCTTAGAAAATAGTTTAGAATAATTAAAATGGTGTGATTGTCCACTTTGTTTAATGCTTCCTTGTATGTAGTTTTGCCTTTTTTCTATGAAAATTCAACATATACATACATTGAAAAAAAAATTTTCAACTAAGTTCGAAACTCAGAGTACGAGTTTGACAGGCCGACTTCTTACATATTAGCCACGTTAGCCTTTAAATCTTATGCATTTTGTTACAAACTATATTCAGAAAACAAACAAGCAAATCAAACACATTCAAACAATCCTATCCCCTTTAAAATATTTATAAAAGACCAATGGTCTTTAACAAGCGCTTATTTACATAATACCGACATAGCAAACGAAACATACATATGTATTTATACTTGGGCATATTGAATATACATACAGGGTGGGCCAAAAGTTACCTTGGGGTTTAAAAGTTTAATAACTTTTTCGTTTATTAATTTTTTTTTTATTTTTTCTCAGATTATATAATATATAAAATGGAAAATTTTTTACACTAAGTATGAAAAATAATGTCTTTTAAATTACCACTGTTTTCAGCTTCACACTGATGGGCTCGTTTTAGAGCATTTTCCATAATATCTTCCGAAATTTCTGCAACAATGTTTGCCTTGAGTTCAAGGATTGTCTCTGGCTTGTTCACATACACTCGCTACTTCAAATAACCCCAAAGAAAATAGTCGGGTGCTGTCAAAACTGGCGATCGCGCTGGGCCAAATTATTTCCGAATTTCTGGAAATTATTCGCTCTCCAAAAATTTGACTTAAAAGTGCCATTGTGTCTCGGGCAGTGCGGGCAGTGGCTCCGTCCTGCTGAAACCACATACCAGGTATGTTTTTAAGAGCAAGGCGTAAAAAATTTTCTATCATAAACTGATACCGCTCTCTATTTACGGTTACAGCACTTCCATCTTAATTCTCGAAGAAGTAAGGTCCAATTATATTTTCAGATGTGATCCCACACCATATTGTACACCTAATGGGGTGCAATTGGCGTTGATGAATGGCTCTTGGATTTTCAGAACCCCAGAACCTACAGTTCTGCTTATTAACAAAGCCATTCAAATGAAAATGAGCTTCATCACTCATAATTATAATCGCCCATCAGTGCGAAGCTGAAAACGGTGGTCATTTAAGAGACATTATTTTTCATACTTAGTGTAAAAAAAATTTCCATTTTGTATATTATATAATCTGAGAAAAAAATTTAAAAACTTAATAAACGAAAAAGTTATTAAACTTTTAAACCCCATGGTAACTTTTGGCCCACCCTGTACATACGTATTTACAATCATACATAGTGCCCTTAATTATGAAAGTGGTGTAAGTCATATGCATTTTTGCAACGAAATATGAAATAAATCTCTAAAAAACTTCAATAAATATTTAATAAATATTAAATAAACTGCTATGAATCGAGACTAGGGCAACTATAAGTTAAAATGTTGCATATATAAACATATTTTTTTAATTTCTTCAAATGTAATTTATTAACTCTTAAATGCCTGGTGTATCTGTAAAGATACAACCATAAAAAAATTCCTGCTGCCTCAGTTTTGGTTCGATTTTTTTTTAAACTGGTTTCATTTGGTTCAGAACAGTACAGTTATCCAGAAAAAAAATAGGCCTTAGATATATCTTCAAGAAAAAAAAAACAAAAATTGCATCCAAATTAAAAAAACAAAAAATTTTTTTTAAATAAATTTATTTTTGTGTAGTGTAAATTTTAAATAGTTTTGAAATGTTTCATTTATTGAAATAAATTGTTTTAAAAAAAATTTGATGATCGGAATGGTATCTGTTCATCTTTTATTTGTTATATCTTTAAAGATACATTGTGCGCTCCACGCACATTCTTGATTTTCGTTATGCATACTATTTGTACTGCATTTTTGTTCGTTTTCACTTATATTTTAGTCTTTGCATGATCAAGTCCACTTGTCTGGAGCATAGTACTAAATCCTTATGAATGTGTATTGCTTAAATTGCAATTTTTATGTAATATTATTATTATTTTTACATAATTTTGTACATATACGAGTATAAGAATAATTTTTGAGTAATGGCGAGTTCGATTAGAGTTGGTGGAATTATGATGTCTGCTGATGACGTACTTATGTGAAATGCTTTGTAATAGCGAAGATGTAGGCGACCATAGCGTCGATAACATTGATGGAGATAGCGATGATTTAAATGGGGATGACGGAAAAGAAGCGGAAGATCGTACTGAACGGACGACACATATGGGCATAATTGTAGATGAAAATGACTGTGCGAATCAGAACGAAATCGATCTCAATATATCTGTTAAAATTTTTTTTCTCAACATGATAAATGATGACACTGATCCGGGAGATATGATTGATTTAAATTCTAGCAATATCGAACATATTGATTCCGAGGAACGTAATTTATCCGGGAGTATTCCTTCCAGACTTACTAATACTTTTAATAATTTTCCACTGGAATTTCGTGATGTAGAAATAAACTGTAAGTTCTCCGAATTCGAGAAGGTAATTTGGAAAAAAGGCAATATTCAGTTTAATGACCAACAAGTTAGATTTAGAGGTGATAGTAGTTTGCCTCAAAATATAATGTCTTTGGAAACACCTTATCAAGTTTGGAAATTTTTATTTCCTGAGTCTTTGGAACAACACATAGTTGATGAAACTATAAAATACGCGGGAATTGATGAGACATTTCGATTTGATATACTCGAATTACGAAAATATATTGGAATAATTTCTTACATGACTTACCACAACCTTCCAAACGTTAGAGATTATTGGTCTGAAAAACCCAATCACTCCGTAAATGTAATAAAAAAACCAAATGAATGTACGGCGTTTTGAAAAGATACGGGAATTCATTCATTTCAATGATAAAAATAACCAGCCATCTAATGATGATCCTAATCGAGATCGTCTTTACTTAATCAGACCTATTATTGACATTCTAAATACTACTTTTGGAAGCGTGCCGAAACTAGATCGTCTCTGTGTTGACGAGCAAATGTATTCCCCCAAAATTAGAAGCTACATGAAGCAGTATTTGCATCATAAGCCGAAAAAATGGGGCTTCAAGCTCTTCGTTTTATGCGATACAATTGGGTAAGCTTATAAGTTTGAAATTTATAATAGAGCACCAGAAACACCAGCTCCAGGAGAACCAGATCTACAACCTTTGGCCAATATTGTAGTACGGTTACTAAGAGAAGTACCGAAGTTTCAAAATTATATAATTTATTTTGACAATTATTACACTACCGTACCGTTAATAGTATATTTGCGGACCAAAGGCATACTATCGGTTGATACCATTAGACGAAACCGAATAAAAAATTGCAAGCTGCCTGACGGAGACCATGCAAAAGTTTGAACGCGGTACTAGTCATGAATTCATATGCAATATACTTGGAATGGACGTAACTTCCCTCTCATGGAAAGACAACAAGATTGTGAATTTAGTTTCCAGCTATGTGGGTGTTAAACCTATACCTGATAGCGTTGGAAATAAACCGACACAATCTCTTACAATAAAAAAATTTGACAAAAAAGAAAAAACGGTCAAAATGATTCCATGTCCTCAAATTATAGAGGAATATAATAAACACATGGGTGGTGTCGATTTAATGGATAGCTCCATGAGCAGGCACAAGATAACAATAAAAAGCCGAAAATGGACAAATAGAGTTTTTTATCATCTCTTGGATATGGCAGTGGTCAATGCTTGGTTATTATACAAAAGAATAAATAAAGATCGACCAGAGTTTAAGCCCATGCGATTAATCGATTTCAAATTAGAAATAGCTGACACCCTATTCACACTCGACACAACCTTCTGTTCGTGGACGCTCACGTATTGAGAAAGAAATCCACAAAAAACTCTTCAAACCAAATTCTCATACTCCACCTCCCAAAGGCACTAGATTTGACAAGATTGATCATTGGACAGCAATTGACGACAATGTAAATTTCCGAACTGCGATGGACAAACAATGATGTATTGTACTAAATGCAAAGTGAATTTATGTTTAACTGGAGAAAAAAATTGTTTTTATAACTATCATAATTCATAAAACAAGTGCATATAAATTTTTGATATTATATAGTTAAAATTATATAATCAGGGTAATTCTGATTTAAATTCCAAGAGAAATTTCTTATTTTGCTAATTAGAATTTTTTGTTTTCCCTATTACATGCTTTTGTTTAAAATTGTTTTTCACGGAATTTTATTCATAATTGTCCTCAATGAATTCACCAAATGTACATATGTATATTTATTTTTTGAATTATATATATTTATTTTTTATTTATTTTCAATACTTTTTTTAGTGTATTTTTAATTATTATTTTCAGTGCATTTTAAAAACAGTTTTAACTTTTTAAAATAAATTATTTTAATAAAATATCTAGAAACAATCTTTTAATTTGGTATATCTGTATAGGATCCCAATTACTGGATGAATGCACGGTGTATCTTTAAAGATACAACCAGTTTTTTGTAAATAACTGTAAAAAAATGAAAACTAAAAACGCAGTTATTTTACATTTGCATTTTGACATAATATATATTTATTTGGCGAAAATCGGTGACTTCAGGCATTTAAGGGTTAAATATCTCGATGGAAGAAATATATGACTTAGACCACTTTCATAATTAAGGGCAAATATATTTTATCAACACGCATTCATTAGCACAATACTTTATTTGTATAAAAAACAAATCTTACTTCTTACCACAAACAACTTAATATTCTTCTTTCAATACGTATGCTAGCATGTTGTTGCTGTGTGTAGAGTTGACTACATACGTACGTACAAACAATGGAATATTCTTCTTTCAATACTATTTGTAGGGCATTGTTGTTGTTGTAGTTGTTCATACCCGTATCGGTATCGGAATCGGTATCGGCGATATTTATTTTTGAGTATCGGTATCGGTATCGGATCGGCGAAATGGCGTATCGTTACATCCCTAATATATACCCTTTACCATTTTTGGTGAAGGGTATAAAAAAACTTTTAACCAAAAAAAGTTCAAGTTCATTAGTGTTCTTGTGATTGAAATTCAATAGAACTAAAAAAAAATATATTAATGAAAAAATTAATACTTAAAAAAATATTATAATATTTGTACTTTTTAACCGAATATATTTTATTTAACTGCGACTAATGCGGTTGATTTTAAAAACATGAGGAAAGGCATTTTTTCAACGGCTCTCGATAAAAATTGGATAATGATAATCATAATCCGTTATCACTATTTTTTAAGTTAAGATCTTTACATTATATAGCTCCATTACATTTGGACCAAATATGTATCCTTTAACAATATAAGGATCAAAACATCACATAGCAGTTTGTTATAAGCTTTTTATGTATTTGAAAATTATCCTACAGCTCATGATCCAGTGAGTGTATGTATGTAAGTATATCAATAAAACTACACACAAATATAGACGATAGAGGAATTCACGAACAAATCGTTAGGATTCTTTCTAAAAAAAACAATAAATACGACGTTTTTTAGTCTAAAACCAAATTTTTGTAGTCGAATAAGCCCATTATTCAACTCCACAACTAATCCAAAAAAATATGATTGTATTAAGGTGAGTTACCATTATTTTAAGGGTGTTTTCCCAACTTGAAAAAAATCATATATAAGTCTTAAATATGGTTATTTGGATAACTGTGAAACAAATAAATATGATTTTTATTTGATTACGCAACATAGGCGAAAAACTGAGATAGTCGCCAGTCAGTTCAAGTACGTAGCAATGTATTAAAAATTTCTTCACAAAAGTATATCAATTTCAAAATACTTTCTGTCGGTAAAACTGTACACAAAAAATTTAATAGCGAACTCCTTAATTTAGAACGTGAAAGATATGTAGAACATTTACTACCTGAAGCCGATCAAGAAGACAATAATAAAGCAATTTGGATACAAGTTTACGTAAAAAACTGATATTTACTTTTTCTTGAATTTTTTTTTTACTTAACCAACACAAAAATATAAACAGGAGTTCATCAGTGATACAGCAAAAAAAGCGTAGAGAACAAAAAATACCTTTATTATGCTAATATTTAGTTAAAATTTGTTGCGTTACTTATATTCAGAATAATACCACTTAAATACTAAAATTCAATGAATTATCTGAAATAACAGCGAAGATAATTTAAAAAAACCTTCTCCTGTAAAGTTTTTTTTGTACTTAAGATTTTCATGCGGCTATGCAGAGAAAAAAATAGACACAATTTAGATTTGATAATTATGTGTCGTTGGCCACGATGATGAATTTTGACAACTTTATTCTTTAATTCAATAATAATTTATCAATACAGCTCAGTATTGTACAACTCAAAGAAACTATTTGACAAATAAATTATCAAATATATTCATACATTGAAAAAAATAAACACGAATTTGACAACGACATATACAAGAATAATAATAAAACTTATCAAATTCTACAAAAAAAAAACGATTTGATAAATTCTTCGCTTTTTAAAAAAAATTCTCTTTGTTTCAATAACTTTTTTTTTTAACTAAATATCCACGGCCTTATGTATAACAAAAAACCAGCAAGAAGTTAGCATAATGAGCAAAATTGAACATGATCATAAATTTCACATTAAAAATCACGCTAGGACTTAGTAGTGGGTTAAAACTAGAGATGTGCAAATGTCGTGATTTTATCGTTTCCAACGTGAATCACACGTCATTCAGAAAAAATAATTTAAGTTTACAAAACGTTTAACAGACAAGTTTGGTAAAATCGGTTAAGTCTTCTACTTAAAATATAATTTTAAATAGGCCCATCGATATTTTGAAATTACGAGCGTGGTGTGTTATAAGCAGGGCAAGATTTTTTTGTGGCACGAGGAATGATTCAAAATGGCTATCAAAAAACTCTGACATATAAATTTTTTTTTACGTTGCAAAACGTGTATTTTACGGTAAAGTGGACTTATAATGGGTTTTTATGTCAATGATTGGAGGAATGGCTGATATAACAAAAAAGGCATATGCCACAAAAAACTTGCCCTGGTTATAAGTATCGTAGTAATCCCATAATTGAAAGTAGATAAGTGTTCCCCGCTTTTTTTGAAAATAGGTAAACAAACTGATTAAGAAATGATAAGTTTGTTCAGAGTGAGAAAAAAACCTGTGTTATTACCTAAAGTGATGTTTTGTGAGTTTAAGTGTTTTCACTAAATTACTACAATTTTTACCCGATTTTCATAATATTTAGCTTATTTTATTCTTAACACATTATTTCTCTTTACAGGCAATGGTCAAAAGTTCACTATGTTGCAGTTTTGAATTTTTTATAAACTTTTATAAAAAATTTAACTTTTATAAAAAAAAATTAATTTTTCAATTTTATTTTACAAATAATTAAGAACTATTGATTTTTTTTTAGCTTACCATATTTAGATCATTTGAAGCAAATTTTGTTAGTTAGTTAGTTGTTAATCAATGTTAGATATACTACCTTAGAGTTCTGATGAATTATAATGGTATACATCGTGAAAATATTAGGTAGGATCGTAAAAAAAAATTCTGACGTGATGGAAGTTTTTTAATATTTTTTCTTAACACCTATCCGATTTGCTTATTAATTTCTTAAGGGGAAAACGATCGTAGGGCTGAGTTATTGGGCAGTCCTGCAGTTTTTTGTTTTAAAAATAAGTTTCAGTTCATACCGTTTTTTGCTTTTTGTTTTCTGAATTTTTTAATTCCAATACTCATAAAACCATCCGAAATTTAACTTTTCTCGGCTGATATAGGTTCATATGAGTGACAAGCTCGTAACTACGCTCATTCATGCTCTGAATGAAACCTTAAAACAAAAAGAGTCAAATGTCTTTGAAGAATTTGTATGAAAGACACAAAAAAAATTTAAAATTTCTGATATACTCTTTTTATTTTCTCTATTCATAGTTTTCACTACGATTAGGTTCTTAATGATCACATTTTTGTAGTGGCTAACGCTAAAGGCTGCTACTAACTATATATGTATGTATATATAATCGTTAATCGTTAATAAAACAGATTTCCATACAAAATTTTTCTTAATAAACCGTTAAGCCCTAATATTGTTTATAAATAGGCAGATAACATATAAAATAAGTAATCGTTCGACTTTTTAGAAAATGGAACCCTGATCTAGAGAGTTGTTATTGTATTTTAAAAATTTTCATATGCACCATGAGATCAACGAATTTTTTTTGGGAAACCGGATTGGTAAATGCTTTAACTCCAACAGTTGTTTTTAGACGGCAATACAATTTTATTTAAAATTTTAATTTTTGTATCCCAAACATTTTACTAACAAACCAAGTTTTTATTAAATGTCAAATAAATTTTATACTCGTATAAAACATTTTAATTTATAAATATGTATTTATGTATGCAATTAAAAAAGTGAACAATAACTGTTTATTTTACTATGACCGGAAAAAAACATTCGAAAGACAAAATTAAATTTTTTTTAGACAAAAACCATGATGCAATAATTGCTTCATGTAAAAAAACTAACATGGCTTTATTTTAATTTGCATTGTAAATTTTTCATATACACCTGTATACATATGTACATACATACATACATATGTATATGTAAGAACCTATTTTTCAACCCAAAAACATACAAATTGAATTATATACTTTTTTGTAAGCGTGCGTGATCGCCATAAGTGGTAAACCACCATTGCGTGATTAAGAATATTGTATTCGTGAGCGTGCGTAATCGTGAAAATTTTCAAGATCATTCGTGCGTGAAAGTGCGTGAGTAAAATATTTTTCTGCGTGAGCGTGCGTGTCGTGAGTCAAAAAATGCTCACGTGCACATCTCTAGTTAAAAGTACGTAATGCATCCATTTTGAATATCAATAGAATAGAATAGGAGGAAAGATCTGGTCCAAAGACCGGCACTGCGACACCTGATGGATCTTTTGTACCATAGATCTATGAGTTTAATTAATTCAATTTCTGTATGACTTTCCTTATGAAGGTCAGTACAGATATTGGAGAAGCCCGCCTTATATAATCTGAACACAGAAACTCAGAATGAAAAACACGCCTTCTACTGTCACATAATACGATACAATCACAAAGAATGTGTGTCGTCGAACGAACTTGGTTACTTTTCCACAGAGGATAGTTCAGTCCAAAGTGACAAGACAGAAAACCAGTAACAAGCCGTAAATTATTCCTGTTGAAGTTCAGGATGCCATTATATGTAAATGGCTGCATCAAAGCTTTGGCCTGCCTTAAGCCAGAAGAAGACAGCTAGATCTCCTTAGCGGTTGAAGTGACATCTTCTTTAATCAGAGACATTACAGTCGACCGACTTACGCCACAAAACGGCTCAGGTCCCATAAAGGAGCAGAAGAGGCATTCTTGGCCAGTTCATCCGCTTCCTTATTCTCTGGATGACCGCTGTGGCCAGGTATCCAATAAATGGAAACCTTGTTCCGTATGGATAGCTTTTGTAATGAGTCAAAGCACTCTAAAACTAGCCTGGAACGGAATTCCCATGAAAGGAGAGACTTAAGAGCTGCCTGACTATCGCAAAAGATAGCTATATGCGCACCTCTAATGCCCCTTTTTAAATTAATGTCAACACATTTGGTGATTGCTTGTATTTCCGCCTGAAATACCGTAGACCATTTGCCCATGGGCAAAGAGGTTTTTACGTTGGGCCCAAAAATTCCAGCACCAACGCCATCCTCCGTTTTGGAACCATCCGTATACCAACATAAACTTCTGGCATCCACAACAGGACCGTTTTCGTCCCATACTGCCCTGGGTGGAATTTTGATATTAAATCTCCTGTCGAACCTCAGTTCACAGTTTATCCTATCACTAGGCATTCCTAGCAATCCAAAGCTGGGCATTATACTCAAGACCGACGAGTGCCCGTTGCCAACACAACGAGGAGATGTCCCGAGACCCATCCTATAAGCGGCCATTGCCGCAGATGATCTTATAAAGATTTGTATGGGTGGTAGTCCAATCAAGGCCTCAATAGCTAAGGTTGGACATGACCTCATTGCGCCTGTTGCAAGAAGACACGACAATCTCTGAACTTTACAGAGTTTAGTGCCACCAAACTATCGCGCCGTACGTTATAATTGGCCTAACAATCATTGTGTAGATCCATATAACCATTTTCGGACTCATGCCCCAGGTGCACCCAGTATAACTCTTCACCGCCCAGATCGCCCTAGTGGCTTTCTGTGTTACGCAATCAACATGTCGGTTCCAAGTTAGCTTACTATCAAGGGTAATCCCTAAGTATTTGACATCGGTCGAATAAGGAATATTACATCCATTCAACGACACTGTCCCTAGACCGAGTTTTCTTCTAAGAGAAAAAGGTACCAGAATAGTCTTATCATAGTTGACCGCCAGGCCATGTCTCCCACACCATGTCATTACAGTGCACAGAGCATTGTTCATGCTGTCTGAGAGAATGTTGCCGAATTTTCCAGTTGCCATCAAAACCAGGTCATCAGCATAACCTATAACTTCGTGTCCTTGTTCACTAAGAATGAGAAGAAGTTCGTCAATCACCACTGACCACAGGAGTGGTGATAAAACACCGCCTTGGGGACACCCTTTGACTGCCCTAATGGTAACCATATCATTACCCATAGCAGCAGTTATGTCCCTGCTCTCGAGCATAGACCTAATCCATTTCACAGACCAGTGATCAAGACCTTTTTGTCTAAGAGAGCGCTCTATTGAATTATATTCTGTATTATCAAATGCGCCATTTATGTCTAAAAAAGCACACAACGCAATTTCACCCGACCCATGAGCCCTCTCGATCTTTTTAGCAAGATGATGCAGAGCATGCTCGGTCGATTTAATGTGCAGATCAAATAGTCTCTCCATAGTTTTCGACAAAAACGATGTTAGGCTAATTTGTCTGTATGATTTGGCCAAATTTTATGGCCTATTGCCCATTTTAGGTATAAATACAACGTCAACCTTCCTCCACAACAGGGGAATGTGTCCGAAGATAAAACTAGCTCTAAATAGGGCGGCGAGGGCACAAAGCAGTGTATCAATGCACCTTTGCAAAAGCTCTGGAAATATACCATCCTCGCCAGGAGCCTTAAAAGGCTGAAAAGAGGCAATAGCGTATTTTATCCTATCCGGATTAAAGATGACTTTAGACAATTTGAGAGATGTTCTGTATGAAACAGAGGAGCAAATCGTCAGTTCATTACCACTTTGAACCTTGGGAATCGACTCAGGAAAATGATCACTAAGTAGATGTTCCAGCGTTCCTCTTTGGTTCTTGGTGTAATTGCCATCAGCTTTCCTTAGAAGGCTGATTTGGCTGACTTTAGAGCGGGAGAGAGCCTTATGCAATCTTGCTGCTCTTGGGGTATTCTCGATATCCTCGCAGAATTTTCTCCAGGACTTCCTTTTGGATTTCCAAATTTCTTTGTTGTATTTGGTTAGGTACCTTGTGTACACTTCCCAATTACCTGAACGCTTTGCGTAATTAAATAGTCTTCTAACTTCTTTGCGCATATCATCAATAATGTCACTCCACCCCGGTACCTTTCGTATCGTTTTTCGCTTTCTCAGACCACAACTATCATGATATGAGGAAATAACGATCTGATTAAGCTGATCTGCTGCTACCTCTAGTTCTTCCACAGAAGAAATATTGGAAGTTAGCAGATTGGCTCTCGAGTCTACCATTTCTTTAAACGCAGCCCAGTTAGTATGTTTGCGACTCGTAAATTGTTGGGTAACGGACATGTCTCCTGGAAAATCAAACCTTATATATCGATGATCCGACAGGGAGACATCGTCAGAGACCCTCCAATTGGATATGTAGTTAGAAATGAATGGGCTAGATAAGGTGAGGTCTAATACCTCTTCCCTGATGGCATTAACAAAAGTTGGCTTTGAGCCCCTATTCAGAACCTCTATACCCTCACAGCCTAGAAATTCTAAAAGAGCCTCACCCCTTCCATTAACGCTACTACTACCCCATACTGTGTGATGAGCATTAGCACACAACCAATTATGAACTGAAAATTATTCTCATGATAGTAACTTACCAGTTACCTCACCCCAATGGGTGGTATAGATAAGTCAACTGCAAAGTATGCTGACGCACAGACTACTTGTCTAGTCCCATGTTCCGTTGGGATCTTCAAAATGGCTGCCACCAAGTCCCTTCGGATGAATTCTGGAATGGAAATGTAATTAATATACTTATTTATTAGCATTGCCGCTCTAGGAACACAATTTCCTTTATGAAATATTAACCTACCTGGTTCTTGGTGAAGGCCTAAAATTTTACCTTCGGTAGCCCATGGTTCTTGCACAAGAACCATGTCTATCCGTTTTTCGGCGAAAACATTGCACAATGTGGCCGACGCACCTTTAGAGTGGTGCAAGTTCGCCTGTAGCACCCGTATGGTGCTCACTCCTCCTCAGTGTTCTTAGAGGATGCAGCAGCTATCCTTTTTAGCTCAGCTCTTCTTGGCCCTTTATTTGCTCTGACCGGGGTACTATTTTTGCTAGATTCACTTGAACTATTATTATTTTTAGCGGCTATTACAGCTGCAACCTTGCCGGCGGATGGACCAACATCCACAGAAACACCAAGTTTCTTTCCGTCGGTTTTGGCCAGCTCCGAAGTCTCGCTAATGGACTGCTGTATCACACCTGGCTTTGGCGTTTTCTTATCAGCATTCACTGCGGCAGCCCTACTTGTGGATGGACCATCATCCTCAGGAGCACAAAGTTCCTTACCACTAACCTGGGGCTGATGACTTACACCTTTGTGATTATTAGCACCCTCCTTTTGTGTGTCCTTAATTGACAGTTTCAGATGGGTGAAGCAGTAGGCAATCCGACCATTAGACTCCACGAGTTTGGCCCAGGAATTGTCACCTACAGCCATTATAAAATGAAGGAGTGGACCATCGTTCTTCCTCATCGTTACCTTTCAAAGGTTCGCAGTCAGGTTATTCTGAGCAGCAATGATAGCCAGAATCTTTTCGTTGTTGATATACTGGCTCTGCGGGAAATAACCTCGCACGTAGTGAGACTTGGGAAAATCACGCTCTTCCACTAATCGTACCCAGAGGTTACATTTCTTGGCAGTAGCGCTGGTATTGACATAAAGCCAATCAGCAGTTTTCCTGTTTATGCATGTGACCATAAGTCAACCTGTTCTTGGGGCACAGCCATCGAATTCAGGGCGAACGTCTTCTCTCAGTTCGATTGTTGTGTCAATTATAGCCTCTTTCAGTCTTGCCATTTGCTCGGATGTCAGAGGATTTGCCGTGGTGTTATTAGTCACGAAACCAACCCTAACCAATCCAACGATATGGTTGTAAGCAGGCTTCGGACGAACTTGAGGCTGCTGTATTGAGCGTGCAGGAACGTGGCTACTCGCAGGCTTGAGTCTCTTGCCTTCCGAGACCTGGATCTCGTCAGATAGCGCACGTTTTGTTGCTCCTTTTGCAATTTGGATAGCCTGTTCACGATTAGAGCCAGCTTTCAAATCTCTTTTGAAGCGTCGTTTCTCTGATGCTGAAAACTTTACAAATGAAGATTCCGTTCGGATCTTCACATTGTCCAGACCTTTGCCTATTGTCGTAGCACCGGATCTGTTAGAACATAGACTTATATTGTCTGACTCGATATTTCCCTCATGTGAGTCCTCAATTTCGGACACTTCCAGTCCCTGGGGTTTTACAATATCGACATGGAGTGCATCAGGTTGCCCAACAGCATTCCCAATAAGCTCGATATCCACATTGACCTGCGCTACCGCAGGGCTTGTGATTTTACCTCCGGATAGCCCTACAGCTTTTCCTTCGGTTGATACTAATGTATCGGGGGTTTTGTTTTTTAAAAATTTGTCCATGAAATATTGTTTTTTTAATTTTTGGGAATGGACATAACACTTCTAGTAGAGCCCCTTGCTAGAGTGGGCATTAATTAAAACTGGAGTTCCCAGGTCCAGAGTCCGCATACTCACGACTAATCTCCCTATTAGCCACGCATCCCTTGGCATATGCTGTGACACCGTGGATTAGAGGTACCAGTTTTAAGAGTGGATACCAGATCTCCGCCTACCTACAATTAAACAGGAAGCTCCAGCAGAGACATGACCGTACTTAGCTCCTGTTCCCGACCTTCCTCCAACCACCAACATGGAGAGAGGATGTAAGTACACTACCATCAGTGCATGAAGATACGGCACTCCTAAGAGCGTAGATCCCCCAACATGACTTCTGGCTGATCGGAACATACCTTCTTCCCATGATTCAGACGCCTATCCACCACTAGGACAGTACAGATAGCCAGATGAGTCTCTAGAATCTTAGCCAGGCACCGTCCTGGGTATGCAAGGCAAAAAATAGGACGCAACTGTGGTGCTTGTTACCGGCTGGCATCCACGTGGAGGGTTAGGAGAAGGAACTTGTGCCGGCCAAATTGTATGGAGGAACTTGTTAACACCTAATTCAATTTCGTCACTAATGCTAACTTCATGCCAATTTGTTCTTATACATAAGGCCGCTAATAATATATTTGTAATTGTACTTAGAAATATTTTTTCACAGGCATTTTTGTTATTGAAACTCAAAAGTATTTTTTAGTGCGTGGCTCGATATGTATGTATGTTTATTAGTTACTATTAGCATTTTCATGAGACTTCGTCCGGATCCAGAAATAAACTTAGAAACCTTAAACAATCTTATCAAAACAGAAAAAATACCAGCTGCACAATTTTTGCCCGTTTTACCCTGTTCCGCACAGCCTTTCTATTTTTTTTCTTTCATATCGTTATTTTCCAGACAATAACAAACAAAACAAAAAAGAATAGAGGAATCAGTGCAGCCGTTCACTCTTGATGCCGTGACAAAGAAAAATTGATTAAATTGTATATAAAAAACAGTTTTTCAAATGCCTATAAGAAGTTTTTTAATCAAATTAAAAAATTTTAAATTTAGTGCTTTTTTATTTAAATTGCGCGCTTTTTCATGGTTTCAGCGCTTTTTGAAATTTAAAAGTTTATAACGCTGCTGTTTACTTTTGTTTGTTTGTTCATTTCAAAAGTACATAACTAGATAAAAATAAGAAAAATTAGTAGCGACGAAGAAATGTATTCCTTAATATAATGTCATTATTTGCTAAAAGAACGAAATTAAAATATATGGCCATGTCACAGAGTTCAATTCCATTCGGAAACGGAATTCAATCCACCCCATTTTTGTAGGAGATGGTGTCTAAAAAAGAAAACTAAAATAATGGAATTTGTCAGGTGTGTCCAAACTGTTGGGGGCGCTGGTATGCTGGATTATACTCCGGCCAGGGCTCGACATTTTGAGGTGGATTCAATTCCGTTTCCGAACGGAATTTAACTCTGTGACATGGCCGATTGTATTCGAGACATGTGATGAAATGCTCTCACCGATGTATTTGGGTGAACTAACAATAATATAAAGAACCACAGCAACAATATAAAGACATCATCAAATATGGAACATGCCAACCTGCGTCGGTGCTATAGACGGGAAACACATTGCGATTAAATGTCGGCTAAAATCAAGCTCAATGTCTTTCAATTATTATTGGGCAACATCTTTCATTTGTGTGAATATTTCATTCTCTTTCAGAAAGATTAAGTGAATTAATTCTTTATTTTCATCTTTCTGAATGTCACACACCTTTCAATCTGAATTGTCTATCTATTGTTGAGAATGTTTCAATTTGCATAAAGTGTGATTTTAAAAACAAAAACATTTTCATTGGGTAGTAGGAATAAAAAAAGTATGCTTTTAACTTAAAAATTTGTTTTAAAACCCAACATTGTAATATAATTTCCAGAATTTAGTGTTTTAAAACAAATTTTTAAGTAAAAAGTAAATAAGTTTTTAATTCATACAATCTAATATTAATTTGAAACTATATTTTCTTTTCAATATTGAATATCCATGTGGTGGTTTTTAAAATAGTCATTTGTATTTTGATTTAAAAAAACAAAGAAGCATAACGAATAAATTAAGCAACACATTTAAAAACCATTAACGGGTAAAAGGACGTTGTTTACTCATACAAAATTCTAGTGACCAGTAGAAATAAATTTTAAAATAACCTCTTTTAAAAAATCAAACAAGAAATCATTTTGCCTACATATTTACATACTAGACTTAAGATTTGATTACTTATTGTTAGTTAATTTTTTTTTTGAAGATACAATAAATAAGACAAAAAAAAATATATACATACATACATATCGGTGTTAACAAGTAGAAAGGCCCTAACTCGTATTTTCACGAAATTTTTCAGTGATTCAAATACATTTCACACAAATACATCTTGTTACAAAAATTTATTGCAATAGTTTTAAAAATAAGGCTTTTACAAGCAGTTTTACTAAGCAGTTGTACAAGCACTTGTACACCCGGAGAAAAGATTGGTTGGAAAATGGTTAAGTCAATAAAATATCATTTACATAAACTATATTTCAGTTCACTCTATCAATTTTCTATTAATCCAAAACAAGCTCAAGCACCAGGAAATAAATTTCAATTAAAATAAACTTATAACATTATGTGAAATAATAAATTTCTTAAATTGTGTAAATTTAAATGTTAATGTTAAATTTATTATTTATTTTTATTGCAGCAAAGAAAGCCAAATTTTATTTTACAAATAACCATATATTTGGTAGCAAGAACAACTTATTTCAAATTCCATACTGTTGACCAATTTTATCTACTCTTTTAACTATTGAGTTAATGGTTATAATTAAAAATATAGTGGTACCACAAGAAAATTGCAGTCGTTATAACAGAATTCTATGATAGTTGGTGCAACCGCCAAATTCGATTGGCAGCAAATTTGGTTGTCTCAACGAATATGTTTTCTCTGTGTACTGTTTATTATTATGTTTTTACCTTTTCCTGTAAAGTTGCAGTTATTTGAGTTAGGGCATTTCTTCTTAACAGCGATATGTATTATTCCAATAATTTCTGTTTGAAGTTAAGAGTTTAATTCTGTTCCATGATAAATTCTCTGGATGTAGGTTTATCTTTTCTTCAAGACTTCGTCTCCAGCTACCTCATGGTCTGCTTCTTCTTCGCATTCCTTGGAGATTCCAATCGCAGGCTTCCGAAGCTGGCTTACGAAGCACATGTCCTATACATCTCCATTTCCTTAACTAAATTAGCTTCCATAGAATAACACTGTGTGAAAAATTTTAATGAAATCGAAATGCCTGGGAAATGACACTATTATTGTTGTATCTATTATCGAATATAACAACAATCTGTATTTGAAATCTTCCAAACACCCCCAAAATCTAGAGTTGCGTATTTAATAAAACGAAATAAAAACCAAAAGATTGTTAAACATATAATAATTTGTTCGACCAACAGCGTAAAATAATTCAATGTTAAAATCAACAAGAAGCTAATACAAACAGTGTTCGTTGGGCCTCACGTTGGGCGCTATTAAAATTTAATATAACGAAACGACTTATTAAGGCCCGAATTATATAAAAGCTGTGCTACCCTTAACTCCGACCGTTCTCAGGGAAAATTGGGATGTATTCTTTAATAATCTATATATATATGTATATCAAAATTAATAAAATTTTTTTAGAACAGTATCACGCTTGAATGGCTGAACCAATACCCCCGATTCCTTTTTTGTTTAGTTTGTTATTATCTGGAAAAGAAGAATATTCCAAAATTAAGAAAGGTGCGCGGAACAGGGTAAAACGTGAAAAATTTGTGCTGTTGGTATTTTTTCTGTTTTTGATAAGATTAGTATAATCTCAGTTTCTTTCTGGATGCGAACGAAATCGCGGGAAAATTCTAGTATTGGGTGTTTTTTATTGAGGTATAGAACTTTAAGTTGGCATCACTTTTTTAACTGGCGGCCATTTTGTCAGCTGTCAAGTGATTAATATTTAGTTTGGTTTGCCATTTCATCATGAACAGATTGACAAAAGAACAACGCTTGCAAATCGTGCAAATTTATTTCGAAAATAATGGTTCAGTTCGCGAAGTTTACCGCAAGCTCCGTCCATTTTATGGTCGACATAATCGTCCATCAGAGCAATTAATTCGGTTAACCATGGATCGTTTTCGCACTACGTTTACTCTATGTGATAATACGCATCCGCAGAGACGTCGAACAGTGCGCACCGAAGAAACAATTGCCGCTGTAGAGCAAAGTGTTGAAGAGGACCCGAATGAATCGATTCGCCACCGTGCACAGCAATTGGAGCTTTGTCCATCAACTTTATGAAGATTTTGCGCAAAGATCTTGGCTTGCGACCTTACAAGATCCAGCTTGTGCAAGAATTAAAGCCGCGAGACCATGCAATGCGTCGTGATTTTGGTGTATGGGCCGAAAATGAGATTGATCTCGATGCTGATTTTCATCGCAAAATTTTGTTCAGTGATGAGGCTCATTTTTGGTTGAATGGCTACGTCAACAAGCAAAATTGCCGCATTTGGAGTGAAGAGAATTTACATGAGACCCTTGAGACGCCATTACATCCACAAAAACTGACTGTTTGGTGTGCTCTATGGGCTGTTGGAGTCATTGGGCCATACTTCTTCCGAAATAATGCTGGAGAGTCAGTTACCGTTAATGGAGACCGGTATAGAGCCATGATAACCGACTATTTTGTTCCCGAATTGGATGGCATGAATGTGGATGAGTTGTGGTTCCAACAAGACGGCGCTACATGCCACACAGCGCACGTCACAATCGATTTATTGAAGGAAACATTCGATGAGCGCATAATTTCGCCGAATGGACCTGTCAATTGGCCACCAAGATCGTGTGATTTGATACCATTGGATTATTTTCTTTGGGGATATGTGAAGTCGCTCGTCTACGCCAACAAACCAGAAACGTTAGGGGACTTGGAAGCCAACATTCGTGGCGTTATTGCCAACATACCTTGGACCTGTAGAATTGGCTTTATTCGAGCCAGCCGCGGCGGCCACATGCCCGAAATCATAGTTAAACGTTAATGGCATAAAATTATCCTTCCAATAAAGCCAAATTGATGGACATTAAAACGATTTTCTTGTGCTTTATTTCAATTCGAAGTTCTATACCTCTAAAAAACACCCTGTATAATATAAAATTAAAGAAAATAGTAAAAATACATCATATATTACCTAGAGGTTAAGATGTTGTTACCTCCCTAAAGTCTTCACCCTTCCTACCATCCTATCTCTCGATAGCCCACGTAATCTACCCGACTTACAACAGTAGTTGTATAGTGTATGAGGTACCCCCATTAATTTTTAATGGGGTAATAAAAATGATGTTAATTAGCCAATTAATGATGTGATAAAAAGTTAATGGGGGTGTCGGCTTTGTTTGATGTTTGTATATTTATATTTGGTGTTTGTTTACATATGTTTTTTGTGTTTGTGTTTCGTCCGTCTGTGATGCGTATTGATTTCAGTTTGATAGTTTATATTTGGAGGCTGTCGGTGGTGCGTTAGTTTTTGTGTGTGTCTCTCCGTGGGAATTCTTGTAGTTTGATACTTGTTGATAAATTTTGTTTATATTAATTGTGTGCCTGGCATCCATCTGTGCTATACGCTTGTTCATCTGTCTGTCCTTCTTGAGGTCGCCTTTTGTAGTCGCTGCCGTATTAATGATTAAAAAAAAAATAACAAAAATGAAATGAAGAAAAAATTGTTGTCAAGTAATGATTTTGCAAGAGAATAATTTGTAATTACTTCTGATAAAGAAATAGTTTTTTGTGATCGCAATTATATACATATCTACATATGTATGTATGTATACACATTTGATATTCATAAATACATTCAGACATACGAAGAAATATTTTTTTACTCGTACATTAAATTTTGAGAAGTGTGCATGCTCGAGATTGCTTCTATGTTGTCCCTCAAACTTTTTCGCTATTTGTTTACATGAAATTTTTTGTCAAGTGGTTGATGTGAAATTATGTATGTATAAATTTTTTGTGCATGCTTCTGCTGGACATCTCAATTTTGTCTTAAAGTTTTGTTTGATATATATACTTACATACGTATGTACATGCATATGTACATATGAATCTACAAACAAATGTAATAACATGATAATGTTTTTTAAATTCTCCTTAGAAACAAAGATTCGTCTGATCGATTAAATTTCTGGTTGTGTTGCTACTTAGCAACAGTATCAGATTTATTTGCTGGATATTTGTTTGACTGTGAGAATTTTTCAAATGTGCGTGTGTGTGTGTTTGTTGATCATGTGTGCTTTTTGTATTTTTGAATGACCGTTCATGCTTTACGTCTTTGGTGGTCATGCGAATAAAATTTGTTTATACATATTAAATCTATAAGTATTCGATTATGTACATATGTATGTATGTATGTACGTATGTTTATTTTTGTATACATGGCGACCATCAACATTTTACGTTTGTTCCAGTGCTCTTTTATTTTAGTATAATTATTAAATTGATGAAATTGTTTTTGAAGTAGTAGTTTCACTTGTGTAATAAAATCTTTATTGATTGTAATATTCATTTTACAATTTAAATTGAGTTGGGCGATTTTTTTATAATAAGTTATTTTTATTTTAATATGTATGTATGTATGTGTATCAAATAGATTAGTGTAGTTTTATATGAATTTTTTTATATTATTTTTATTTTATGCATATATATATATATATATATTTACGTACATGTGTATGTAAAAATATTGTAGGATATAAATATATTATTAAATATTAATTGTTTAATAGTGTTTCTTCTAGCAACTCCACTGTCTCTTTCAGCAACTGATCATCAGTATTTTCATAGAATGCAAGAAAACTTGCAACATCTATGTTTGGCAGTACTTCAACTTGAAGAATTTGAATTAACTCTCTGCCTGGTTCTGTTGGAATTGGAGGTGTATGATATGGTTGGGTGTTTATAGTTAAAAAAACCTCCTCATCACCTTCAAGAAGATTTTCATACGTTCTATTGATTCCTGATGAATTTTCCTCCTGCAAGTTGATGGCTAGGAATACCTCCTCATCACCTTCTAGCATCTCGTTGTATTTCTTTAACATACAAGGCGGTGTTGTCTTCATGGGATTAATTTTTCAAATAAAAATTGTCACAATTTTTTCCTTGACTTTGAAATCGTTTACTACATAGAAATTTCTTTGGCTACAAAATTTAGCAATGTTAGCATTTTTTTTTAGTTATGTATATATGTACGTATCCCTCGATATCTTTCGATATATTTATAGTAAGTTTATTTGATATACATACTATTTACAAAGCAATGCTTGTTTACATTAAATTTGCCAAACTATGCATACTTTAGCATGTTTGTACTTGAACCCCGGATTTTTTTTCTCCTATTTTTTATTTTATTTTATTTTTTATTTTTAGAAGATCGTTATTAGATACTCAAACATATGTACATTGCTACAAATTAGATTTGTTTACATTACATTTTGCAATCTGCATATGCCTGCTTCAGCAGGATTCCAGTTGTACGAATTATTTTTTCAGTAAAACATTTTGTATCGTAGACATTTCTTTCGATCTGATTGTTTGGTTTGTCTACTGACATTTTTAAGTCGAAGATATGAAGCTATAAGTACATAATTTCATTTACTGTAAGTTAGTACACTATTTGTATTTTAAAGAAGAACTTCGTTCAAGTAGATTCTTAAAACCAACAAATGAACTTTATCATTTATATTATTATTATATAAAACTAATTAAAATAAATAAATCAAAGTGATTATCTTGTGTTGCTTAGAACAATTTAAAGATTTTGAAGTGATCTTTTTGAAAAATAAGAACAAGTTTTAAAAAATTTGAAGTGATATTTTTTAAAATAAAAATAAAAAACACAAATTTGAAAAAGTTTGAAGTAATCTTCTTAAAAATAAAAAAGCATATTTGAAAAATTAAAAAAAAACAATCCAAATATGTATTCATCAGGTTATTATTTTCCTCAACACCAAATTTCTGCAGAACAGCAATATATGGCGATGTTACATTTTCCTCAACAACAACATGTACCCATGGAGTATTTTCCGCAATACCCATACGCTTTTCCACAACACGTAGTATCAGCTCAACAACAACATGTACCGATGGAGTATTTTCCGCAATACCCATACGCTTTTCCACAACACGTAGTATCAGCTCAACAACAACATGTACCGATAGGGTATTTTCCGCAATACCCATACGGTTTTCCACAACAACATGTACCAATGCAATATTTTCACCCACATTCAACCCCCTTATATTATAACGTGTCAGGCAATAATCAAATACAACAATATCCTGTATCAATTAATCCTTCAACGTCGTCAGCACTCCTGCAGCATGTTCAATACAGCAATCCTACATATTATCCTTTGTCTCATAATCATCAATTTAACGTTTCATCGAATTATTCTGAAGAACGTGAGGAACAATATCTAAATATTCAGAATGAAAACAGTTTAAGAGAAGGAAATTCCTTCTCAAATATTAATGAGAACCCTCAGATGGAAGAAGAAGAAGAAATAGATATTTTGAATATTGATGATGATGGAAATGGAGATGATGAAATTTTAAGAAATGGACGACAAGCTAAAGATATAAATGAAAACAATGAACTCAGATATTATAATATAAACAGCGCCTTCAAAAATAAAATAGCCATCTACGGAATTCCCAATAAAAAGGATGACATTATTTTTGAAGATTTTATTGATAATAACAAAGATGTTGTGAAGGAAAGACTTGAAAGCAGTTTGCTTAACCATAATATCATAAAGTTTATGATAACACTTATTGGTGAATATATGAAAATTGTTGAGGAAGATATACAACTAACAAATATTTCACATAGAGCAAAAATGAGCTTATTATGTAGAGGAGATAATATTAACGAAGTTGTAGGAAAACAAATTGTTGAAATACAGAACAAAATGTCAGAATTCCAGGAAAGGGATTCTGGCTGGACATTAATTCGAATTGTGCGTATGGAAATAAATGTTAATAAATCTTCATTGGTAAAAGGACCACATTGGATAAGTTCTCCTGCAAAGCTTGCTAGTCGATACGCATGCATCAATATTGAAAACGCCGACAGTTACTGTTTCAAGTGGGCGTTAATTGCAGCACTAACACCTTCAACAATTATGCATAAAGAACGGTGCAACTCTTATAATATCGATGATATTAATGCCAATATGATTACTTTGCAAAAAAATAATATTACAATAGATTTTTCATACTTAAACTTCCCCTTAAAATTACATGACATAAGAATATTTGAGGAAAGAAATACCAATATTAGCGTAAATGTATTTGGCTACGATGAAGAAACCGATGAAATAGTTGGCCCATATTACAACACAAGAGAAGAGAAACAAAATCATGTGAACTTAATGTTATTAGAAAATGCTAAGCGGTTTCATTAATCTTTATAAATGATATATCAAAGTAAGTAAAAATATTTAAATCCACAGATTTCTATAATTTATTTATTGATTTTATTTTTTAAGACTTTTGAAACGACAGACAACGAAACATTGCAGTAAACTATTATTTTGTAATAGTTGTTTACAATACACCCATCAAGAATATACAATGGCTCAGCACAAAATGGAGTGTGGTAAAATTTTAACTAAAATGCCGAGACCTGAAAATTCAACACTAAAATTCAAGGACTATCAAAGGAAAATAGAAGTTCCTTTTGTTATATATGCGGACTTTGAATGTATCTTAGAAAAAATAGAAACTAGTGTAAGTGATAAAACTAAATTTATTCAGAAACATATTCCTTGCTCATTTAGTTACTATATTAAATGTAAACATAATAATAAGTTAGATAAGCTGGTAGTTTATACCGGAAAAGATGCTTCTGTTAAATTCGTTGAATTTTTAAATAGAGACTGTCAGAAAATCTATAATAATTATCTTTCAGAAATAAATCCCATGGATACTCTAACTCCTGAAGAATTAGTATCATTTCTAAATTCTCCGATTTGTCATATATGTGAAAAATATTTAAATAGTGATCGCGTGAGAGATCACTGTCACATAAGTGGGAAATTTAGAGGAGCGGCGCATAAAAGTTGTAACTTAAATTATCAAGTCCCTAAATTCATACCAATATATTTCCATAACTACTCATGCTATGACTCGCACCTCTTTGTAAAGCAGTTAGGTAAAATTGAAAATAGTTTAAAAGTCATTCCGCTTAATAAAGAATTGTACATATCTTTATCACAATTTATTAAAATGCCCGATAATTTCAATCTTGAACTCAGATTTCTTGATACATTTCGATTTATGCCTCACAGTTTAGAATCCTTAGCTAACAATCTTTCGAACAATGATTTCTGTACGGTAAGGAGTCAGTTTAAAACCAAACCAGAGTTTGATCTCATACGAAAAATGGGCATTTTTCCTTATGAATATCTTGACTCATTTGAAAAGCTCAATGAAACTCGGCTTCCATCTAGGGAAGACTTCTTTAACAAGCTCAATAATAAAGAATGTTCGATTGAAGATTACGCTCATGCCAGAGATGTCTGGCATACTTTCAATTGCAAAACTCTCCGTGATTATTTAAAATTATATTTGAAATCAGACGTACTATTATTGACTGATATATTTGAAAATTTCCTAAGTGTTTGCAAAGGAATTTACAACTTAGATCCTTGTCAGTACTATACTGCTCCAGGACTATCATGGGATGCTATGTTGAAGCAGACAAATATTGAATTAGAGTTAATAACTGATATAGATATGTATAATTTCTTTAAAAAAGGCATACGTGGTGGACTTGTTCAATGCGTTAAAAGATATTCCAAAGCCAATAACAAATATCTAGAAGATTTTGATAAAGAGAAACCGTCAGAATTTCTAGTATATTTGGATGCAAACAATTTGTACGGTTGGCCTATGTCAGAGTATCTTCCTTATGGAGGTTTTAGATGGTTGACAAGTGAAGAACTAAATTTGGATCCTAGATATATAGAGGATAATTCAAATGATGGCTATGTATATGAAGTAACCTTAGAATATCCTTCTTATTTACATGACTCACATAATGATTACCTTTTTGTCCTGAAAATAAAGGACCTTTAGGAACAAGCCAAAAAAAGTTGATTACCGATTTCTCTGTGAAACATTCGTATGTTATATACTACAGAGTTCTTAAGCAATGTTTGGAATATGGTTTAGTTCTAAGGAAAATTCATCGCATTCTCACTTTCAAACAATCTCCATGGTTAGAAGATTATATAGATTTAAATACACAACACAGAACTGTTGCGAAAAATGATTTTGAAAAGAATTTCTTTAAACTACTCAATAACGCAGTATACGGCAAAACCATGGAGAATGTGAAAAAAAAAGATGTACGAATAGTTACAAACTGGAGTAAAACGAACCGAAACCGCTTAGGAGCTCCAGAGTAGTAGTAGGGAATTGCCAATTCGGCCCCAATTAAAATTGTTAAATTGTGGCTGAAATTGTTAAATTGTGGGCTGAAATTGTTAAATTGTGGCTGAAATTGTTAAATTGTGGCTGAAATTGTTAAATTTTGGCTGAAATTTTAAAATTCTTGGAAATTTGTGAAATTTGATACCTGCGTGTGTGTGTCCGTCCGTCCGTCTGTGTTTTTTGTTTACATTAGGAGTTTTTTGTTTATATTAACTTTTTTTATTTATATTAAGTATATGTATGTATGTATGTATGACCGTGGGAACTTGTGCGTGGAATATTTTGTGGGAATACATTAAGGGGGTTTATAGCTTTAAGATTTTTATATTTGTATGATTTTTCCTAATGCCGACGGGAAAACATCTTTATTTTTTCTAATGCCGACGGGAAAGTTATGATTGTTGTTAGACTGTGGAAATTTGTTGATGTCCGTGATTTGGGCAGGTGAGGCTTTTGTAACATGTAACCGTGGGAATTTGCGGGTGTATCTTTAAGGCAGCCTGTGTTTGGTGGGGGCGGGTGTTGTTGTAATATGTATCCGTGGGAATTTGTGTGCGGAATATTTTGTAGGAATACATTAAGGGGTTTATAGGTTTGAGGCTTTTATATGTGTATGATTTCCTGATGCCAACGGGAAAACATGTTTATTTTTTTCAAATGCCGACGGGAAAACATGTTTAGTTTTTTCAAATGCCGACAGGAAAATCATGGAAATGATTTTTCCTAATGCCGACGGAAAATTTGAGGGTATGTCTAGCTGTAGGAATTGAAGTCTGGCTGTGATTGGTGGAGGGTGGGGTGTGTCTAGATTGTGAGACCTTAAGGCTTACCGTGATTTGGGTAGGTGAGGGTGTTTTGTAATATGTAACCATGAGAATTCGGTGACGTATATGCTTGTTGGAATTCAAATCAAGCTGGGCTTCGTGGGGGGCGGGATGTATTTGAGGTAGATCGACTGGTGGAGGGCGGGGAGTTGTTGTAATATGTATCCGTGGGAATCTGTGTACATGTATGTATGTATATATGTATGTCTGTAAGAGTTTAAGGCTGTCTGTGATTTATCAAAGGTGAGGTGAGAGTGTTCATGTAATACGTATCCGTGGGAATCTGTGTATATGTATGTTCGTAGGAGTTTAAGACTGATTGTGATTTGAGGTGGGGGAGGGTCTTGTTGTGATAGATAGATAGAATGTGCCTATGTGTGTATGTGTATGAATGTATTTATATATAGCAGTTTAAGTCTGTCCTTGATTTGAGGTAGGCGGGGGGTGTTATTGTAATATGTATCTATAGGAATTTGGGAGTTTATATGTTTATAGAAATTTTTGTGTATGTATGTCTGTAGAAGTTTAAGGCTGATCGTGATTTGGATTGTTCAGATTGAGCGATTGTATGTGACCTTGAGAATTTGTGTATGTATATCTGTAGGAAATTTAAGGCTTATCGTGATTTATGAGGGGCGAAGTGTTCATGAAATATATAACAGCGCAATTTGTGTGTATATCTGTAGGAGTTTAAGGCTGATCATGATTAATGAGAGGTGAGGTGAAGGTGTTCATGTATATGTATACGTATCTGTGTGTATGTATGTCTATATGAGTTTAAGGCTGATCGTGATTTAGGTTGTGAGATTGATAGATTGTATGTTACCTTGAGATTTTGTGTATATATATCTGTAAGAACTTTAGGCTGACTGTGATTTGTGAGGGGAGGGGCGTTGTTGAAATAGGTTTAATTTTTCGTAGATGAATTTTAGTATGTGTGTGTGTGTATATGATTTTCTCACCCTAGTATTTATATGTACGTTGAATTAAATTATTTCTCATATGA
The DNA here is from genome assembly GCA_936439885.1 of Nowickia ferox. Lineage (NCBI taxonomy): Eukaryota > Metazoa > Arthropoda > Insecta > Diptera > Tachinidae > Nowickia > Nowickia ferox. The sequence continues at coordinate 55,023,410 of OW387023.1, forward strand.
ACATTTTTTGCTAGAAAATATTATCATATATCTGAACTTCCCTAATCCTAGTATGTTTTTCATATTGGAGGATGAGATTGCTTTATATTTTATCAAGCTTAAATTTGTCCAGCGTTAAAGTCTGTCGGTCAGAAATTTGTTTATATTTGTATAAATATTAATTTCAGATTTTGCAAAATTCTTGCGTACGATCGTGGTGATTTTGTGTGTGTGTATGTGTGTATGCGCGATAGAGTTTGACTGGTCTGTGATAAGTTTGTTTATTTAAGTAGATTTGTCTTCTTCGACTTTCGTCTTCAAGCGTCAATAGCTTGGAGAACGGTTTGTATGTTTCATGATGTAGATATGTAAGTGTGATTGTTAAAATCCAATAAATACTTGAGCATGGGTAAGAAATTTGATAATATGTGTACATATGTACATATGGATCTACAAATTGATTTTATGTATGTATGTATGTACATACAAATAAGTCTGGGGCTCCCTGTTTAAATACATTTTTTTTGTCATGTGCTGGTGTTGCTGTTGTAAATATTCGCCTGGTCTTTTGTGTATAGATGTGAAATATCTCGATAGTTTTTTATTTGAAATTAAAAAAACGTTCTTTTAATTTTTAGATGTATTTACTTAAAAGTTTGTGAGGAGTTTCTGTTTTAAGTAAAATTTAATTCCTCTCTAGTTGTAGTAAATATAGTATAAATATTTAATATATTTTATTTCCATTTGTTTAAAGTTGATGTAGCCTATATAGTCAACGTTAGAAATTTTTCGGTGTAAAATTTTTTCCAACTATCATATTTTTTCTTCACCTTTTTCATATATTTTAGAACATCTTGCATTGGCTTTAAAAAATGATAAACGCTTTGAAATGAAACTGATCCAGCAGTCCAGCTTTTTTTAACCATTTTGCTTCTCTTTCCTTTTTTATTGATAAGCATTTAAAATCAAATGGTGGTTTTATAATGAAATTGTTATACTCATTATTGCTAAAAACATCCGCTACTTTTTTTTTGTAATGAAAATCATTCGAAACCTTACTTCATTTATAAGACTTTCAGGACTTTCTATTATTCGATCATTAGTAAAAATGCAGTAGCTGAGGTCATTGCTTACTGTTTCATATTAAATTTCTATATCAATTGAGCCGCTATTGAATAAAAGGAACTTTTATCTTAAACTTTAGTGCATTTGGAAGTGTTTGAGATTCTTTCATATAATAGCTTTGTTGGAATCTTAGATACGAGTACATATAATATAGAATTGCATAACGTTTATTTTTAATTTTTATGTTAAGATCATCATCATTTAGATATGAGACTAAATTTAAATGTACTTTTAAATTAGTTAAATCATAATGAGGAAACTTGTTTTCTTCTTGAATAGCGATCAACAGAAAACGAAATCGTTTTCTTACAATTTAGGTCTGGCCTCTCAACGGTTCCTCTAGTATACAAGATGACTTTCTATGTCAACATATCTGTCTACTCTTTGTCAGCGTTAAGGGACAATTAAATGTTAAAATTTTAATTCCTCAAATTGTGTTACTTCATACTGATAATATATTTTCATTAATAAGGTATATGTTTATCTTATGAAGGTTACTCGCCTATGGCTTTTATTTGATGTTCTAGATGATTTTTTTTCTCATTTGATTAAATTTCAGCGTATTGTGTATATATTTCTGATATTTTTAAGTGCGCTTTATTTACCTGTCAGACAAAGTGTACGTATCAGTTAATCACTCAGTCTCTCTTTTTAATATTTTTTTTTCTTCTTTTAATGTATCACTACTATTTTTTCAGATTTTACTACTTGAAAAAGAGAATATTTGTATAATTTTTAAACGTATTCATATATACATATAGGTAAATATATGTATGTATGTATAGAGAAATTACTTTATCTACAAAGAAATACATGTTTAATAATCAACTATTCTAGAAAATCTATCTCAAATAATTCAGTTACCTCCACCATAAATTCACCGTCTGTGTTTTCATAGTGTCAGAAACATTAGAATAACTATGTTTGAGAGAATTTTTACATCGAGTTTTTCTACATGAGGTTTGCTGGTTGACCCCCTTGAAGTTATTGTTGACGTAGGCTGGGTTGTATCACATTCAGATGTAATCATTTCTCACTTAAAAAAGGTTCTCATCACCTTCTATCAGGTTTTTATATTTTTCTAACATGCATGTCTTAGCATGCTTTTGTCCTTAGTGACGCAAGCGTCCGAGATGTAGAGGTGTTTCAGTTAAAAATCTATACTATTAGAATTTACAATTTCGCTCTTTTTATTCTTTTACAAAGTAGATACATATTTATGTATTTCATTTAGCATAGAATCATAATATTTCTTTACTTACAAAATTATATGACGTGAGGAATTCTTTTAAATTTGCATGCTTCGGCATGCTTTCAATATTTTTTCTGTAAATTTATTTTATACTCATACAGATACAGATATAAAGTAAGATCTGCTGATATTGCATTCTACAATTTCTGTATGCTTCAGCATGATTCCAGTTGATCTCCATATTTATTCAGTAAGTTTGTTTGATACTAATTCATACACATATACATTCTCAAAGATTGGAAATCTAAGTCCAATTTATGTAGTTTGTCTATATTTTCTAAAGATTTGATAGCTATAGAAATGAATAGAGTGAAGATCTATTATAATAGCCCATGAGCATATTTTAAAATTTCGCTTGCTAGAGCTTTCGAAATGGAAAATGTACAATTTTCACTATAAAAAGTGATAATATTATGTGTTACTGAATATTAATTTATTTTGAACGCTTAAGTTTTCACAATATTTCATACAGGCCAACAAGTTTAGAGAATTTCCAGTATATTAAGTTAATTATCTTTCTTAAGACCTATCATTCCTAATCATTCCTTCAAAAATACAAACCAAACTAGATTTTTCCTGTTTAATTATATATTTTACTTTCATTAAATTTCAACATTTTGTTCATCTTCAAATTATTATATTTAGCAGCTTTTTCTCATTTGTTAAGTTAACTTTAATCGGAAACATTTAAATAGTGAGATGAACTTTTATATTGTATACGAGTACATTAAGTAATTCTTTGTATATTTCAATATACTTATATGAACCATCATCACATAATTCCTTTGGATGATCTATTAAATCATTCTACTATTGATGCTTTCATATTAAGTAATGTTAAATATTCTACTTATGCATGAATTTTCCAGTATCTATTAAAAAATTCTTTACAATCATCCATTTGTAAGTTTTTTGGTACTCGTAACATTTCAAAAATATTTTCCACAGCCTAGGTTCTTTCGAGTGCAACTTTTATTTTCAACGGTATTGACCATAGAAACTTTGAGAATGAATCATTTACAGTCTACAATAATCAATAATTTCTATTTTCTGTAGAATAGTTTCACATTTCACCTAAATCAGCTCCATAAAAGATCAACTATTCCTTTCATTACATATCTGCAATGCACAAACAATTTTCGAGATTTATTATAGAGTTCGTTTACTAAATTTCTTTTTGAAGACATTAAGTTGTTTTACAGATTTTTTGGAGAGTGTTGTGATCTACTTGATGCACTTTCAGCTATTTATACTATCATGTAGTTAATTTTCCAATCTATAAATTTTATTGTTCAGCTCTTCAATTTGTTTTTTCAAAAGATGATTTAATTTTTAGTACGTGTTTTTTCAATTTTATAACTATCTTCTATCTCTAATTGTATTTCACGTTGTACTCCATCAATTTGCATTTTAATATATTCTTGAATTATATTAATTCCTTAAGCTGTATTATTAATTTGTCCTATAGTTTATCGTTTTGAGTTTCGAGAAACAATTTACTGATAACATCATTCTCTGTCAGTGAATGATGATGATTCTCTATCCATGTATTAGTAGAAAATATATATTTTATATAGTTTTCAAAATAAAATTTCTCATAGTATTTCCATGTTTTATTATCATTCATTAAAGAAAATAAAGCTACTATTAGAGCATATATTTGACCATCAACTTGTATTTTATCTTCATTTAGTTTTAGGTTACTATCACCAAACTTCCATTCATTATTCAAATCTTAATGTGGGCCATAGTTTGTATCTAATTCAATTCTTCCTTCCAAGACTGATAAATGAGTATAAGTGTCTTCAGAATTGGAAGTCTATGAGTAAAAATCATCTTCATCATCCTCATCATCATTCTCAGTATTAGCATCATTAAATAAGATGATATCATCAAATATTGTTCCTTCTGAAAGTTTCTTCGGTGTACTTGTCTCTATATTGACTGATGGCTTTAAACTTATATTATTTTCAGCTTCTATCTTGATTTTACTTTCTTCTTTCTTGTGAATTCTTTCAATATTTCTAGAACTATTTATGAATTCTTTGAGAGGTTCTGGTATAGGTTTAAATGTATCTTTTCTAGCTCACAAGTATCTATTTCACCAGTTTTTATACTACTTGTCAACACCAACTGTTTTAAAATTTTCTCATCCATGTGTAGCAAATAAGAGGTATCAGCTATTAGATTAGGTATCAGCTATTAGATCAGGTATCAGATCAGGTTATTAGGTAGCTGGTCTGGTTTTCAGATCAGCTTATCGGGACCTGGTCTGGTTTTCAGATCAGCTTATCAGGACGTGGTCTGGTTTTCAGATCAGCTTATCAGGACCTGGTCTGGTTTTCAGATCAGCTTATCAGGACCTGGTCTGGTTTTCAGATCAGCTTATCAGGACCTGGTCTGGTTTTCAGATCAGCTTATCAGAACCTGGTCTGGTTTTCAGATCAGCTTATCAGAACCTGGTCTGGTTTTCAGATCAACTTATCTGATTCAGATTGGGTTATCAGTTTACAAGTAGCTGCCTATTTATAACATTTAGATGAATGCAGTTTAAGGTCAGATGAAAAACGAAAAAGTAAACTTTTATGCAGTCAAATTCTCTTTTTTTCTATAACGATCATCGTTTAATTCAATATCGTTGGTTATAATCAAAATTCATATTTATCCTTCCAACATGCATTTTATTTGTCTCATCTTACTTAAACATTATAATTACATTATGATTATCTGGTATAAAATGTTTGGTGATTCTGGTATAAGTTTGGCATCAGCAGAATGCATCAACATTCTTATCTCACTCCATACAAAAATATGTGTCTCACATCTAACATCGTTAAATATCATATCGGAATTACTTTTAGCTTTGTTAGGAGAAATAACAGATTCAGTATCTGTAAATGTGTAATATCCCATTCCTTTAATTAATGAAATTATGTAATTACTTTAAGTATCCATATTTAGGTTGATAGAGATATTTTGAGTATTAATATGTAGATGTTTTAAAATTTTAGTTCATTAAGACTTTTTAGCAAGCCAATCATAACATATTTTTTATTTTATTTTTTTTTACAATTTGACAGACCAACTATTTTTGCGCAAATAAAATTTGGTAGAAGGGAACTATGACTTGTTTTTGAACTAACGTTTGATGAATCATCAAAAATTTCGTACCATCCTTTTTTTAGGTTGTTTCACTAACCACATTTGTGTAACAAAATGCATTTTATAAATATTATCTCTTCTTAAAAAAATAAAATAATACAGCTATACGATATCAGAAAATATTTTCTGAAATCTTGTAGATGTATTATTTCATTTTTTTAATAAGAGATAATGATGTATACTCACATTCAAAACAACATAAAACTATCATTTGTTTTGATTATGAGTATACGTCAATATTTATGAAATGCAATTAGTTACACAAATGTGGTTAGTGAAACAAAGTATATTTTAACAGCCTTATTTATAAAAATTATTAAGACTTTATAAAGGCTTTTTTAGAAAAATTTTTTATGAAAATTTGTCTAAGAAAAACCTTTATAAAGTCTTAATAATTTTTATAAATAAGACTGTAAGAGTTTAAAATCAGTATTTTTATGATAATACTGGTTTTAAACTCTTAAAATATACTTTGTTTTGACTATGAGTAGTGACCATTATCTCTTATATAGGAAAAATAAAATAATATAGCTATACGATACCAGAAAATATTTTCTGGTGTCGTATAGATGTATTATTTTATTTTTTCTAAATAATAGACAATATTTATGAAACACATTTCATAAATATTGGTGCATACTCATAGTCAAAACAACCTAAAAATAGTATGGTACAAAATTTTGATGATTCATCAAACGTTAGTTCAAAAACAAGTCATAGTTCCCCCTCTATTGGTCTGTCAAATTGTAAAAAAATAAAATAAAAAATATGTTATGATTGGCTTGCTAAAAAGTCTTAATGAACTAAAATTTTAAAACATCTACATATTAATACTCAAAATATCTCTATCAACCTAAATATGGATACTTAAAGTAATTAAATAATTTCATTAATTAAAGGAATGGGATATTACACATTTACAGATACTGAATCTGTTATTTCTCCTAACAAAGCTAAAAGTAATTCCGATATGATATTTAACGATGTAAGATGTGAGACACATATTTTTGTATGGAGTGAGATAAGAATGTTGATGCATTCTGCTGATGCTAAACTTATACCAGAATCACCAAACATTTTATACCAGATAATCATAATGTAATTATAATGTTTAAGTAAGATGAGACAAATAAAATGCATGTTGGAAGGATAAATATGAATTTTGATTATAACCAACGATATTGAATTAAACGATGATCGTTATAGAAAAAAAGAGAATTTGACTGCATAAAAGTTTACTTTTTCGTTTTTCATCTGACCTTAAACTGCATTCATCTAAATGTTATAAATAGGCAGCTACTTGTAAACTGATAACCCAATCTGAATCAGATAAGTTGATCTGAAAACCAGACCAGGTTCTGATAAGCTGATCTGAAAACCAGACCAGGTTCTGATAAGCTGGTCTGAAAACCAGACCAGGTCCTGATAAGCTGATCTGAAAACCAGACCAGGTCCTGATAAGCTGATCTGAAAACCAGACCAGGTCCTGATAAGCTGATCTGAAAACCAGACCAGGTCCTGATAAGCTGATCTGAAAACCAGACCAGGTCCTGATAAGCTGATCTGAAAACCAGACCAGCTACCTAATAACCTGATCTGATACCTGATCTAATAGCTGATACCTCTTATTTGCTACACATGGATGAGAAAATTTTAAAACAGTTGGTGTTGACAAGTAGTATAAAAACTGGTGAAATAGATACTTGTGAGCTAGAAAAGATACATTTAAACCTATACCAGAACCTCTCAAAGAATTCATAAATAGTTCTAGAAATATTGAAAGAATTCACAAGAAAGAAGAAAGTAAAATCAAGATAGAAGCTGAAAATAATATAAGTTTAAAGCCATCAGTCAATATAGAGTCAAGTACACCGAAGAAACTTTCAGAAGGAACAATATTTGATGATATCATCTTATTTAATGATGCTAATACTGAGAATGATGAAGATGATTTTTACTCATAGACTTCCAATTCTGAAGACACTTATACTCATTTATCAGTCTTGGAAGGAAGAATTGAATTAGATACAAACTATGGCCCACATTAAGATTTGAATAATGAATGGAAGTTTGGTGATAGTAACCTAAAACTAAATGAAGATAAAATACAAGTTGATGGTCAAATATATGCTCTAATAGTAGCTTTATTTTCTTTAATGAATGATAATAAAACATGGAAATACTATGAGAAATTTTATTTTGAAAACTATATAAAATATATAATTTCTACTAATACATGGATAGAGAATCATCATCATTCACTGACGGAGAATGATGTTATCAGTAAATTGTTTCTGGAAACTCAAAACGATAAACTATAGGACAAATTAATAATACAGCTTAAGGAATTAATATAATTCAAGAATATATTAAAATGCAAATTGATGGAGTACAACGTGAAATACAATTAGAGATAGAAGATAGTTATAAAATTGAAAAAACACGTACTAAAAATTAAATCATCTTTTGAAAAAACAAATTGAAGAGCTGAACAATAAAATTTATAGATTGGAAAATTAACTACATGATAGTATAAATAGCTGAAAGTGCATCAAGTAGATCACAACACTCTCCAAAAAATCTGTAAAACAACTTAATGTCTTCAAAAAGAAATTTAGTAAACGAACTCTATAATAAATCTCGAAAATTGTTTGTGCATTGCAGATATGTAATGAAAGGAATAGTTGATCTTTTATGGAGCTGATTTAGGTGAAATGTGAAACTATTCTACAGAAAATAGAAATTATTGATTATTGTAGACTGTAAATGATTCATTCTCAAAGTTTCTATGGTCAATACCGTTGAAAATAAAAGTTGCACTCGAAAGAACCTAGGCTGTGGAAAATATTTTTGAAATGTTACGAGTACCAAAAAACTTACAAATGGATGATTGTAAAGAATTTTTTAATAGATACTGGAAAATTCATGCATAAGTAGAATATTTAACATTACTTAATATGAAAGCATCAATAGTAGAATGATTTAATAGATCATCCAAAGGAATTATGTGATGATGGTTCATATAAGTATATTGAAATATACAAAGAATTACTTAATGTACTCGTATACAATATAAAAGTTCATCTCACTATTTAAATGTTTCCGATTAAAGTTAACTTAACAAATGAGAAAAAGCTGCTAAATATAATAATTTGAAGATGAACAAAATGTTGAAATTTAATGAAAGTAAAATATATAATTAAACAGGAAAAATCTAGTTTGGTTTGTATTTTTGAAGGAATGATTAGGAATGATAGGTCTTAAGAAAGATAATTAACTTAATATACTGGAAATTCTCTAAACTTGTTGGCCTGTATGAAATATTGTGAAAACTTAAGCGTTCAAAATAAATTAATATTCAGTAACACATAATATTATCACTTTTTATAGTGAAAATTGTACATTTTCCATTTCGAAAGCTCTAGCAAGCGAAATTTTAAAATATGCTCATGGGCTATTATAATAGATCTTCACTCTATTCATTTCTATAGCTATCATATCTTTAGAAAATATAGACAAACTACATAAATTGGACTTAGATTTCCAATCTTTAAGAATGTATATGTGTATGAATTAGTATCAAACAAACTTACTGAATAAATATGGAGATCAACTGGAATCATGCTGAAGCATACAGAAATTGTAGAATGCAATATCAGCAGATCTTACTTTATATCTGTATCTGTATGAGTATAAAATAAATTTACAGAAAAAATATTGAAAGCATGCCGAAGCATGCAAATTTAAAAGAATTCCTCACGTCATATAATTTTGTAAGTAAAGAAATATTATGATTCTATGCTAAATGAAATACATAAATATGTATCTACTTTGTAAAAGAATAAAAAGAGCGAAATTGTAAATTCTAATAGTATAGATTTTTAACTGAAACACCTCTACATCTCGGACGCTTGCGTCACTAAGGACAAAAGCATGCTAAGACATGCATGTTAGAAAAATATAAAAACCTGATAGAAGGTGATGAGAACCTTTTTTAAGTGAGAAATGATTACATCTGAATGTGATACAACCCAGCCTACGTCAACAATAACTTCAAGGGGGTCAACCAGCAAACCTCATGTAGAAAAACTCGATGTAAAAATTCTCTCAAACATAGTTATTCTAATGTTTCTGACACTATGAAAACACAGACGGTGAATTTATGGTGGAGGTAACTGAATTATTTGAGATAGATTTTCTAGAATAGTTGATTATTAAACATGTATTTCTTTGTAGATAAAGTAATTTCTCTATACATACATACATATATTTACCTATATGTATATATGAATACGTTTAAAAATTATACAAATATTCTCTTTTTCAAGTAGTAAAATCTGAAAAAATAGTAGTGATACATTAAAAGAAGAAAAAAAAATATTAAAAAGAGAGACTGAGTGATTAACTGATACGTACACTTTGTCTGACAGGTAAATAAAGCGCACTTAAAAATATCAGAAATATATACACAATACGCTGAAATTTAATCAAATGAGAAAAAAAATCATCTAGAACATCAAATAAAAGCCATAGGCGAGTAACCTTCATAAGATAAACATATACCTTATTAATGAAAATATATTATCAGTATGAAGTAACACAATTTGAGGAATTAAAATTTTAACATTTAATTGTCCCTTAACGCTGACAAAGAGTAGACAGATATGTTGACATAGAAAGTCATCTTGTATACTAGAGGAACCGTTGAGAGGCCAGACCTAAATTGTAAGAAAACGATTTCGTTTTCTGTTGATCGCTATTCAAGAAGAAAACAAGTTTCCTCATTATGATTTAACTAATTTAAAAGTACATTTAAATTTAGTCTCATATCTAAATGATGATGATCTTAACATAAAAATTAAAAATAAACGTTATGCAATTCTATATTATATGTACTCGTATCTAAGATTCCAACAAAGCTATTATATGAAAGAATCTCAAACACTTCCAAATGCACTAAAGTTTAAGATAAAAGTTCCTTTTATTCAATAGCGGCTCAATTGATATAGAAATTTAATATGAAACAGTAAGCAATGACCTCAGCTACTGCATTTTTACTAATGATCGAATAATAGAAAGTCCTGAAAGTCTTATAAATGAAGTAAGGTTTCGAATGATTTTCATTACAAAAAAAAAGTAGCGGATGTTTTTAGCAATAATGAGTATAACAATTTCATTATAAAACCACCATTTGATTTTAAATGCTTATCAATAAAAAAGGAAAGAGAAGCAAAATGGTTAAAAAAAGCTGGACTGCTGGATCAGTTTCATTTCAAAGCGTTTATCATTTTTTAAAGCCAATGCAAGATGTTCTAAAATATATGAAAAAGGTGAAGAAAAAATATGATAGTTGGAAAAAATTTTACACCGAAAAATTTCTAACGTTGACTATATAGGCTACATCAACTTTAAACAAATGGAAATAAAATATATTAAATATTTATACTATATTTACTACAACTAGAGAGGAATTAAATTTTACTTAAAACAGAAACTCCTCACAAACTTTTAAGTAAATACATCTAAAAATTAAAAGAACGTTTTTTTAATTTCAAATAAAAAACTATCGAGATATTTCACATCTATACACAAAAGACCAGGCGAATATTTACAACAGCAACACCAGCACATGACAAAAAAAAATGTATTTAAACAGGGAGCCCCAGACTTATTTGTATGTACATACATACATACATAAAATCAATTTGTACACATATTATCAAATTTCTTACCCATGCTCAAGTATTTATTGGATTTTAACAATCACACTTACATATCTACATCATGAAACATACAAACCGTTCTCCAAGCTATTGACGCTTGAAGACGAAAGTCGAAGAAGACAAATCTACTTAAATAAACAAACTTATCACAGACCAGTCAAACTCTATCGCGCATACACACATACACACACACAAAATCACCACGATCGTACGCAAGAATTTTGCAAAATCTGAAATTAATATTTATACAAATATAAACAAATTTCTGACCGACAGACTTTAACACTGGACAAATTTAAGCTTGATAAAATATAAAGCAATCTCATCCTCCAATATGAAAAACATACTAGGATTAGGGAAGTTCAGATATATAATAATATTTTCTAGCAAAAAATGTTCATATGAGAAATAATTTATTTCAACGTACATATAAATACTAGGGTGAGAAAATCATATACACACACACACATACTAAAATTCATCTACGAAAAATTAAACCTATTTCAACAACGCCCCTCCCCTCACAAATCACAGTCAGCCTAAAGTTCTTACAGATATATATACACAAAATCTCAAGGTAACATACAATCTATCAATCTCACAACCTAAATCACGATCAGCCTTAAACTCATATAGACATACATACACACAGATACGTATACATATACATGAACACCTTCACCTCACCTCTCATTAATCATGATCAGCCTTAAACTCCTACAGATATACACACAAATTGCGCTGTTATATATTTCATGAACACTTCGCCCCTCATAAATCACGATAAGCCTTAAATTTCCTACAGATATACATACACAAATTCTCAAGGTCACATACAATCGCTCAATCTGAACAATCCAAATCACGATCAGCCTTAAACTTCTACAGACATACATACACAAAAATTTCTATAAACATATAAACTCCCAAATTCCTATAGATACATATTACAATAACACCCCCCGCCTACCTCAAATCAAGGACAGACTTAAACTGCTATATATAAATACATTCATACACATACACACATAGGCACATTCTATCTATCTATCACAACAAGACCCTCCCCCACCTCAAATCACAATCAGTCTTAAACTCCTACGAACATACATATACACAGATTCCCACGGATACGTATTACATGAACACTCTCACCTCACCTTTGATAAATCACAGACAGCCTTAAACTCTTACAGACATACATATATACATACATACATGTACACAGATTCCCACGGATACATATTACAACAACTCCCCGCCCTCCACCAGTCGATCTACCTCAAATACATCCCGCCCCCCACGAAGCCCAGCTTGATTTAAATTCCAACAAGCATATACGTCACCGAATTCTCATGGTTACATATTACAAAACACCCTCACCTACCCAAATCACGGTAAGCCTTAAGGTCTCACAATCTAGACACACCCCACCCTCCACCAATCACAGCCAGACTTCAATTCCTACAGCTAGACATACCCTCAAATTTTCCGTCGGCATTAGGAAAAATCATTTCCATGATTTTCCTGTCGGCATTTGAAAAAACTAAACATGTTTTCCCGTCGGCATTTGAAAAAAATAAACATGTTTTCCCGTTGGCATCAGGAAATCATACACATATAAAAGCCTCAAACCTATAAACCCCTTAATGTATTCCTACAAAATATTCCGCACACAAATTCCCACGGATACATATTACAACAACACCCGCCCCCACCAAACACAGGCTGCCTTAAAGATACACCCGCAAATTCCCACGGTTACATGTTACAAAAGCCTCACCTGCCCAAATCACGGACATCAACAAATTTCCACAGTCTAACAACAATCATAACTTTCCCGTCGGCATTAGAAAAAATAAAGATGTTTTCCCGTCGGCATTAGGAAAAATCATACAAATATAAAAATCTTAAAGCTATAAACCCCCTTAATGTATTCCCACAAAATATTCCACGCACAAGTTCCCACGGTCATACATACATACATACATACATATACTTAATATAAATAAAAAAAGTTAATATAAACAAAAAACTCCTAATGTAAACAAAAAACACAGACGGACGGACGGACACACACACGCAGGTATCAAATTTCACAAATTTCCAAGAATTTTAACATTTCAGCCAAAATTTAACAATTTCAGCCACAATTTAACAATTTCAGCCACAATTTAACAATTTCATCCCACAATTTAACAATTTCAGCCACAATTTAACAATTTTAATTGGGGCCGAATTGACAATTCCCTACTACTAAGAGTGGATATCCAAATCCAATTTTCACAGTTTATCTATATTTTCGGACGATATGGTTGCTATTGAAATGAATAGAGACAAGACATATTACAATAAGCCTATATATTTAGGATTTTGTGTCCTGGAGCTTTCTAAATGGAAAATGTATGATTTTCATTATCGATATATGCAACCTAAATTCAAATTAAATTTATCTCTTAATTATATGGACACGGACTCATTTATATATACTATAAAAACTGAGGACTTTTATACTGACATAAAAAGTGACTTAACACAAGAATTTGATACTTCTGATTACCCAGAGGATAACAAATATGGTTTCTCTCGCCTAAACAAGAAGGTTTTGGGAATGATGAAGGATGAGAATTGTGGAAAGGTTATGAAAGAATTTGTGGGATTGCGATCTAAAATGTACTCTTTTAGCGTTCAGTATGAAAATGATACTAAAAAATCTAAAGGAGTAAGGAAATGTATTCTCGATAAGTATAGTTTAGAAAGTTATAAAAACTGTTTGTTTAATAAGTCTATAATATATGATAATATGATAACATTTAAATCAAAAGTACATCAAATTTATACTAGTCAACTAAAAAAAGTAAAATAAGCTATAATGATGATAAAAGAAAAATTAAACTTGATGGTATAAATACATTTGCGCATTATCATTATCAAATCGAGGAAACTAATCCAAATTATGAATTATATATGTTATTAATGGAAATAGATAAGCTTGAAGAAGGTTGAAATTTGTGAAAAATTTAACACATTAGACACATATATATATATATAAATATCAATATAATTTAAAATCTAGTTATAAAAATAAAATTGTTTATTTATAAGTAATTATTAAGGAAACAAATTGTTTAAAAATATAAGCATATACATACACACACATACATATATATATATATGTGTGTAATCTTTAAAAAGTAAAAAAAAGCAAAACGTTTTTCATTTACATCTTATTTACCCTTTTATTGATTTTTGATATTAAAAATAAACGTATATGAATTAATTAAATTTATTACATTGATTTTTCTTATATTAAATATCGTGCATCTGTACGTGTCTGGTCCTTCTATACAATCGGAGCTATACCAAGGACAACAAGAAAAGTGTTCTGCATCATTATTATCCTCCACACCAAAGTCTTCGTTTTCTTTAAGCATGAGAAGAAAACATAGTACTGCATCCTTATATTCGTGCATTAAACATCTTTCATATTCCTTAAGGAATTGCTCTACTACAGATTTCATTGTAAAGATCTTAACGTATTGAATGACGAATTGATATTGTGTTAAAATTTTGATTTAACAATGATGCATATAAATTTTCGATTATCATTGTTATTTTTCTCTGTCTTTCTCTCTCTCTTTTTCTCTTCAACTTTTCCCCACATAAACATATTCACTATTTCACAATAAATATTTTCATGTTGGCTTCTTAGAGTCATCAAATCTACATTTAATATCAATTTTATTAAAATACTCGAAGACAGAACATCTTAAAATGGACTCGCAAAATTTAATTAAAAAGTTTAGTTCGTTGAACAACAAGTCCTTGATCCATATCAAGGAGTTGGATATTACCAAGAAGTATAGAGTTGTTAGCGCCCAAAGAACAACAACAAAATACGGTGCAACTGTGAAGATCGAGTTGGAGGTCAACTTCATGTTTTTGCCAAACAGATATAACTCCCTATCGGATGCGGAGCTCAACCACCTCTCCGATGTAACTTTCCGAGTTCAAAGGCAAGGGGAACGGAATTTAGTTCTGAATAAGGATGAGTTTATTTTGTCAAACGGTCAATATCCTATTTGGGAATAAAAAATAAAAAAATTCGTTGTATATATTTTCTAATTAATAAAACAAAATTTTTTAAATTTTAATATTTTTATTTATTTATTTCATAAAGAAATTGAAGGCATAAATGACCACAATTAAATGTATTAAACTTCTGATATTGATTATAGTTGTATCTTATATCTTTACCCAGATATTTGATTACTTCTGCAGGAGGTTGTAAGTTTCCAAAGCTATCGAAGTATTCTATTTCTTTGTTGTTTTTAAAATATGCTACCCAATGTGTGCCGAGTCCTGTTGATATATCTAAATTGATTATTCCACATTCTTTTTTCCTCGCACGTTTTGGTAGAGTGTTCAACATATAAACTCCTCTAAAGTATGGAATTTTTGATGAAAATTTTTGTAGATCAAGATCGGTCAATGGTCTAGTGGGCAGCATTTGTATTAGTTTTTTGTGTTTTCTTTACAAATCAAACCATAACCTTTCTTATAAGGTTTGAGGAAGAGACCTTCTCCTACCGCTATAGATTCTATCGCTCTATTATTTCTTGCTGCTTTCTCAAGTTGTCTTTTTGAATTTTTTGTTGCATTTACGGTCTTTGCTATAGCAGCACCTCCAGTCGCTAGACTGCCAATTGCACCCAAAGCAGTTAATATTGGAATGAATGGTAGAAAACCACCAATTTTTGGAACACGTATTATACGTGGTGCAATAATTTGTGATTTTTTCCCCTTTAAAGAACTGTTAATAGTTTTTCGTGCAATTTTAATGGCTGAGTTAATATCCAGCGGTTTTTTCTCCTTCAAAATTTTTGATGCAGCTCTAATTGATGTACTAAACAGCTTTTTAGCATTTAAATTATTTTTTTTTATAATTTTTCTTTTTCTCCACACCCATACCAAACTTTGTTTTGGCTTTTCTGTGAAAGTGCTATCTTTTGAAAGAACTCGGTCCCAAGCTTTGCTCTCAAGTATTTTATCAGCTTTATGTCTAGTACTTAAATCCTTATTTTTAGAATAAGCAATATCGTGCTCCTTACAAGCAGAATCCAATAAATTAATTCCTTTATCACCTCTATCTAAACGCTTTTGCAGTTTTGTTCCAGGTCCACAGTACTGATATCCAGGAAGATGAAGTTCAACAGGTAGAGAGTTTATTATATTGTTAACTAAACCTCCTCCAATGACAGTTTTTTTATGACTAAACGATTTCCGATATCGTATAACCATATTATTTTATTTTTTCTATAATTAAAGGTAGTATTTATAAATTGCATTTAGTTACAAAAATGCAGTTAGTAAAACAAAATAAAAATATTTTAATCCGTAATTTTGATGATTCATCAAACATCAGCTCAAAAATAAAGCATAGTTCCCTCTTACCAAATTCTATTCGTGCTTTAATAGTTGGCCCATCAAATTGCGGAAAGACTAAGATTATGATTAGTTTGATAGAAAGTCCTAATGGTCTAAGGTTTAAAAACATATATTTATACTCAAAATCCTTATATCAGCCGAAATATGAATACCTGAGAAACTTAATTTTACCAATAAAAGGAATGGGATATTAGACATTTACAGATAATGAATCAGTTATTTCCCCTAACGAAGCTAAAAGCAATTCAATTATGATATTTGACGATGTTGCATGTGAGAAGCAAAATAATATACGTGCACATTTTTGTATGGGGCGACATAAGAATATTGATTCATTTTACTTATGTCCAACTTATACCAGAATTCCAAAACATTTGATAAGAGACAACGCCAATGTAATTATAATGTTTAAACAAGATGAAGCAAATATGAAGCATGTTTATAGTGATCATGTGGCAAGCGATATGAGTTTTGTAAAGTTTCAGGAAATTTGTCGAGAGTGTTGGAAGGAAAAATATGGATTTTTGATGATCAGCAAAGATAACGAATTAAACAATGGTATTTACAGAAAACAATTTGACTATTTCATAACAATATAAATTACTTTACATAGAAGGTATTCTTTAGTTCTTAATCTGGCTTTAAACTTCATACATCTATTTTTTATAATTAATCAGATGCCTAAAACCTGATTTGATAATCTGATCAGCATTTAATAATACCGATCTGATAACCTGTTCTGATACCTGATAACTGGTCTGATAACCTGTTCTGATACCTGATAACCGGTCTGATACCTGATAACCGGTCTGATAACCTGTTCTGATACCTGATAACCGGTTTGATAACCTGTTCTGTTACCTGATAACCGGTCTGATAATCTGTTCTGATACTTGATAACTGATCTGATAACCTGATCTCATACCTGCTAAGTTGATCTGATAGCTAATAAGCTGATCTGATATTTGACGCTACCAAACATGGATGAGAACGTTTTAAAAGAGCTGATTACAAGAAATGTCTTGAAGAAAAAGCTCCGTAGTATAAAAACTGGTGAAATAGACACACTTGAACAACTTAGAGATACATTTAAACCTATAACAGACCCTCTCACAGAATTTATAAATAGTTCTAAAAATATTGGAAGAATCCCCAAGAAAGAAGAAAGTAAATTCCAAACGAAAATTGAGAATAACTAAAGTTTAAAGCCCTTGAAAGCATTAGTCAAGGTAGAGACAAGTACCTGTTCTGATAGCTGGTCTGATAACCTGCTCTGAACCGGTCTGATAACCTGTTCTGATACCTGATAATTGATCTGATAACCTGATCTCATACCTGCTAAGTTAATCTGATAGCTAATAAGATAATCTGATATTTGACGCTACTAAACATGGATGAGAAAGTTTTAAAAGAGCTGATTACAAGAAGAAATGTCTTGAAGAAAAAGCTCCGTAGTATAAAAACTGGTGAAATAGACACACTTGAACAACTTAGAGATACATTTAAACCTATAACAGACCCTCTCACAAAATTTATAAATAGTTCTAAAAATATTGGAAGAATCCCCAAGAAAGAAGAAAGTAAATTCCAAACGAAAATTGAGAATAACAAAAGTTTAAAGCCCTTGAAAGCATTAGTCAAGGTAGAGACAAGTACACCAAAGAAACTTGTAGAAGGAACACTATTTGATAATACCATATTATTTAATGATGCTAATGACGTGAGTGATAAGTATGAAGATGAGTTTTACTCACAGACTTCCAATACTGAAGAGAGTTGTACAGACTTGTTACTCTTGGATGCGAGAAATGAATTAGATACTTACTATGGTCCACATAGAGATTGCAATAACAAATGGAAATTTGGTAATAGTAATATTGAGCTAAATGAAGATAAAATTCAAGTTGGCGGTCAAAGATGGGCTCTAACGCTTGGTTTGTTTTCTTTAATGTTTCATAAAACACCAAAAAACTATGACAAATTTGAACTTGAAATCTACAAAAAAAATTTTAATTACAACTAATGCATGCAGGAGAGACTATAAACCTGATGGTCAGATCAAGGGGACGAGAGGATATAAATATAAGCATATAATTCAAAAAATATTTAAAGAAAATAGTCAGGAGAATATATCTAACGCAGTAACAAATGCAGCAATTCCTAATTATAAAGGTGATGGAATGATGCGCTTTAACCCCCAAAAACAAAACTATATATATTGGGATGATACCAATGAGTTGGTAGATCGTCTCCGACTACTGCTTGCATCACAAGCTGCAGGTCATACTAATCACAATAACGAGATTGTATCAATTATCGAAGAATTACGTGAAGCGAATATAATACATTAACTTTAATAAAGTACATATTTATGAAGTATGTCTGTTGACAAGTTTGGACATTATCTAAACGATACTAGTGATATAATTTCTATTAAAAATGCACCTAAACTGCTGGGGTTTTTTATGGATACGAACAACAACATTGATGTCCAAAACAAAAGAATCAAAAATGTTGCAAAAGCTCTGGAGGAAAACGATGTTAGTATATAGGAATTGCTTGTTCTCCCAGAAAGCAATTAAAATTGATAACGATAGATAACGGAATTTCATTACCAGGGGCTCTGTAGGCAGTAAAGGTTTGTGTCTTCGCTAAATACTGGTATGAGAGTTGCCATATGGTGGTGAAAAAAGGGTAAAAGGAGTGTGTATATGCTAAATAATGGTGTGAGCGTTGCCATAGTGAGATGAAAAAAGGGTAAAAAGGATAGTGAATTGGTTAAATGAAGCATTTTGATGCCAGATGGCAACGCTGTAAATAGGTGAAATGTGTGTGAGTTGGCTAAGTCTTGATCAATATATCTGACTTTACCCCAAAAGTAATTAAATTTATCTAAATAGGTTTTGGGTAAGCAGCTGTGTGCTAGATAAGTGTAGATGACAGGGTGGAGAAAGGAGAGATAATAGCGGGTTGTGAGTTTGCTAAGTCTGGATCATTTTGGCTTACCCAAAAGTAATTAAATTTATTTAAATTGGTTTTGGATGAACTAAAAAAGTTTTGGTGTGCTAAAGAAATCTAGATGGCAGTAGTGGAGAAAGGAGATAAAATAACGGATTGTGAATTTTTAAGTGCCAATCGATGAGGCTTGGCTTATGGTGCTAAGTAGTAAATGGAGTTGGGATTTGTATTTAACGCCTAATAGTATGCACGCATGAATTGTAGTTGGAATTGATAAAGGTATTTTGTGTTGTTATACACGCGAACCGCAGCAAAAAAAGTTAAGATTTTTTTCATACTTTTTTTTCGAATGCTTTGAGAATGGTAACGGCTAACAATAGGTTCTTTTGTATACAGGTATGATGATGATGATGATAATGATGATGATGAGCCAGCCAAGGCATTAGTGGGAGTATTGGTGTATGAGTTTGTTTTATCGAATTGAAAAGAAAGTATTTGATGATTTAGGGAAAATATGTACGTATGTTATTTAGTAAAGGCACATGCCATGTGTTCGTATAAAATTTCTAATTGATATTTTTGTTTAATTATTTCCATATGTAAATTCTATTATTTTTTTTATATTGTTAATTTTGTTAGAAAAAAATGTGTGAGCGGAGATTCATAGTAAAAAGGTGACGAATTCCTAGATTTGTGAGTGCATGTGCGAATAGAAAATATGTCAATTAGGGTTAGGATTTTATATGTAAGTAAACGGGATGTAATAATTTGTGTGGGTTTGATCGGCCGGTGTTCGTATAAAAATTGTAGTTGATATTTTTGTTTAATAATTTGCATATGTTAATTCTATTATTTATTATATTTTTTTAATTTTGTTAGACATTTTAGTGCGGATATACATAAAAAGGAGACGAATTCCTAGATTTCACAAATCTTGCATGTGCGAATAGAAAATATGTTAATTAGGGTTAGGATTTTATAAGTAAACGATCGTGAGTGGAATAGGAAAGGGTTTAAAATGTAGTGAATTTGGTCAGCATTACACGTGTATGTATGTATGTGTGTATGTATGTATGTATGTATGGATAGGAGTGGATGTGTGTATGGATATGAGTGTGGAGTGAGGGAACAAATGCAATGTTTATGTGCATTAGCTTATCTATTGATATTTTGTTTGTATTATGTTGTTGTTGTTGTTGTTGTAAAGGTCCAATCGTGGAACATTTTAAACTTAGTTAGTGAAATTCAACTTCAAATGCTATCAACTAAATAAAAAAATTAAATTAAAAATGCAATCCAGTCCGCTGATAATATATTTCAATAATAACTAGTGAAAAGAGAAAACTTAATTAATAAATAGAGAGAGAGAGAGATATATGTATATATCTTGGATATGAAAAATGTATAAATAATTTGTACTGGTGTATAAAAGTTCACAGTTTAATATAAGTTACAAAACAATGAGCACCAACGAGGAGTTAATTTCTACCTTCAATAAATTGAACGCCAGGCAAAGACTTAGTGTGAAGGATATATATATATATATATATATATATATATATATATCTAAGGGAGTATCATATAACTGGAGCTGAGCGTATTACTACCAAGTATGGGGAAACTATTGTCTTAGAACTGGGAACGAGCATTTTATATTTACCAAAGAGGTTTAATTCACTAAGTGATAAGGATATTGAAAATTTATCTACGGGCGCTTATCTTATTTCTAAATATCCTATAAATGATAGCAATAATAGTGATTTATACAGATTGGAGTTGAAGCCAGTTCCTCCTGTAAGAGATTATTATCCTTTTGCTACATTTAAATAGAAACTATTTAAAAAGTGTTTAAGGAAATATTTTAAATAAAAACAAGAAAAAAAATGAAATTGCATGAATATTTGTTTAATTCATACGAATTCAACCATATAAAAATATACATACGTAAGTATATAACACGATGATTTGATAAACCAATGAGTAGTTTTCATTAAGATTTTAAACTAGAACGATGGATTTTATAAACGATTTTTTACAAGAGTTCGGAAATATAATTTTCGAAGAAAATCTGTCTTTTCTTCGGGCATTCAAAACTGATTATGAGAATTTTGATGATAGAATACCTTGCTCTCATGACGAAAATTCAAATGAAGACGTTGTTGGTATGTGTACGTGTTACTTTTTTCATATGAAAAAACTAAGGGTGAAGAAGATTATTGATACATATAGAAGCTTATTTCATCACTTTTTATCGACTGCCACCGCTAACCGAAAGGAAGATTGAGACGAATTAATAAACATTTTTAAACAAAATTTTTAATTAAATTTTATAATTTACATTTAAAAAAAAATAAACAAAATGTTTGAAAGGAAACATAATTTAAATATTTTTTTATTTTTCTTAGACAACGTATATGTATGTATGTATGTATGTATGTATGTATGCATGTATGCATGTATGTATGTATGCATGTATGTAATTGTATAAGATAACTTTGGAACGTTATATTTCTTTATCTCATACGATTGAGGTATATAGGTCCGAAGCAATTGACAATGGAAAGAAGCAAAAACCTGTTGAGATAAGGTTTCTAGATTCTTTCAGGTTTATGGCATCTAGTTTAGATACTTTAGCTGGAAATTTATCTGATAAAGATTTAAAAAAACAGTTAAAAGGTTTTTCCCACAACTATATGAGTTTAATCTCATGAAGCGAAAAGGTACTTTTCCATATGAGTATGTTAATACATATTCCCTGGAATTAATGAATTTTTTTCTAAGCTGAATAATAAAAAAATTTCAGAAGAAGACTATTCACATGCACAAAAAGTATGGGAAACATTTAGTTGTAGAACCATACGTGACTACATGAGTTTATATCTTAAAACTGATGTTCTTTTGCTGACAGATATTTTTGAAAACTTTCAAAAAGTTTGCAAAAGAATACATTGTCTTGATCCACCTCATTATTATACACTCCCAGGTCTGTCTTGGGATGCAATGTTGAAGCATATAAAAATTGAGTTAGAGCTTCTAACAGATCTGGAAATGTATAATTTCATCAAACGTGGCATTCGAGGTGGTCTTACACAGTGCTGTAAAAGACATAGTAAGGCAAATCATAAGTATCTGAGTACTTATGATAAAACGTAACCCTCTGAGTATATTTTATACTTAGATGCAAATAACCTTTACGGTTGGGCTATGTCTGAATATCTTCTGTCGGGTGGTTTTTCATGGACAAATGAGTTTATTCACCCAAATGACATTCCATCTAATTCGGAAATAGGTTATATATATGAAGTTGACCTAGTTTATCCTTCTGACTGTCATGATCGCCACAATGACTTGCCATTTTGTGCTGAAAACAAAATAATTGGCGGAAGTAAGCATGAAAAATTAGTAGCCGATCTTTCAAATAAAAAGAGGTATATAATACATTATAAAACCTTGGAACAATGTTTGGTTAATGGTTTAGTTTTGGAGAAAGTTTATCGCATTCTTCAATTCAAACAAAGACCATGGATGAAATCATATATTGATTTAAATACACAGTATAGAGCTAGAGCTAATAATTCATTCGAAAAAGACTTTTTCAAATTATTAAATAATGCTGTTTGGTGTTGGACTAGCACCAAAAGTTTATTCATACACCACTGAAGGTGGTGAAAATGTTAATAAAGAAAAGAGGGTTAAGAGGTGCATTGTAAATAATTATAGTCTAGATGTATATAAAAATGTTTTATTCACTAAACAAAAAATTACAACATGTATGCAAACATTTACATCAAAATTGCATACTGTTTTAACTAAAGAAATAAATAAAGTAGCCTTAAGTTGTAAAGATACAAAACATTTATCTGCAAACGTTGTAAAATTTTTAAATATTTTTAAATTTAAATAAGAAAAGCTGTTTGTAAATAAAAAAAAATTGTTATATTGTTTTTGAAAATTTCTTTATTATTTATTTATTTCATTTCATTTCAGTACATGGGAATGTGTAAGTATATATTACTATAAAGTGTTTAAATAATTTTTTGAACAATTCCAGTTAGTGGTGTATACTCCATCAATCGATCATAAAGAATCAAACAGCAGGCATTTGTATTTTGTGGTACCGGTTTACTAGTTTCGAACTCTATTTTAACATCAATAGGCCCGCTCTTTATCATTTCATTTTGATAGCTCACATCAATTACAATGATTGGTTTGTTTTTGAATTCTTCGCAGGTGAGAAGTAATTTTGTTGAAATTTTGCATACATATCATATAAAATTGCATAACGATTCTCATCAAATTTAACGTTTAAGTCATCATATGGATAAGAGTCTGAATTTAAGTGTACTTTAATATTTTTTAAGTCTGAATGAATATATTTATTGTCATTTTCCAAAACTAATATTATAAATCTGGGCCGCTCTCTATTCAGTGATAATTTTACATTCCAATTGTGATTCCTTCCACCAGCAAAAGTGGGATTGAAATAACAATCCCAGCTGCGAAATGCAATAGGTAAAGAAGAGCCACCTTTAATAACCTTCATTATTTGTAGTTTCTTAGAATCTGAAAGTTGAACGTGTGGAATTCTCCATGTTATGTTTGTAATAGATAAACTGAGAACTGCATTTGCATATATTGAATAATATGCATTTGTGTCACTTGAACTTCGTAGTAGAATAAGTTCATGTTTACTATTCAATATAATTTTATTGAAATCTTCAGCAAATCCCATTAGTAATTTTAAAGGTACGCAAAAATTGAATTTAGATATAGCTAGTTCCTCAGAAACACACCATCCAGCATTTCTCATCATATTGCTTTCAAATTGGTTTAATGAAACATAATTCTTGATTGTACTACATGTTCCCAAGTATCGGGTTCGATCAATTTCAACTCCATTAATTTCATAACGTATTTCATCAAACAAATATACAACACAATTATTCTTCAGCCTTATATTTGACGGTTCTTCACCTTTACTATTCTTTATACTTCCCTCTATAAATAAAAAGCTTTCCGAAGGTAGAACATATAAGTCTTGATTTTGTAGGGTAATTTGAATTTCATCATTGTTTTTAAATGACTGAATATATGGTACATAACTATGAAAGTCTTTTTTTGTTATACTCTCGTCCGAAAGCGGTTGCTCCAATACGTTAAGTATATCAGACATTTTTGTTTACTTTAAATTTAAGTAGCTTTAAGAATCTTTTATTTTCTTCTGTTAACTTCGGTCTTATAGCTTTAACTGTATCTGCAGGAATGTTCAGATTGATATTTCTTCTTGTGGTTTTATTATAAATTATCATTTTTGCCTTGACCTCAAATGCAACCTTAGTGTTATCTCTTCACCTCTAAAGTTTATTAAACGTCCTTCTTGATCAACAATCCAAATTTTAAGATATGTTATTTCCTTAACGTTTACTGGTTGATAAACTAGATTATTAGGGTTCACGTCTAATTTATAACCTGGAGGAACGTCTAAAGCAAACTCGTGAAGTATATGTGCTGGAGAGTCATTCATGTATGCTCCTTGTATTATATTACATTGAATTTGTATAGCATTAACTTTCAGAATATTTACAACTTGATTAGATAAATGTACTACTCCTGCCTTTAAAGATTTTTCCGCAAAACCAAGCAATTTACCAATTGATCGCGTTGGATTAAAATAAATTATGTCGTGTGAAGAACTAATTTCTATTTGTAAAGTATTATTATTCGGTTCAATTATTATGGTTTTATTAAAATTAGATTTTTTTATATTGTGTAGTTATGTAATCGACAATGTCTTGCAACTCATAAGACCCTATGGGAATTTCAATAACTACATCTCCAATATGGAAAAGATTATTATCGTAGTCTACATTCGGAATAGAATTATATGAATGGAAATCGACTAGGGAGCATTCATACTCATCCGTTAAAATTATAGGTGGGAAATAATTTGCTTTTAAAATTGAAGAGTTTCCGCTTAATGCTAATGTTATTGACATGGTGAATGCTCAATTGTAAGTGAAATAATAATGCTTTAAAGTAGTTGTTTAATATATTTCTAGTTTATTTGCTTATTTTATAATATTTCAGTTTTATTTATCCATGAATTATGTTGACTTGGAAAACCTAACCATTTAACACATGCCTTATTTCCTCTAGTTCTCAATACTTTTTCAACCAGAAACGTGTTCGGAAAACGTGTGCTATGTATTTCCTCCTTATAGAAACCTCCTTTTATTTCATGTCCTTGATAGTCTTCCAACAAAAATGTTATAGGATAAGTGTTCTGTATCGATCTTATTTTAAATATTTCCGTTGTCCAGTTTGGAGTGTATCGCTTCTCAAAAACGTTTTTATATTTACTAATGCTGACGTAATCTCCAATTTTATATCGTGAAGGCTTGAAAATTTTCAAATTACTATATACAGTATTCAAGAGATGCTTTTCATTGTTATGAGTTACGTCATTTGGTGCCATTTTTATTCTTTCATGTTTTTTCTTATTATACTTTTTAATCAAACCTTTATTAAAATCAATCCATTTATAAGTTCCGTTGTTACTAAACTCTTTCCACATCATCTCTTTCAACAATTGAAGCTTTCATTACACTATACACAATTGAAGCTTTCATTACACTATATGTAGAGTAGTGATTAATTGAATATTTTTGCATCAACCCTCCAAACTCTTTATTGAAAAACTCTCTACCATCATCTGTCTGTAAATTTTTAGGAACACGCCTCGTACCAAGTATTTTCTTGAATGCATTACAAACTTCTGAGGCAGTTTTAGATTTAATTGCTTCAGCCCACGCATATTTTGAAAATGTATCTATGACAGTTAACATATATTTATAACCATTATTATATGCTGAATAATTTCCCATTTCTACCAAGTCGGCTTGCCAGAGATCATCAATTCCTTTCATAATAACTCTGCGTCGTAAGAAGTTCTTCCGCGCTCGTGAATGAAGCTCATTAACTACTGCTCTTTTTTCCATTGTATGGTGATATTGTTGTCATTACATTATATATATCTATTATTTTCTTATTTAAATCTTTTATTTCATTTCTTAGCAGTACAATTTCTTCACTTATTCCCCTTTTTAAATTGTCTCTCATGTGTCTTATTTGTAAAATCAAATAAGCTTTGTTAACAGCATCAAGTCCATCCAAAGGTGAAGCTACGTTTATAATCCTTTTATTATCAATGTTTATTTTATTTCCATCCAGTGTAAAACCAAAATGCTTCAAGAGATATTTTCTTCTTCCTTCGTTACTAGACCTTTGATTAAAATAATGACCGAATTTGTCGACAGTCATACTCTTTGTTTTATCACCTCTACTCAATTATATTTGCTTCTCTCAATTCATCAATTATTGATACTATTTCATTAGAATGATTATTATTTCCAGCTTGTTGTGATGCTATTAACAGTCTCAATCGATCTACAATTTCATTAGGATTGTCCCAGTATATATAGTTTGGTTTATTAAGATTTAAGTAGGGTGTATAAGACAGTTCTGGAAACAGAGCAGGGAGCAAAAAATTTATACTAATTTTGTATGGCATGAACGATGAAAATCTGTGTAATGCATACTTGGCAACACTGGTCAGTTGAATGTGTGTTTAAAATAGGGTGGTACTTACTGGAAGTTTTTGAAATTGTGTGTGAGTAATGGGTTGGTACGACTTGGTTTGGCTTGGTTGAGTTTGGTCGGGGTTTGAGCGGGAGTTGGTCGGGATTTGGTCGGGGTTTGGGCGGGATTTGGTCGGGTTTTGGGTGGGGTTGGTTAGGATTTGTATACTAATTTTGTATGAGAAAACTAACAACGATTACTTTTGTACAGTGCCACCCTACTGTATTGTTCTTCTGTTGTGGGTTTTTTTTTTATTTTTGATATGAATGAATGAATGTGTTTGAAGCAGTTGCTATAATTAGGCTGTTTGAGTTTGTTAAAAATTCTGTTGTGGTTTTTTCATTGATATGTACGAATGTGTTTGCAACAGTTGATATAACTAAGCTGTTTGAATACAAAAGCTTGATACTGACCATACACAACAAAGTTGATTAGAAATAAAAATCAAAGCAATACTATTTATTCACATACATATATTTTATTTATTAATTTGTTTTAAAATTTTATAATATAATAAAAAAAGTAAAAAAGAATAAATCTCATATTGAAGTACATATAAAATATTATTGAAGTTCATCTTTATTGATCCAAGAATTATGTTGATTGGAAAAACCCAACCATTTTACGTATGCCTGGTGTCCCTTAGTTTTAATAACCTTTTCAATCAAGTATGTATTTGGAAAATGTGTCTTTAATAGTTCATGTTCATAGAATCCACCAACAATTGGATTATTTTGATAGTCTTCCAATAAATATGTAATGGGGTTTGTGTTCCGTAAAGTACGAATTTTAAAAATTTCAGTTGTCCAGTTTGGAGTATATCCTTTTGAAAAAATATGTTTATATTTGCTAATTCGAACGTGATCTCCAACTTTTAGTTTGCCAAATTTAAATATTTTGGGATGATTATAGGCTTGTTTTAGTAAAGAACTTTCATTTTTTGTGTTAACAGACTTTGGTGTCATTCCAATTGTTCTATGCTTTTTATTATTATATTGATTAATTAAATCCTTGTATATATGTATCCATCGATAATTTCCTTGTAGACTAAAATTTTTCCACATCATTCCTTTCAGAGTTCTATTAAATCGTTCTACAATAGATGCTTTCATGATACTATATGTAGAATAGTGATTGACATTATGTTTTTTTATCAGGTTTTGAAATATTTTATTATAGAACTCTTTACCATTATCTGTTTGCAAGTTTTTTGGAATTCTCTTTAGCGAAAAAATAGATTGCATAGCATTGGTTATATCTTCACTACTTTTAGATTTTACGGGTACAGCCCAAGCAAACTTTGAAAATGTATCTATAACTGTTAAAATAAATCTATAGCCTTTGTTATATTTTGAGTAAACACCCATTTCAACAAGATCTGCTTGCCAAAGATCATCAATTCCCTTGTGTACCACTCGACGTCGAATGAAATTTCTGCGTGCTTGTTTATGAAGCTCCTTAACCACTTCTTGTCGCTCCATTTCTAACATCTGTCTTAGATTACATCAATTTAAATGCTGTTGACGTAGGATTTAAATCAAAACGATTTATATTTCAATTTTTAAATGTTTTGTAATGAGCTTAAGACGTTCTTCAACTGAATCAATTTTGTAATTAAATAATGATCTCATTTCTTTTAGTGATTGATCGAGATTATTTTGTATTATACTTTGATCATGTATTAATTTACTTAAACGTGTTTCTACATTTTCAAATTTTTCTGTAATCGACACGTTTTGTTGTTGTATTATTTCGTTAAAACGATCCTCCATTCCCTTAATTCTCTCCATATACATTGTATCCAGCTGTTTCTTTATTTCACTTAAATAGCTTTTCATGTAAATTTTGTTTACAGCATCGTTTTCCAATACAGGACTAGCAATATTTTTTATTCTCCGCAAGTTAAAGTTGAAATTACGATCACTATCCAAATGAATCTTGAAATGTTGATTTTGATATCTTGCAGATTTTTCAATATAATGTCCAAACTTATCGATAGGCATTTTATGAATATGAATCGTTAAACATTTTTAAGTCTATTTATATAATAATTTTTGCTTCTCTCAATTCCTCAATAATTGATACAATTTCATTATTATGATTTGAGTGACCAGCTGTTGTTGATGAAATCAAAAGACGTAATCTATCAACCAATTCATTAGGATCATCCCAATAAACATAATTAGGCTTTTCTCTATTCAATTTCATTAAACCTTTTCCCTTATGAATTTTCTGTTGTTTAAATAGGTTTTTAATAATGGTTGTATATTTAATTGAACGATTTCCTTTAATTTGACCATTAATACTGTTATTTCGTTTATGGACATTAGTCATCTCCAATATTTGTTTATAATTATTTAAATCTGTTTTATTATAACTGATTGGTTTCTTATAAACTAACAATTCATATAAGCCTGATGTGAAGGGCCATTTTAAATTACCTACAGTAATATTGGTTGAATCGAAAGCGATGGGTTCATTACCCAGTCTCCATATTTGATTTTTATCCTTATGAGGACCATAGGTTTTATCATATATATTTAAGTTAACTTTTGATAAATTATATTGAATACTTTGATTGGGATGTACTGCAATGGTGTTATCATCATCATTATCATCATTCTCATTATCAACATTATCATTATTATCATCATCATCATCATCATCATAGTCATCATGATCATTTTCATCATCATCAAATGATTGAAACGTGTTTGAACTTTTCTCGATTTTCTTGTTATTAAAGCTTGAAGAAAACGTGTTATAATCAAGCTTACTCTTTTTATATGGTGTACTGAAGGCAACTTTATTATCCTCAAGATCATGTTTAAAAGAGTTATCCGGATATTTTTCATGTTTTATAATGTTATTATTATTAGTTGATTGAACTAATTCTTTTAATGGTTTTGATATTGGTTTAAATGTCTTTTCCAACAATTCATCATTTGCAACTTCTCCAAGCAAAATATTCTTATATTTCTTTTTTAAAATATTTCGAGTTTTAATAAGATTATTTACTAGATTTGTATTCATATTTAAAGATTGAATTAGAAACAGATTCAAAACAGATCAGTTTAGCAGTTAGCAGTTTAATAGTTGAGAAGCTGTTAGTTTAATAATTAATCTTGTACTGATTTAAAAATATCTGTAATATTTCTTTTATAGATTTATAAATATATCGAAGCCTTTTCTATATCGACCATTATTCATAGGATCATCTTTGTTAATAACTAGAAAACCATATTTTTCTTTCCAACACTCGGCACATAACTCATGAAATGTTTTTAAAGTCATATCAGAACCAACATGATCATTGTAAATATGCTTAATATTCATTTCATCCTGTTTAAAAATTATAATCATATTTGCATTATCGCGAATCAAGTGTTTTGGTATTCGTGTATAAGTTTGACATAAATAAAAACTATCAATATCTTTATGACGACCCATACAGAAGTAAGAACGTACATGATTTTGTTTCTCACAAGCTATGTCGTCGAATATAAATACTGAATTTGGCTTAACTTCGTCTGGGGATATAACATCATCATTATTGGAAAATGATGAAAAATGTATCTCCTTGATAGGTTTAATTAGGTTTTCTAAGTACTTATATTTCGGTTGTTGTGTTGACTTTGAATATAAGTAAATATTTTTAAATTTCAATCCATGTGGACTTTCAATAAGACTGATCATCACATTTGTTTTTCCACAATTTGATGGACCCACAATAAGGGCTCGAATAGAATTCGGTAGTAATGAACTATGACGAATTTTATTTGATGATGATGAATCGAACTTTGATTCGATATTCTTTACATCAATCCTTTTATGTTGTTTAAAAAAACGCATTCTGAAATCTAATGATAACATAATATATAAACCAGTCTCTTTTATTTGTTTTCAATCAATTTGGTTTTAAACTTTAATCGATAAAGTGTCAATAGATATGACAATCATTTATAAAAAGATATTCAGTCGTCATCCATACTTCATCGGTAAAGGTTTTCTGAATAAAATTATTAATAAACTTCCTTTTGAACTTCATTTACCCGGTTATCAATTTTGTGGACCTGGAACAAAATTAAAGAAACGTTTAGAAAGAGGTGATCAAGGAATCAATCCATTGGATACTGCTTGCAGAGAGCACGATATAGCATACTCAAACAATAAAGATTTAGAGAAAAGACATATTGCTGATAGAATCTTAGCTGAAAAGGCTTGGCAGAGGGTTAATGCTAGCGATAGTAGTTTCGGTGAAAAATCAAACGCTTGGTTTGTTACTACTGCAATGAAAGCAAAAACAAAATTCGGTATGGGTAACGTTATTAGTAAAACTAAAAAGTCGTCTCCAGTAAATACCCACAAACTATTTACACATGCATTGAAAAGTGCAAGAAAGAATATAAAGAAAAGTGAAAACTTGAAAGATGCTATAAAGATTTCACGAAAAGTTGTAAACAATATTTTCAAGGGGAAGAAAAAATCATTAATAAAAACACCTCGAATAATACCGCTACCAAAATCTGGAGGTTTTCTTCCACTTGCCCCTATATTTGCTGCACTGGGTGCACTTGGTGGTTTAGCTGGTGGTGTATCTGGTATTACAAAAGCAATCAATGCAGTTAAAAATGGAAAGGAACAGCTGACTGAAGCAAAACGACACAATAATACAATGGAAGCCATTGCGATGGGAAAAGGCATGTTCTTAAAACCATATAAAAAAGGTTTTGGATTATATTTGAAGCCTTATCAACAAAATTTTTAATGAAGCTACCTAAAAGAGCCCTTTCTGATGTAGACTTGAGAAAATATGCAAAACATATTCCAAATTTTAGAGGTGTGTTTATGTGTAACACTCTTCCAAGCAAACCATTTAAAAAAGAATGTGGAATAATTAATCTGGATACTTCAAAGGGATCTGGCACACATTGGGTAGCGTACTGGAAAAACAACAATCAAATTGAATATTTTGATAGCTTTGGTAATTTGCAACCGCCGAAACAATTAATAAAATATTTAGAAGAAAACATAAGTTATAATTATGATAGATATCAAAATTTTAATACAATAAATTGTGGTCATTTATGTTTAAAGTTTTTGTTTTCGAAACTAAACTAAAAAGAGAAACTATAATTGTTTTAATAAAATACATTGATTAAGAATTTGTTTTATTTATAAATAAACATATTATTTCATTTATTAAAAAAATTTCAAAATAAATATAATTAAATAATTTTTCTAATTTCGCTTGTTAGAGGTGAGTATTCGATTAAACGATCATGAATAACTAAACAGTATGCTGATGTATTATCTGGAATTAGTTTGTTTGCTTCAGTATCAAATTCAATTCGTACATCAATAGGTCCTATTTTAACAGCCTCATTTTGATGTGAAACATCAACAACAATAAGCGGCGCATAAGTCTTATATTCATCAACATTTAATAATGGTTCAGGTTCTCGCATGTAAAAGCTTTGTTGAAATTTTGCATACATATTATATAGAATCGAATACTGACCCATTTCGAAACGATTATTTAAATCATCATATGGATATGACTCTGAGTTTAGATAAACTTTTAAATTAGAGATATTGCAATGATCAAATACATTTCCTTCTTCTTTAGTTTTCTCTTTTTGCAAACCAATTATAAGAAATCGTGGTCTTTCGTTTTGGGGAGAAAGCTTTACATTCCATAAAACCTTTGTACTCTTTGGTAAAACAGGATTTACATGACAGTCCCAACTTCTAAACGCAATTGGTATAGAATGTTTGCTGTTGATTATCTTAAACATTTCCAATTTTGCAAAGTCCGATAGTTGAATGTGTGGCATTTTCCATGTTATATCCAGAATTGTTAATTTCAACTGATCAGTTGCATTTGTAGAATAATATGATCTCTCATCGGATGTAGAACGTTGAAGGATAAGCTCATGTTTCGAATTTAATAGTATTTTGTTATAATCTTCAGCAAAACCCAACAACATTTTCAGAGGTATACAACAACTAAAATGACTTTTTACTAAAGCGCAAGTTTCAGTAAGAGACCAACCAGCATTTTTTAATACATCACTTTCAGCCTTATTCAACGATACAAAATTTTTCATGGTGGATGAAATTCCAAGTTTACGTGTACGATCAACTTCAAAACCATTAATTTCGTAACGAATTTCATCAAACAAATATGAAGCAAAGTTGTTTTTTAATTTCACATCTATAGCTGGAACCTCTTTGGTTGCTTCCTTCTTTACTATAAAACCATGAATGTAAATCATACTCTCACTTGGTAGGACGAAGAGATCCTGATTTTGAATTGGTATACGAATCTCATCGTTGTTGTTAAATGATTTTAGATATGGAGAGTAACTATGATATTCCCTTTTTACAATACTCTCATCATACATAGGTTTTTGAAGAACATTTAGTATTTCATTCATTGTTGAAGATTAAATCCCAGCGATTTTAAGTATTCTGTATTAGATGGGGACAACAGTTTTTTATTTTTTATACTTTCTCGATTGTGAGTTGATGCGGTATTGAATGAAAATCCTCTTTGCACTATGTTTTTATTGTAAATGATCATTATTCTGGTTTGAAGTGGAGTCTAAGAGTGATTTTTTCTCCTCTAAAATTTATAAGTTCACCGTCTTGATTTAAGATTCTAATCGTTATGTTGTTTATTTGCTGACAGTTGACGGGAAAATAAATAACATTTCGAGGTTTTTCGCTTATTTTATATCCTGGAGGAACATCAAGAGGAAATTCATGAATAGCATGATTCGAAGTATTATTAATAAATGATCCGGTTGTTAAGTTGCTTTCAATGCGTATTGTATTAACATTCGTAATATGTGCAGGTAAGTCAGATTCAAATAACCTTGTAGTATTCAATTGATTAATATCTACAATCATCACTTCCACAGATTTATCATTTTGAAGATTTTGATCAGTGTTATAATATTCAGTTGAATTTACTTCTAATTTACTTTTGCTAAATCCGAGCAACTTTCCTATACTGTTTGGTTGTGAAAAATCTATATCCATTGATGAGGTTATTTCAGTTTTAAGTGTGTTATTGTTAGCTTCAATTACTAGATAAATTGATTCATCAATATCTTTTAAGCTTGAGTTTAAGAAAAAATCAATATCCTCAAGTTCATATGAACCAACCGGAATAGTAATAATATGATTTCCTATATGAAACAAATTGTTGTGAACATCTACATTAGGTATGGAGTTGAATGTTACAAAATCAATAAGTCCACAAACATATTTTGTAGGGAGTTCAATTGGAGGAAAATATTCTTCAACCAGAGTTGATTTGTTTCCGTTTAAAGATATTGTTATTGACATTTCAAGTATTCAGAATGAACTGATGATGTTTGATGATTATTCTATCTGATTTAAGTGTTAAATAATAAATCCAAAAAAAGAAAAAATGTCTTTTATAATTTTATGTTTTCTTTATTAATATTTGATTTAATAAACTTTCTTAAGAGTATTACATTTTTTTGAGCACATATACAATATTTTCTATGATAACAACAAACATTTACAGATTCATCATTTTGATATAATGTTTTTAAATTTGGACAATTTAAATCATCCAGGTTATAAAAATTAATTTTATCCTTAAAAATATTTTGAATCCACTTAATTTTTTCTAATCCTTTAGCATAATAAATATAATTTTTATCTTTAACATGCGCAATATAATATTCCACAATATTTGTTAAGGATGAATCACCATCTTTCCATTTTAATCCATGATGATGATTATAAAGCCAATTAATTGAATATTTTTCTTTTGT
Source organism: Nowickia ferox (assembly GCA_936439885.1). Lineage (NCBI taxonomy): Eukaryota > Metazoa > Arthropoda > Insecta > Diptera > Tachinidae > Nowickia > Nowickia ferox. The sequence continues at coordinate 55,058,509 of OW387023.1, forward strand.
TGTCAACGATGAATATGGAAAAGGTGGTTTAATAATAAATGTTTGAACTTGTGAGTCGTCAATTGAAATACTCAGTTCTTTTACAATGAATTTATTGTTGAGATAAAAACCTTGTACGTCTACAACTAATATTCTCTCCTCCGACATTGTTTAGTACTAATCAAGTCACAACGACGACTGTAGAACTGTTTATAAAGTTTATGTTTTTAAATTATTATAAAAATTCATTATATATAATGCTTGATCCCAACTGTTATCGATAAGGGAACATTTACAGGTATCAGGTCCACAAGTTGTTTCATCGTTGGACCACACACAATTGTTATAATGATATCCAAATTTTGATTTACTTTTCTTATAAAATGCATATTCATCGAATTGAGCTTTTAATTTCTTCAAAATAATCTCATGTTCATACCACAAAAACCTTTCTTCATTCAAGAAGTCATGTACAATTTTCGAATAAAACTGATTATTCATTATTTTTCTTATTTTTTATGTTAAATAAATCTTCTTAACACATCAACAACAAAGTTTATATTAAGTGGTAGTAGTAAATGTATTTCATCATATCAGCTAATTTATATTATTTCCATATCCAAATCATGTGTGTAATCTTGAATGTTGATTAGTGTAACATCAGATCGGTATGTTGTATCATCCTCAGAAGCCACCTCAATTTCACCATTACTTAAAATTCTCTCGTATTCAACTTGACGGTATTCGAAGCATGAAATATTTAATCGACGTTTCAAGTAATTGCTGTCATATGTACAACGGATTCTCAATTTTATATTATCTTTATATTGAAGTTGAAAATGTCTATAAAATGGAGCCGAACTTTCAATTATTCCTGCAATATTTTTTTCTTTTTTTACTAAATCTTGCCTAAATGTTTCAATAGCTTGTTCAACAGTAAAAGATTGATTTATAGGCGGTGGGGAGTCTTCTTGTTCTTCGTTTGATTTATTTTCTGCTTTTGTTGTTGTTAACTCGATGTTTTTATTTAAATCAGTACTGTACTTTAAAAGTTTGAAATTTAGTTGTATGCTCACAGTATCATTATTCGGTAATTTTATAGCAAATTCTGTATTTTTAAGTTCATTTTCACTCAAATCAATAGGTAATGAAGCTGAAAACACTTGTAGGATATAAATATATGAAAACAATATGATAAAAATATTTTTCATTTTAGTTTTTCTTTTTTAATAGACGTGTTCTTAAGTTAGCGATATATTTTAAATGAGATGATAAGAATTGTTTCTCATATTTATATACTAATTTAATAATCGTCGTCGTCGTATTCAATAGATTTATCAACTGAGTCGCCACCAACGTTATTGCCATCTTTCTTAACTTTACTATCATTAACCCTTTTTTGAAGGAGAAAAGGTTTTTGTTGATTTTTTTTATTTAATGAGTGGATATCAGCCTTACTATTATATAGTTTATTTGTATCTCTGAAAACAATAGTCTCTATTTCACTATAAACGCACGATGGTTTGTATGAGTGTACATTTATATCTTTAAAACCACCTTCATAGACTGTTCCAACTAGTGATATCATACCACCGATAACCTCAATTTTTATATGTTGATTGTGACTAAAATGAAATATTGGAATATTTGTTGGCATTTGCTGTCCTCTATTAAGAGAAAAAATTTGTGTTCTTGTTCCTCCTTCTGCGGTTAGGAACACCTGCATTATAATATCCAAAACTATTGCATTTATTATTTGAAAAGTTTTCCACTGTGCATGACAAGTACAATATTTATCACCAGTTTTTAAAAATTGACCCCAATACATGTTTATGAAAGGTTTTAATATAACTGAATCTCTCTCTATATATATATATATATATATATATATATATATATATATATATGCTTAACCGCAATTGATAAGAAGTTATTGAAATATCTAAAAACGTCTTATGCTATCAATTATTCAATATAAAGAATCAGTTTGAAAGTTCGTTTTACGGTGAAAAGTTGAAAGCAAAAAAAAAAAAAAAAAAAAAAAAAAAATGAGAGCAAGCTTAAGAAAATTGTTTCAAAATCCTAATATTACATACTTACCTTTAAAGGATATGGAAGAAAATACTATATATGAAATCAACAAAATAGATCGAGTAGATACAAAATATGGTGAAAGTATAAGATGTCTTCTAAATAATGAATATTACATTTATTTACCTAAACGATTTCTGATTATTACTAAAAATCAAATGGATTACCTAAACACAACTCCACACATTTTAAAGAAAGTTAAAGAAGTGAAAGGATTATATACTCTAATCGTTAAAAAGAAGAAGCAATTTGTATTCTACAACAACTTGCATGACAGTACCGAAGAAGAAGATGATGATGATGATGACGATCATAATGATGAAATAGAAAACACATTTTAAATAACCTCGAAACAGAAACTTTTTTAAAATTATAAAAAATATTAATAATAAAGAAAAACCCACAAACTCTAAACTTTCTCACGTATTTAATAAATTAGGAACTTTATAAAAATGAAAAAACCGCAACGCAAGCATTTTAAAATTAAAATCCAATAGCATTAAAATATTTACCACATTTTTCCTGTTTAGAAGAAAAATTACATTTCTGAATTTTGTATAAAAACCCCCCGCTAGTTTTACTTTAAGTGTCATTCAAGTTAAGTAAATCACAATGGAAGCACAATTAAAATCCATTTTCAAAAAAACCCAAACTAAGAGCATTCTCCCCATAAAGGAGATGGTGTTTGGGTATAAATACATCATAACAAAAATGGAGCGTGTTCAGACGCCCTATGGTAAAAAAGTTCGTTGTTCGGTGGAAAACACCAAATACATATACCTACCTGGTATATTCAACGACACTTTAGACGATAAGTGTATAGAGGAATTTACCCGCAATACCTACTATCTTACTAAAGATAGAAAAGGTAGCAACAGCAGTGCATATTACGAGCTAAATATACATGCAGCTGCAACAGGTAATTTTTGGTAAACAGTTTTTTTTTTTTATTTATTTTATTATTATTAAATCTAAATATTATTTTTTTTTTTTTTGTTATCGTTCTAGCTCAAGATACACTAAGGAGATAATGTGAATCTTTAACATTGATGAACTTCAATAATATTTTTTTTTTTTTTTTTTTATGTACTTGAATATTAGATTTATTTTTCTGTTGTATTAGAAAATTTTAAAGCAAATTAATAAATAAAATATACATATGTATATACATAAATAGTATAGTTTTGATTTTTATTTCTAATCAACTTTGTTGTGTATGGTCAGTATCCAGCTTTTGTATTCAAACAGCTTAATTATTGAAGCCCCAACAAATGGAAGCAGAAATTATTTACATACATACTTTGAATAATAATATGTTAATAACAAAAATGTAGTATAACATATTTACTTAATTAAAAATGTGGTTACAATTAAAATATAAGCATTTGTTTGTTAATTTTTTTTTTTTAACATTTGACCACAACTTTTTTATCAAAGCTTTATTTTAGTAAGAATAAAAAGTATATAAAAAACATTTGGTAATGAGTTTTAATGCAACAATTAATTTTGATCATTCTTAGAAAGCGCGTCTCACGTAATAAAAAGAAAACTAAAAAAAAAAAAAAAAAAAAAAAACGATTTCAGTGATTGAAGTGCTAAGTGTTAAATTTTTAACAGTGAATTGTGAAATTAATTAATTTTCAAATTTGAAAATTTTATAACACAACACAAAATATTTCCTGAAGAAGATATCCAAAGGAAATCGAAAATTGAAAATATACAAATTCATTTTTATAAAACCATAAGTGACCTTAAGCTCGAGCAATTATTGAAGAGAAATTAATTAATTAATTTATACAAACATCTTCACCAAGTCCAGGTATGTTGTGCTAAAAAAACAAATCTATAACTTGTTAATTTGTGCTAATTTAAATTTCAATTTAAATTTCAGCACATTACTTTCATTTCTGCTGTTTATTTTAAACTGAAATTGTGAAATCATAAAATTTCTATAAACATCTTTACTATCTTTACTAAGTCCAGGTATTTTGTAGATATGAATAGCAAATCTATAATTTCTGTTTATTTAAATTTCAATTTAAATTTCAGCACATTACTTTCATTTTCTGCCTAATCATGTTCATCTGTGAAATTTGTGGAACGTCTTTCGTATCCAAATTTAATTTCAAGAGGCATTTTAGTAATAAGCATACTAACCTAAAATATAACAAAACAAAACTAAATTTAAAAAGTGAAAATATTGAAGAAAGTCCATCGTGTAGCTATATACGATGTGATAGTTGCAAATTAAATATAAGTAAAGGTTCTTGGTCTCATCATTTGAGAACTAATGAACATAAAAAAAATAATAATCGTATATTTATAAACAATGATATATATATAAGTAAAAATTTATTTTCTAAGCGTATTCAAACTTTTGTATACGAAAATAAAAAGGTAGATGAGCTTTCATTAAACATTTTATTTTCGAATGCAAAAGAAAGTATTATAAATATTTTAAAAAATACGTTATTAGAACATAAAAATATAAAATTTAATATAGAACTTTTTGCAGAATATATAAAATTCTCAAAAAATAATGAAACAGTAGATGATGATAGCACACTAATTAGTATTAAATCTTTTCAAACGAAAATGGTAATAGCACAATTAGAACAAGATCTATCTGACATTTACGATAATCATTGTATAGAAATAGCAAGCAAAATGGATGAGTTTCAAGAGAGAGATAGTGGTTGGTCTCTAGTTTGTATCAATAAAATTGAAATTAATATCAACAAGTATTGTCCTATAAAAGGATCTAAATATTTAGAACTACCGGCATTTATCAGAAATAAAAAAGCGTGCATCAATATTAAAAATAATGATAATTATTGTTTTAAATGGGCTCTTATAGCTGCATTAGAAAACCATCATTTAAATCCAAAATATTCACATTATAGTAACGTTATCACACAGAGCCTAATAACACTAACAAATGGAATAACCATTGATTTCAACAACTTAACCTTTCCTCTATCTATTGGTGATATTAAGATATTTGAGAAAAACAATTTAAATATAAGCGTGAATGTTTTTGGATGTGATGTGATAAAAAAAGAAATCGTTGGACCATATTATAAGACAGCTGATGAAAAAATTAATCATATAAATTTACTATACATTCAAGATGATAAAAACGATGAATCACATTATGTTTGGATAAAAAACATAAGTCGTTTATTGAGCACACAAGTTTCAAAACATGACGGTGCTAAATATTTTTGTAATTTTTGCTTACACTATTCAAGCAGTGAACTCTTGTTGTTAAAACATAAACAAGAATGCAATAAAATTGTCACCAAAATGCCATCGGGTGTTAAGGATGATAATATATCGCAGTTCAAAAATTTTAAAAATCAATTAGATGTACCATTTGTTATCTATGCGGATTTTGAATGTATATTAAGTAAAATTAACAACGAAAATTCTAATAATGTCACAAGCATTCAAAAACATATACCTATAGCTTACAGCTACTACATAAAATCATCTTTTGATTCTAAACTGAATAAGCTTAGAACGTATACGGGTAACGATGTTGTTAAAGATTTTGTACAAAATTTGATTGAGGATGCACGTTTTTTGTGTACAAACTTTCTAATGAAAGTAGTGCCAATGAATTCTCTATTACCCCATGAAGTTGAAAAACATTATAATACTAATGAGTGTCATATATGTAAACAAATTCTAGATGATGATAGATGTGCTGATCATTGTCATTTAACTGGTCAATATCGCGGGCCAGCTCATTGGAAATGTAATATTAATTATCAATTACCTAACTTTATTCCAATAATTTTTCATAACTTTTCAGGTTATGATTGTCATTTGTTTGTAAAGGCTCTAGCAGATTATCCAGGTGATATAGATGTTATACCACTTAATAAAGAATTGTATATATCTGTTAGAAAAAGAATTCAAATAACCGACAAATATAATTTAGAATTACGTTTTCTTGATTCTTTTAAATTTATGTCGTCTAGTTTAGATAAATTATCTAATTATTTGCATGATGATAACTTTAAAACACTGCAATCAATATATCCAAATCATTTAGAATTTAATCTTTTGAAAAGAAAAGGTATATTTCCTTATGATTATATCGATTCAGTTGAAAAATTAAATGAAAATGTCTTGCCTTCTCGTGAACAGTTTTTCTCTACTTTAAATAATAAAGAATGTACTATTGCTGATTATGAGCACGCGTTAAGTGTTTGGTCTGCATTTAACTGTCAATCTCTGAATGAGTATATGCTTTTATATCTAAAAACTGATGTGCTTCTTTTAACTGATGTATTTGAAAATTTTCGTTCTGTTTGTAAATCAATATATCATCTTGATCCATGTCATTACTATACAACACCTGGTTTATCGTGGGATGCCATGTTAAAAATAACAAAAATTAAATTGGAATTATTCACCGATATAAATATGTATAATTTCATTAAAAAAGGAATAAGAGGTGGTATTGTTCAATGCACAACACGTCGAACAGTTGCAAATCATAAATATATGAAAACATATGATTGCTCTAAACCCTCACAATATCTTATGTATTTAGATGCGAACAACTTGTATGGTTGGGCAATGTCTGAATATTTACCAGAAGGTAAATTTGAATGGATTGAAGATATAGATAATTTTGATATTTCAAAAGTATCTGAAAACTCTGATTTTGGTTACATTTTAGAAGTTGATTTAGACTATCCTGAAGAACTACATGATAGTCATAATGATTTACCGTTTTGTGCTGAACTTAAAAGTTCACCAATACAACATCATAATATAAAGAAACTAATTCCCGATTTAACTAACAAAAAATCATATGTAATTCACTATCGAAATCTTCAACAGTGTATTAGAAATGGTTTAAAATTAGTTAAAATTCACAGAATATTAAGATTTAAACAATCAACTTGGTTGAAACAGTATATCGATTTAAATACCTTTCATCGAACCAATGCCAAAAATGAGTTTGAAAAAAATTTTTTTAAACTTTTAAATAATGCGGTATACGGTAAAACTATGGAAAATGTTGAAAAACGTAAAAATGTAAAAATCGTTAATGCTTGGGAGAGTCAACACAAGCGTTTGGGCGCACGAGCTCTTATAGCAAAACCTAATTTTCATAGTTCAACACATTTTACCGATAATATGATTGCAATTCAAATGAGTGTGGATAGCGTAACATTTAATAAACCTATATATTTAGGGTTTTCAGTTCTAGAACTATCTAAATATAAAATGTATGACTTTCACTATCAGTATATGCAGGCAAAGTTTAATGAAAATTTAAAACTAAATTATATGGATACTGATTCTTTAATTTACACAATAAGAACAAATGATTTTTATAAAGATATTTACAATGATCTTCATCTAAACTTTGATACATCAGACTATTCAATTAATAATGTTTTCAATTTCCCCTTGCAAAACAAAAAAGTCTTGGGAATGATGAAAGATGAGAATAATGGCCATGTAATGTTAGAATTTATTGGACTTCGATCAAAAGTATATTCAATAGCTGTTGACGATAAACAAGAAATCAAAAAAGCTAAAGGTGTAAAAAACTCTGCTTTAAAAAAACTAACTATAAATGATTATCGTAACTGTTTGATAGATAAAACCATATATCACGATAAAATGTATATATTTAAATCTATCCTACATGAAATTTATACACAACAAATATCAAAAGTTGTATTAAGTTATGATGATGATAAACGTTATATAAGAGAAGATGATATTAATACCTATGCTTGGGGACATTTCAAAATAAACAAAAATTGAAATTTTAATAAAGTCTAATTCATATAAAACAAAAATACATACTTCAATATGAGATTTATTCTTTTTAAACTAGATATTTTTTATTATATTATAAAATGTTCAAACAAATTAATAAATAAAATATATATGTACATAAATACAAAAAGAGTATTGTTTTTGGTTTTTTTATTTCTTATCAACTTTGTTGTGTATGGTTAGTATCAAGCTTTTGTATTCAAACAACTTAATTAAATCAACTGTTTCAAACGCACATTCATTCATATCAGCGAAAAAAAAAAACCACAACAGAACTTTTAAAAACAGAACAACAAAATAGGGTGGTACTTACATCATCGTTGTTAGTTTTCTCATACAAAATTAGTATACAAATCCTAACCAACCCCACCCAAAACCCGACCAAATCCCGCCCAAACCCCGACCAAATCCCGACCAACTCCCGCTCAAACCCCGACCAAACTCAACCAAGCCAAACCAAGTCGTACCAACCCATTACTCACACACAATTTCAAAAACTTCCAGTAAGTACCACCCTATTTTAAACACACATTCAACTGACCAGTGTTGCCAAGTATGCATTACACAGATTTTCATCGTTCATGCCATACAAAATTAGTATAAATTTTTTGCTCCCTGCTCTGTTTCCAGAACTGTCTTATACACCCTACTGATTTACTCTCATTAAACCTTCACCAATGTGAGTAGTAGCAAATAATTTATTAATTATTTCTTTGTATTTGAAACCTCTATTTCCTTTAAGTCGGTTACTGGGATCGTAGTTTACTCTATGTGCATTTGTATCAATCAAAATTCGTTTATATATATCTAGTTCAGTTGAGTCATATTGTTCCGGCCTTTTGTGAAATAGTAATGAATAAAGGCCTGGAGTTAATGCCCAAGATTTATTTCCTATGGTTATTTTGTCATCACTTAGCTTAACATATGAATTTCCAATCACCATCTTCATCCTTATAAGGCCCAAATATGGTATCGAGATTTCTGTTTTCAAACAAATCTGTTAAATTAAATTTCCAATCATCAGGTTGGGAATAAAATGATTCATTCAAGTGTGAATCTTCTTTATTTTCACTTTTCCCTGGTAAAGGACTAAAACACTCTTTTTTAGTGGGAGTACTGGCAATAATCGTTTTCTGATGTCCTTTAAATTTACTATAATTTTCAGATTTAATTCTTTCATCAGAAAATTTCATTGGATCTAATGAATTTTCATCAGATAATTTTACAAGTTTTTTAAGTGGTTCTGTTATAGGTTTAAATGTATGTTCTAATTTATTAAACGATTCTGCTTCACCTTGTTTGATACTGTCGAATTTCTTTTTTAGAATTTTTCTTGATTTCACTAATTCTTTTAATATACTTTCTTCCATGTTGGCTTGCTGGAGAATAGCTCAGTTAGTAACAAACAGCTTTTTAAACAGCTAAACAGCTTTTTTAAACAGCAAAACAGCCTTTTTAAACAGCGGAACAGCCTTTTGAAACAGCTAAAGAGCTTTTTTAAAGAGCTAAACAGCCTTTTAAAACAGCTAAACTGCTTTTTTAAATAGCTAAACAGCTTTTTTAAACAGCTAAACAGCTTTTTTAAACAGTTAAACAACTTTTTTAAAAAACAAAACAGCTTTTTTAAACAGCGGAACAGCCTTTTTAAACAGCTAAACAGCTTTTTGAAACAGCTAAACAGCCTTTTGAAACAGCTAAACAGCTTTTTAAACAGCTAAACAGCTTTTTCACACAGCTAAACAGCTTTTTGAAACAGCTAAACAGCCTTCTGAAACAGCTAAACAGCTTTTTAAACAGCTAAACAGCTTTTTTAAAGAGCAAACAGCTTTTTGAAACAGCTAAACAGCTTTAAAAAAAAGCTAAACAGTTTTTTTTAACAGCTAAACAGCTTTTTTAAACAGCTAAATAGCTTTTAATTAGAAAATGTCCGTAGCAGTTGAATGAATATTTATAACTAAGGTTGAATGAAAACATCAAAGCCTTTTCTATAGCGTCCATTCCATACATCATCATCCTTGCTGATCACAAGAAATCCATATTTCTCCTTCCAACATTCATTGCATATATTATGAAACATTTTGAGACTCATATCACTTCCAACATGATCACTATAAATATGTTTTAAATTTAAGTCGTCTTGTTTAAATATTATGATAAAGTTTGCATTATCTCGTACTAAATGTTTAGGAATACGTGTATACGTTTGACACAAATAAAATGAATCAATGTCTCTATGACGACCCATACAAATATATGATCTAATATTATTCTGCTTTTCGCATGCAACATCATCAAATATCATTACAGAGTTTGCCTTTGCTTTATCAGGTGATATGACATCTTCATTCTCTGTAAATGTGTAAAGACATATTCCCTTTACTGATGAAGTTAGTCTTTCTAGATACTTATATTTTGGCTGTTGTAATGACTTGGAATACAAGTAAATATTTTTAAACTTTAATCCATTTGGGCTTTCAATTAAACTGAGCATTACATTTGTTTTCCCGCAATTAGATGGGCCTACTAGTAATGCTCTTATAGAGTTTTGTAATAGGCAACTGTGTTTAGTTCGACTATTGTATTCAATGAAATGGAAATTTCTTACTAAGATATTTGAATGTTGTTTAATCAAATGCATCTTTACAACTGAAAGTTATATTAAACAAGTTTGAATTTATTTACAGAAATAATTAAAAGTATAAATGATTGTGTATTCAAATAAAAAATTTAATGCGAAACACACAGTTCAAGGAAAAAGACTGCTAAACAGTTTGATTAATTCATTATGAGGATGCCGTTCCAACATAAAATTGAAGTTAGAAATATTCCAATACCAAGTAGAGACTTCCACGTATCTGGCTCTATTTTAATTTTGTAGTTGTCCTGCTGAATAATTAAACGATAGCTACCGTTTTTTATTGAAATATATAGGCTGTATTCCTTTCATTGGTGTCATCTATCAAATTTACTGAATTTAAAAATTCTTTCTGAGACAGGACACTGCTAATATAGGTTTTATAGTGCATTAAACGTAGCCACTCTTTCCGATCCAATCCAATAAAATGTTTATTTTTATAATGTAGCCATATCATTGGCTTAAATCCATTTAGAGTTGAAAAACCACAAGAAATTTTTATTTTAAATTCAGGAAGTACTCCAGCTCAAAAACCACATCCTGTATTTGAGGTTTCCTTGGTTGTTCGAAAAAGTTTTTCATTTTATTTTCCATTTTCAAAAGAGAATTTTAATTTTTTTACTATACACCTCGGAAGTAAATTTTAAACTGACGATGACTTCGCTCTAAAAAATCCCTTTATATTTGGAAATATCTTGAATACTATGCTCTATCTATCTGTCATTGTGTACATAAGTTGACGTATACAATTACATACATGCATACATACATACATGCATACATGCATACATACATACATACATACATACATATACGTTGTCTAAGAAAAATAAAAAAATATTTAAATTATGTTTCCTTTCAAACATTTTGTTTATTTTATTTTTAATGTAAATTATAAAATCTAATTAAAAATTTTGTTTAAAAATGTTTATTAATTCGTCTCAATCTTTCTTTCGGTTAGCGGTGGCAGTCGATAAAAAGTGATGAAATAAGCTTCTATATGTATCAATTATCTTCTTCACCCTTAGTTTTTTCATATGAAAAAAGTAACACGTACACATACCAACAACGTCTTCATTTGAATTTTCGTCATGAGAGCAAGGTATTCTATCATCAAAATTCTCATAATCAGTTTTGAATGCCCGAAGAAAAGACAGATGTTCTTCGAAAATTATATTTCCGAACTCTTGTAAAAAATCGTTTATAAAATCCATCGTTCTAGTTTAAAATCTTAATGAAAACTACTCATTGATTTATCAAATCCTCGTGTTATATACTTACGTATGTATATTTTTATATGGTTGAATTCGTATGAATTAAACAAATATTCATGCAATTTCATTTTTTTCTTCTTGTTTTTATTTAAAATATTTCCTTAAACACTTTTTAAATAGTTTCTATTTAAATGTAGCAAAAGGATAATAATCTCTTACAGGAGGAACTGGCTTCAACTCCAATCTGTATAAATCACTATTATTGCTATCATTTATAGGATATTTAGAAATAAGATAAGCGCCCGTAGATAAATTTTCAATATCCTTATCACTTAGTGAATTAAACCTCTTTGGTAAATATAAAATGCTCGTTCCCAGTTCTAAGACAATAGTTTCCCCATACTTGGTAGTAATACGCTCAGCTCCAGTTATATGATACTCCCTTAGAGATATATATATATATAAATTAATTTTTTGTTTTATATAATTTTGAAAAAAATATTTTTTCGGAGCTAAAAGCTCCTTCTTTATTTAATGTTCAACTTAAACTAAACTTTTTACAAAATTGTTTTCTTCAATACGATTAGCAACGTTACAATCAAACTGCACACTCAACATTTTCTCACAGGTATAGAAATTATTTTCTGTGCGCGTGTGCACTGTCATCAAAACAGAATGTTTTTTATAAATATTTTAATGTTGCCAAATAGCGAGAGTATCGGGTTTCCGTCTGGCTTTGTTCTCATGAATTTTAGGAATTATGAATTTTAAACGTTGAATGTATTAACTCCTCCCCACCTGAATTTCAAACGTCCTCGTTTGAACCATCTGATTTTTGTTCAAAAATTTTATTCAATCCTTGGATTGCTGAACTAGATAAATTTATCTGATCGTTTAATCTCGGCTTTTGATATTTTCGTACTGCCAAAACTGTTATAATCATTAGCACTATCACAAATGCTATTATACCACTTATTGATAGGCTTATTCTATTGCTGGTTTCGATAAAGTTGATGTGTTTCAAATTTTTTGTATTGATTTCTTTCATCATTTGCAGGGATAGGATCTCTTCTGTTCTATTGTCTATGGATTTTTGCTGGAGTATGGTGGGTAGTGGTTTGTTGCTACTAACTTCTTTAGTCTCGTAGGATCTGCCTTCTATCATGATTGTTGAGTTGTGGTGGCGAATAATGAATGTTCCATTTAATGTTGTTTCTTCGTCGTCTATTATGGCAATGCCCTTGTAATTGTTAATAAATAGCAAGTCTTTGGAAATTTCTTCCGTCTGTGGTAAATGTTGGTTGTTGATCTGAGTGCAATTGGTTGGCTTATTTTTTAACAAATTAGCAATACAATGGTCTTTACTTACATCTACTATTTGTTTATTAGTACAAATTAACAGATTATTATAATTTTTGCATCTATTTTGTATTCCAAATATTTTATTTTTATTCTTTAACAAAGTCTTAAAGTTAATTTTATTAATTTTGTCTCTTTTTTTCACTGATCTAATTTCTAGTACATTAAAGGATTCTAATTCGGTAGTTGGCAAACTTATTATGTAGATAATTGATTTGTCGTCTGCCGCTACTTTTACTTCAGCAAATTCTAGTGCTTCGTCTATATTAATGAAAGGAAACTTGTCTTGAATCAAGATTTGTTTTGCTACATCGAGTTCTCTGTCCGAAAGAATAAAAGAGTTTATTATGTCCGCCTTGGCCCAATGAATAGCATAAGCTATATTTGTTAATTCCTCCTTGAGTATTTCTAATTTATATTTTATATTGAGAGCTAATTCATCGGCCATGATCTGGTCTGTTTTTATTATCTTAACTATTTCGTTTGTTCTGTTAGTAAGTTCGTTTATTTTGTCTGCAGTCAGTTTGTTAATTATTAATTGGTCATTGTTGTTTTCTAACAGTCCATTTATGCGATCAACCACAATTTCATGATCGCGGTGGTCTGGATTTCCAGCTATCCACTTCCAAGCACTACCTATAAAGTCAAGAGAACGTTTTGAGATATGCTTATTGAGCTTTAGCCTTGTTAATGAACTTTCGATTCCTAATACTAAGTTTGATAAGATAGGATAAAATGCGTTCTTGCTCGAAAGTTGTTTCTGTATGGTACTGTTGATAGTCGTCAGTAAGTATTCGTACAACTCGATATCAATTAGATGTATTATCTTGAAAGTGCCCTTCTGAATTTTTGCTGTTCCAGTATGAACGGTAACAAATTCCGAGTGAGAGTAATCATAAATCTGCACTTCGGCAGCAGTAGTTGCCAATAACCTGTGTAATCAATGGATAAAAAATATTGTTAATTTCGAATAAGACTTTTATGGATGATTTGACCTTTTTCTGTCAATATTGTACTGTGCCTATCTTCTTTTACTATTTCTTTTGTATAACGCTTTGTCAGTTTAGTTCCTAATCTTTTGTTCTTTTTTACATAAACTATTTGCCCTGGGAGGTACGTTATAAAATCTTCCTTATTTTTATTATGAAATTCTAGATCCTTTTTCTGTTTAGCCTGCAATTTCTCGATATTATTATGTCTTGTCCTTTCTATGTCATGTGGTGAAAATGATACTGTTCTTCCAAAAAATAGGTCGACAGGTTTTCTTTTTGTAACCGAATGTATGGAGTGGTTATATTCAGCTACGGCTCTTTCAAGCAGCTCTTCGAAGTTTCTATGTGCCCCGTTTTCCTTCAAGCATCTAATAATTTCAGTAAGAGTACTGTGGAATCTTTCCACCTGTCCTTTAGCTTTGCTATAATATGGTGGTACTGTGTAAATGTCTATTTTTAATTCGTCTTTTAACATAAATTTTATTGAATTTGAATTTAGGGATGGTTCGTTATCCATTACTATTGTTTTTGGTACGCCGAATGAAAAAACTATTTCTCTAAGTGGTTTTCTTATGTCTTCTATAGCCCTACTTTTCAATAACTTTGTTTGTGCGTATTTACTAAGCTTGTCTAAAGCAGTTAAAACAGTCTTTCCCTCAGTCAAATATATGTCAACATGAACAATTTCTCCTGGGTGGCTTGGTAATGGTGTTTCAGACATTCGTAGTTTTTGCGGCTGTCTTTCGTATTTGTTTTCTTTACAGGTTGAACATATTTTTGTTATGCGCCTAATCTTTTGTGCCATTCCTGGAAAGTAGTACTTCTCAATTATCTGAGCCTTGTTCTCTATTGCGTTTCTATGTGCTCGATTGTGCGTAGCAATGATTATATCTTCTTGATCCTGCTCGTTTGTTATATCTTCAACAATTTTTTGTGTGTATCTGACCTTATAATCTCTGAGGTGAAGAGGGAAAATATTTTGTATGAGTCCCATTATACCTTCTTCCGTGCAAATGCCATTAATAACAGATGGGTTAAGTCGTCTTTTTAAATGTGAAAGTAAATTTTCTTCTGTGAATTGTGGTTCTATTATGGTGTGCCTGTGTATCAAAGGAAAAATAATCTGGAATTGGTACGATGCTGTTTCGCCAATCTTAAAAAATATTTGGTTTCTGAAAACATTGATAGGTGCTTCGACACAAGGTATCAAATCTTCCCCAGAACTGTCATCACTATGTGTTGCATCACTAAGAGTATTTATCTGATTTGGAATTCTTGAGAGAGAATCCGCTACGACATTCGTTTTTCCGGGTCTATATTCCAGTTCGTAGTTGTACTCCTCTAATATCGATTTCCATCTCTTCATTTTATTATTAGTATTTCTATTACTTAAAGCATATGTCAATGGCTGGTGGTCAGTTACAATCTTTACCTTTTTCGAACCATATAAATAATTTCTGCATTTTCCCAATGCCCATATGATTGCAAGCATCTCTTTTTCATTTGTGGCAAGATGCTCTTCGCTTGTGCTCAATGATCTGGATATGAATGTGATGGGTTTGCTATTTTGCGAGAGAACTGCTCCGATTGCGTGGTCAGATGCGTCCGTGGTTAGTTCAAATTCTTTTTCAAAATCAGGATGTGACAGTATGACTTCTTCTGAAATAAGCGAATTCTTAATTTTTTCGAAAGCTTCTGAAGCCTCAGGATTAGCTATTATGGGTTGTTTTTTTGAAGTTTGTTTTGAGGTATATCCATCTATCCCGCGCAGTAATCCAGTCAGTGGCCTTGCAATTTGTGCATAACCTCTTATGAATCTGCGGTAATATCCCGCCATTCCGAGAAACGATCGCAATTCCTTCAAGGTTTTTGGAAAGGGTATTTTGGCTATTGCTTCTAACTTTTTCGGGTTAGTTCTGATTCCGTTTACACCAACAATAAATCCCAAGAATTCGACCTCTGTTTGCAAAAATTCACACTTGTCAAGCTGGATCTTTACATTCGCGTTTTCCAATGTGTCAAAGATAATCCTTAGATTTTCCAGATGTTCTTTTTCCGTTCCGCCAAAGATAATAATGTCATCGATATATATGTAACATCTCCTGCCGATATGTGGCCGAAGAATATCGTCCAATGTTCTCTGAAATGTGGCTGGAGCGTTTTTCAGCCCGAATGGTAGGCGTAGGAATTCATACTTCCCGTTGTTGACTGAAAATGCGGTTTTTGGAATGTCTTCTTCTCTTAAGGGAATCTGGTGGAATCCCGATTTTAAGTCTAAGACAGTGAAAAATTTGTTTCTTCCAAGATTCGCCAGTACTTCGTTAATTTCTGGGATTGGATAACGATCTGGTACTGTGACCTGGTTTAATTTTCGATAATCAATAACCATTCGATACTTCTTTTTGCCTGAAGCATCCATTTTTTTGTCTACGATCCACACTGGTGCGTTATAGGGTGATTTTGATGGTCTTATGATTCCGTTTTCCAGTAGTTCCTCTATCTGATGTTCAATTTCTTCTTTTAAGGCCATTGGATATGGGTACGGTCTACAATATATTGGGTTATCTGTGGTGGTTTTGATTTCTCCTCTCACAGTTGTAATATATGTGAGTCTTTCATTTGGATCGGAAAACAATGAAGGATAATCACGGATGATTTTTAATAGTTGGCTACATTGATCATTAGAAAGATGAGAGATGCGCAAATCAATGCTATTAACAGATTGAGATTTTTTTTGTTTCAAGGGTATCACGATATTGGGCGCAATGGTCATGTAATTTTTGTCTGTGTGTATGACAGCCTTAACTTTTCTCAATGTATCATTACCTATGATACCATGGAACGTTTTAAGTGTTGGTAATATATAAAATTTCAACCTTTCGCTGTTCGGTCCGAAAATTTCAACGAAAGTATGGTGAGTAATTTCGAGGTTTCCTGCAACTGAATTTATGTAAAAAGGTCTTTCGTTAAGAATGGGATTTCTAATTCTGGTCGATTGTATGTAGTTCTTATTGGAACCTGTGTCAATTAAAAATTCGAGAACATCTCCACCCCTGTTAAGTTCCAAGTAAGGTAGTGAAGATGGAGTTAGTCTAAAAAATAAACACTGTCGATGGTTGATTGCGATGATGCGTTAGGCATTTCGCACTCCTGTTGCGGAAAATCATCTTCAGGTGAACCGTATAAGCCGTCAGGATCAGAGTCGATATTTAACTCTTCGTATGAATATTCGTCTTCGTGAGATTGGGATGGACTTTGGTAAGTCTCAGCATAAAAATTCCTTTGAATTTTGTTGGGAACATTTGATGTATCCAAGTTTGGTCTCTTTTGTGCGAATTGGTAGTTATTCCTTGGAATGTTTTGATAGTTCACTTGTCTAGAATAATGTGATTTGTCCACTTCCATTGGTTGTGGAGGTTTTGGATGAAACTCTTGTCTGTTGTTGAATCCGGTGAACCTTTGTTGGAAATTATTAGAAAATTGACGTGGTTGCTGTTGTGGGAATTGAGGAAATATTCTTTGTTGCTGTTGTGGTTGGTTATTTGGTCTGAACTGATTGTAATTATTTCTTGGTAAATAAGCTAATTCAGGATAAAATATTCTAGGTTGTGGTCTTGGGGGTAAAGGAAAATGTTTTGAGCGGCACTTTCTCATAAACGCTTTGAAGTGATACACTATCATCGAACTGGTCTATGAATTGATCATGATATAACACAATCATACTGGCTCTTAAAGGCCATTGTTCGGTTAAATTAATCCAAGAACTCGACTGTGGTCGAAACTTCCGAAAGTCAATGGCTTAATACCTTGTGCATATTGTCTTCTAAAATGCATATTATCTAATTTTAAGCACATTTGTAGTGCCTCTGGTAAGCTTTTGGGTTCGCTAACGCTTAGTAATCTTGGCAAATCTCCATTCAGTCCACGAACAAACGTGTCCAATGCCTTGTTTCGGTATGAATGTGTCATAACATTCATCGCATCATTTGATAACTCGAGGCAAGCAACTTTATCTAATATAAGTGACAACAACGAATATACCCTTTGATAATAGTCTGCGATACCTTGATTTCCTTGAGAAAGCGAATTAAGTTGATACTCCAAAGTTCCTAAGTCTCGTCCATCTGAGTAATGCATCATTAGACATTTTTTTATTTTTGTCCAGTCAAGCGGAGTTCTATAGGACTCCAGTGCAGTATCTGCATCTCCAATTATTTTGTGTCTGATAACGTGTAATATGGCGTACTATTTTGGAGTTCCTTTTATACTATCGTAAACATTGAGGATTCTGTCCACAGTCTTTCGCCACGAATTGAACTCGCCTGCTTTACCACTAAATTCTCTTAAACACTTTACAATATCAGGAATATTGTCGGCTTCCTTGAGTTGTGTTGCGTTAGCAACGTTAAAGGACACGTCTGCAGTTTCATTTTCGTCCGGTGTCGTGTTTATTTCCCTAAGTGTCTCATGTATTATGGTTTGTATTTGTTCCCTAAGTGACGGTAATATAGTCGATGGAGTGTTCGTACGGCTAGTGGATGTCGAACTCCCTGCCAAGGATAAGCTACTTAATTGATTTGCTAAGTCGGATGCTGTATTGGTAGTCATTTTCAGGACAAGCAACTTTTCCCACTATAGACAAGCACTGATTTCTCTTTTTTTTTATTGTTCTGAATTTACTCGTATTTAAGTTTGATTATGAAATGCAATTCTGTCGATAGCTGGTCGTAAATTTGAGACAATCACTTTTAAGAAAAATAAAATTTACAAAAATTATTTATTTCTATCAATAATAAATTTGTTTGCTGTATTTCCTATTTCCCCGCTATTGGAGGGTCTCGTGAGAATCGCAATAGCTTCCCCCTCTTAAAAAGTTTCGTTAATATTTTAGCAATTATTTCTGATTAAAATTTTGGCAATTCTTAAATTTATTATTATTTTATTTTAACTTTTTAATTATTCCTTTCAATTTATTATCTTTAAATTAAGAATCAATATTTTTCCTCTTTTCTTTATTTTAAAAAATTTCGTTAAATTTTCTTCTTTACTTTTAATTAATTTTTATTTAGTATTTTCAATTTTTTATTTTAATTAATTTTAATTAATTTTTAGTTCAATTGCTTAATTTTTCTTTAAAAAAAATTATTTAATTCTCTTTATTTTTAAATGTATTGTTTCTTTTAAATCCCTTTTTATATTTTTCTTAATCAATTTAACAGTTTCTTTAACACAAAAAACAATTTTCTTCAAAAATTAAAATTTTAGTTTTATTACTTACATATAACTTAAGACTAAAGTCTTCATTTTCAACGTTGGGGCTCTGGGTTGGTATACGATCAGGATTAGCCCTTTGTACTCTGGTCCTTCTTCGTTATAAAGTCGCCAAGCCTCCTGTTGTTGAATTGATGGTTGCCCTACTTTTAGATTTTCGGGCTTTCAGTTGCGATTTATATCTTCACTTCTTTTTTATATTTATTGTTAGCTTTTAATGTTATCGTTTCCTTGTTTCGTTATTTTAACAGTACATATTTTTTAATAACAATTGTTTTAGTTCTTACTGTATTTTTCTTCAAAACAGTATTTTCCAAAGTCTAATTTTCACTATAATGTTCTTTTAAATTCACTTTATTAATTTTATTTTAGCATATTTAAGTTTTTATTTCTATTTATTTTATACTTTTACTTTTAAAACAGTATTTTTCAAAGTCTAAATTTCACTATAATTTACTTTTTGATTTATCTTATTTATTTTATTTTAACATATTTTAGTTTTTATTTCTTTTACTTTATACTTTAAGTTTTTATTATTTATTTCTGTTACATTTGTGTTGTTTCGTTTAAGTTTCAGTTGCTTCCTTAAAATTAGTTTTTAAAATGAATTTTTTTCTCGAACCTTACTTTTTCTTTTCAGGTTTTTATTATTTTTTTTTTCCACACACGATCCTTACTTTTTTCTGTTCAGGATTTTTTCGTGTTACCACACGCGATCCTTACTTTTTTCTTTTCAGGAGTTTATTCACGTGGGTCCCTGCTCGGGCGCCAATTAATTTTTTGTTTTATATAATTTTGAAAAAAATATTTTTTCGGAGCTAAAAGCTCCTTCTTTATTTAATGTTCAACTTAAACTAAACTTTTTACAAAATTGTTTTCTTCAATACGATTAGCAACGTTACAATCAAACTGCACACTCAACATTTTCTCACAGGTATAGAAATTATTTTCTGTGCGCGTGTGCACTGTCATCAAAACAGAATGTTTTTTATAAATATTTTAATGTTGCCAAATAGCGAGAGTATCGGGTTTCCGTCTGGCTTTGTTCTCATGAATTTTATGAATTATGAATTTTAAACGTTGAATGTATTAACTTATATATATATATATCCTTCACACTAAGTCTCTGCCTGGCGTTCAATTTATTGAAGGTAGAAATTAACTCCTCGTTGGTGCTCATTGTTTTGTAACTTATATTAAACTGTGAACTTTTATACACCAGTACAAATTATTTATACATTTTTCATATCCAAGATATATACATATATCTCTCTCTCTCTATTTATTAATTAAGTTTTCTCTTTTCACTAGTTATTATTGAAATATATTATCAGCGGACTGGATTGCATTTTTAATTTAATTTTTTTTTTTACTTTTTTTTTATTTAGTTGATAGCATTTGAAGTTGAATTTCACTAACTAAGTTTAAAATGTTCCACGATTGGACCTTTACAACAACAACAACAACAACATAATACAAACAAAATATCAATAGATAAGCTAATGCACATAAACATTGCATTTGTTCCCTCACTCCACACTCATATCCATACACACATCCACTCCTATCCATACATACATACATACATACACACATACATACATACACGTGTAATGCTGACCAAATTCACTACATTTTAAACCCTTTCCTATTCCACTCACGATCGTTTACTTATAAAATCCTAACCCTAATTAACATATTTTCTATTCGCACATGCAAGATTTGTGAAATCTAGGAATTCGTCTCCTTTTTATGTATATCCGCACTAAAATGTCTAACAAAATTAAAAAAATATAATAAATAATAGAATTAACATATGCAAATTATTAAACAAAAATATCAACTACAATTTTTATACGAACACCGGCCGATCAAACCCACACAAATTATTACATCCCGTTTACTTACATATAAAATCCTAACCCTAATTGACATATTTTCTATTCGCACATGCACTCACAAATCTAGGAATTCGTCACCTTTTTACTATGAATCTCCGCTCACACATTTTTTTCTAACAAAATTAACAATATAAAAAAAATAATAGAATTTACATATGGAAATAATTAAACAAAAATATCAATTAGAAATTTTATACGAACACATGGCATGTGCCTTTACTAAATAACATACGTACATATTTTCCCTAAATCATCAAATACTTTCTTTTCAATTCGATAAAACAAACTCATACACCAATACTCCCACTAATGCCTTGGCTGGCTCATCATCATCATCATCATCATACCTTTATACAAAAGAACCTATTGTTAGCCGTTACCATTCTCAAAGCATTCGAAAAAAAAAGTATGAAAAAAATCTTAACTTTTTTTGCTGCGGTTCGCGTGTATAACAACACAAAATACCTTTATCAATTCCAACTACAATTCATGCGTGCATACTATTAGGCGTTAAATACAAATCCCAACTCCATTTACTACTTAGCACCATAAGCCAAGCCTCATCGATTGGCACTTAAAAATTCACAATCCGTTATTTTATCTCCTTTCTCCACTACTGCCATCTAGACTTCTTTTGCACACCAAAACTTTTTTAGCTCATCCAAAACCAATTTAAATAAATTTAATTACTTTTGGGTAAGCCAAAATGATCCAGACTTAGCAAACTCACAACCCGCTATTATCTCTCCTTTCTCCACCCTGTCATCTACACTTATCTAGCACACAGCTGCTTACCCAAAACCTATTTAGATAAATTTAATTACTTTTGGGTAAACTCAGATACATTGATAAAGACTTAGCCAACTCACACACATTTCACCTATTTACAGCGTTGCCATCTGGCATCAAAATGCTTAATTTAGCCAATTCACTATCCTTTTTACCCTTTTTTCATCTCACTATGGCAACGCTCACACCATTATTTAGCAAATACACACTCCTTTTACCCTTTTTTCACCACCATATGGCAACTCTCATAACAGTATTTAGCGAAGACACAAACCTTTACTGCCTACAGCGCCCCCTGGTAGTGAAATTCCGTTATCTATCGTTATCTATTTTAACTGCTTTCTGGGAGAACAAGCAATTCCTATATACTGATGTTATCAATAAATTGTTTCTGCAAACTCCAATCGAAAAACTAGAAGCAAAATTATTAAATTGCATTAAGGAAGTCAATACTATAATTCGAGAAGATATTCAAATGCAAATTGAGGAATTACAAAGCGAAATAAAATTACAGATAGAAGACAATTATAAAATTGAAAAAGAATTACTAAAAATTGAATCATCTTTCGAAGAACAAATTGAACAGATGAATGAGAAAATTTATAGATTGGAAAATTACATGTTCGTATCAATAGCTGAAAGTGCATCAAATAGATCACAACACTCCCAAACAAATCCGTAAGACTACTCAATGTCTTCAAAAAGAAACTTAGTTGACGAACTCCATAAGCAAGCCCGAAAAACTTTTGTACGCCGTAGAGTTGTGATGAAAGGGTTAGATGATCTTTATCAAGCTGATTTATTTGAAATCGGTAGTTATTCATCGAAAAATAGAAATTATCGATTTTTGTTGACTGTAATTGACACATTCTCTAAATTTGCATGGGCAGTACCGCTGAAAACAAAAACTGAACTCGAAACAAGCAAGGCAATTGAAAATATTTTTGAATTAGGACGTGTTCCAAAAAACTTGCAAACGGATGATGGTAAAGAATTTTTCAATACTCACTTCGGAAAATTAATGCATAAATACAGCATTAATCAGTAGAACGATTTAATTGAACATTAAAAGGGATGATGTGGAAAGAATTTAGCTTTAATGGTTCATATAAGTGGATTGATATATACAAAGATTTACTTAATGCATACAATAGAAAAGTTCATCGCACCATTAAAATGTCTCCGATTAAAGTCAACTCAACAAATGAGCAAAAGCTACTAAATACAGTATATAGTCATTTGAAAATGTACAAAATGTCAACATTTAATGTTGGCGATCATGTACGCATAAGCAAATATAAGCATACTTTTGAAAAGGGCTATACACCAAATTGGACAAAAGAAATTTTCACAATTAAAAGAGTTCCAAATATATATCCTACGACATACATATTAGAAGATTATCTCGGAAATCCTATTAAAGGTGGATTCTATACTGAAGAACTTTCAAAAACTAGATATCCAAATACATATCTAGTTGAAAAGGTTCTTAAAACTAAAGGAGAACAGGCATATGTTAAATGGTTGGGGTTTTCTAGTCAACACAATTCTTGGATAAGTAAAGATCATATATCGTAGTTGTAGTAAAACAGCAACAACAACAACATTACTTATATTTAACACATAATGTAATAATATATATTAATAATAAGAAATAAATCATTTTTATAAACAATACTTTAGTAAGTTTTATTTATTTGCAATCAGATTGTCATAATGTCAATAACACTTACTTTGAGCTCTAAGGCATCAGAGTTATCTGCAAGTTACTTCCCTCCTATCCAGTTAAATGCATCTTATGAGTGCGCTCTAACTACTTTTCATTCATATAATAGCATACCGAATGTAGATGTCTAAAACAATATGTTTCACATAGGAGAACATGTAATTAAAATACCAATTGGATCTTATGAATTAAATGATATAGTTGATTACTTAGATAAACAATATAAAGAGTGTAGTCCAACAAATAAAATTCGAATAGAAACTAATAACAATACAATGCAAGTTAAAATTAACAGCTCTAAAGATCTAATAGATTTTATTAAAGAAAATACAATTGGAAAACTTTTGGGATTCAATACTAAAATCCTGACTCCAAACCATGATCATTATTCAGATCTTCCAGTCAATATATTTAAGGTAAGTGTTTTGCGAGTTGAAAGCAGTATCGCTTGTAATACATACATGAATAATTCCAAGGCATATACATTACATGAATTTCCGATTAATGTTCCTCCAGGCTATAAAATAGATGAAATCTCTAGAAATCTAATTTATTTACCAGTCAACTCCCAAGAGATTAGTTCACTTGCTCTACGCGTGGTTGATCAGCACGGTGACCTAATAAATTTCCGAGGAGAGGAAATAACCATTCGCATACATTTGAGACCAACTAAATAATGATTATATATAACACTAACATATCAAAGAATAAAGCTGTACATAATTCTAAAACTATACTAGAACCTAAGCGACAGTTGAAGAGATCAGTCAAACGAAAAAATCTTACCAAATCAAATCAAAACTTTCTCAAGTCCTTAAATTTAAAATTGAAAACGAAAAAATGAATACAATAATGGATGTACTAGATAAGCCATTATCTGATGAGAGTATAATAAAAAAAGACTATCACACATATGTACCATATCTACAATCATACAACAATAATGATGAAATTCGTATTTCAATACAAAATCAAGATTAGTACGTATTGACCAGTGAAAGTTATATATATGTGGAAGGATTTGTTGAAGATGATAAAAGCTCAAAATCCTCTAATTTAAGCTTTAAATTAAAAAACAACTTTGAAGCGTATCTCTTTGATGAAATCCGTTATGAACTTAATGGTATTGAAATTGATCATATAAGATATTTAGAACAGACAAGCACCATAAAAAATCTGATTTCTTTATCACCAACGGAAAGCACTGCCATGGAAAATGCTGGATGGAACAAAGTTGATAATTTTAATATTGAAAATGGATATTTTAATTTCTATGTTACACTGAAAATGCTCTCAGGATTTGCCGAAGACTATAATAAAATAATACTAAATGGTAAACATGAATTAATACTCTTGCGTGACAAGAATGATGAAGATCTTGTACAATCGAGCACTTCTACTAACAAACCAAAACTTACAATTTCGTTAATCTCATGGAGAATTCCCCATGTACACTTATCTGATCATAGTAAATTGAATATGATTAAAATTATAAACAATGCTGCTTCTATATCAATAGCATTCCGCAGTTGGGATTGTCATGTAAATCCACAATTAAACACAGGAACGAGCCACATCTGGAATGTTAAGATGGCTGCAAGTAGAGAGCGACCCCGTTTTGTATTGATTGCATTTCAACAAGAAAAGAAGTTTGTTCATTGTGATCTCACTAATCTAAAAGTACATTTGAATTCAGTGTCATATCCATATGATGATCTTAATATAAAATTTAAAAACGAACGCTACGCAATTCTATATGATATGTATGTAAGATTTCAACAAAACTATTATATGAAGGAGTCACAACCTTTTCTATCTTCTCAAGAGTTTAAGAATAACGCGCCCATTATTGTAGTAGATGTTAGTTATCAAAACGAAACACTTAACAACGGACCAATTGACATAAAAATTTAATTTCAAACAGCAACAAATATTCCAGCCAAAACATCAGCTTACTGCATTCTTATTCACGATCGTCTAATTGAATACATACCTATAAGAGGTCAAGTTCGCAAAATCTTATAAATTAAAAAAGATGCACAATAATATAGTTTTCATAGATTTGCAAGGTTTCAAAAGTAATGCAAATGATTTTATCGCAAAAGAAGTAGCAATCGTTTTCAACAATAATCAACACATAAATTTTATCATAAAACCTCCTTTTGATTTTAAATTTTTAACAACAAAAAAGCAAAGAGAAGGAAACTGGCTAACAAAACATTATCATCACTTAAGCTGGAACGATGGAACTGTTTCATATCAAATTGTTTGTAAATTTTTAAAAGATAATGTAGGCCACTCCAAAATATACGTTAAAGGTGAAGAAAAAAGAAGATGGCTAGAAAAAATACTGCAGAACAACATTTTAAATATAGAGGATATTGGCTGCATCAACTTTAAGCAAATGGCTACTAAGTATCCAGACCATCTATATTGCAGTTATCATTATAATGGTGTTTGTGCATTAAGAAATGCTCTTTTACTATCAAAAGAAGCAGCTGTTTAAATTAATGTTTTCACTTTGTACAACTAACAATTATAATTATTTTTATTTAAATTTATTCAATAAAAATTAAATGACTTCAGAGTTATTAACCAATGTTTTATTATTATTAAAAAATGAGTTGATACAGTCAAGCAAAAACACACACGTACATTTGAAAAATTCTCACAGTCAAACAAATATCCAGCAAATAAATCTGATACTGTTGCTAAGTAGCAACACAACCAGAAATTTAATCGATCAGACGAATATTTGTTTTTAAGGAGAATTTAAAAAACATTATCATGTTATTACATTTGTTTGTAGATTCATATGTACATATGCATGTACATACGTATGTAAGTATATCAAACAAAACTTTAAGACAAAATTGAGATGTCCAGCAGAAGCATGCACAAAAAATTTATACATACATAATTTCACATCAACCACTTGACAAAAAATTTCATGTAAACAAATAGCGAAAAAGTTTGAGGGACAACATAGAAGCAATCTCGAACATGCAAATATTATAAACAAATATTTCTTCGTATGTCTGAATGTATTTATGAATATCAAATGTGTAGACATACATACATATGTAGATATGTATATAATTGCGATCACAAAAAACTATTTCTTTATCAGAAGTAATTACAAATTATTCTCTTGCAAAATCATTACTTGACAAAAATTTTTTCTTCATTTCATTTTTGTTATTTTTTTTAATCATTAATACGGCAGCGACTACAAAGGCGACCTCAAGAAGGACAGACAGACGAACAAGCGTATAGCACAGATGGATGCCAGGCACACAATTAATATAAACAAAATTTATCAACAAGTATCAAACTACAAGAATTCCCACGGACAGACACACACAAAAACTAACGCGCCACCGACAGCCTCCAAATATAAACTATCAAACTGAAATCAATACGCATCAGAGACGGACGAAACACAAACACAAAAAACATATGTAAACAAACACCAAATATAAATATACATACATCAAACAAAGCCGACACCCCCATTAACTTTTTATCACATCATTAATTGGCTAATTAACATCATTTTTATTACCCCATTAAAAATTAATGGGGGTACCTCATACACTATACAACTACTTACAACATTTAGCTTTTCATGAAATTACTATGTGTTCAAATTAACAATTCATATTTAAAAAAATTATGGTCGTTTACAATTTAATATGTATATAAAGGCCTCAATGGGTTATGTCCAAGGTTGGAAACCGAAACGAATAAACGGTATCGGTATTGATACCGGTACAATTATTTTTTAAATATCGGTATCGGTAACGGTATCGGTATTTTTATTATTTCGGTATCGGTATTACCGGTACATACCGTTAAAGAGTCTACAATACCGGTATACCGATAGTACTGCTAAATTTATTAATTCAGGCATTGGACAAAGCAAAAATTCATTTTTTTTTAAATTACTTCAAAAAGCGAGTATTTTATATTAACATATGAAAAACATAGAAACTTATATGTTTCTATATATTATACTTTTATTAAAAAATAATTAAAAAAAAGTAAAGTAACGAAACCGCAGTTCAAACCTTACATACCTATATAAAGTATATATTTTGGTTAATTCAACAAAATAATAAAAATAAAAGTTTTCTACTATATGGATATACAGTGTATAATATACACGAAGAGTACGAATGAACATTTGTATTGGAACTCCCGAATATTCGTACGTTTTGAGATATTCGTACTCATACTCGCCAAATTCCGAGGAAAACGAAAATTTTTATTTTTTTTAAATTTGCAATAATTTTAAAAAGTCAATTTATTTGAATTCAAAGAATAAAAAATATTCTTGTTGCTAACTTAAAAACAAACAAAACAAACTTCTTGTACAATTAAGTGTGTAAACAAGACCAACACCGTTGAAAATTTGTAAGTAAATCTAAAATGTGCAGTGAAATCATTTAAAAAAAATTCATATCATATTTTCGATCAATAAAGGTTCCCATGGTAAAATATATTTTGGGAGATCAAATGACTCAAAAGGTCTGGCTGACCACTCCTCTACCGCTTAAGCGACATAATTTCCGAATATAATTTCTTTACCAAAATCGATTATTTGCGATCGTAAATAATCGATTTTCGTCAAAAAAGAAAAACGAAGTCCAAGAATATGTCGCTTAAGCTTTTTGGCGGTCACGTACGATATTTGTCCATATCAAAATATTAAATATTCTTGTACATACCTCAAAATTGGAACTAGTTCCCATATACATTTCATAGTTGTTTTATATAAATATTTTCTTAGGTTCGGTTGTATAAAAATAAAGTCATATCTGAAGGAATTAATACATCCCTCAAAACTTA
This sequence comes from Nowickia ferox, assembly GCA_936439885.1. NCBI lineage: Eukaryota > Metazoa > Arthropoda > Insecta > Diptera > Tachinidae > Nowickia > Nowickia ferox. The sequence goes on from OW387023.1 coordinate 55,087,128, forward strand.
TACGTTGTAGCCTCAAGTGGGCCAACGAAAATGTTAAAACTTAATAATTTTTTATTGTCATATCCATGGAAGAATATCTTTTTATAAAAGACACTTTCTTGCCCATGAAAATTGGAGGAAATATTTTATAAAACTCTGCAGAACCATTTCGGACTATGTATTTGGTACATTTATTGGTAATATATAAAGTATTTTGGTATGAAAATACGTTTTTTATGTATATTAAGAAATTAAAATGTGTAAAATGAGAAGAGATGAGGAAAGGAATACCATGTAAGCAGTTTGACCACAATGTGTGTGGATATTGTTTGGATAAAGTGACTTTTCTGCAAAAAATTTAAAATAAAAATTTATCATACTGTGTATATTTGTGTCTTTTGTTTTTACTAAAGCCTTTAGTATATGCTTAACTTTAATGTACGCGAACATGGGTGTGAAGTTCATATTGCACTTTGCAGACGTAAATAGAACCTAAATTAAATATCTATAACTTTCACACATAATATTCGTATTCGTACTCGCGAATATCAAAATATTACATTCGGCGCATCACTAGTATGTACATATATTAAAAAGTACTCTTCAAAATTTTAAATCTCCACATTAGCTCGGATGAGAACCACCGCATTAAGACAATCACCTTCAAGTCTATTATCGTAAGGGTTCACTATATACCTTACATCCTTTCTACAAAAACTTGTGTAGGTAGAACAGCCAATATAACTTTAGCGATTTCAAATAACTTTAGGTTACAATGGTTTTGCTCATTCCACCAATTTAAAATATTTATATGTCTAGGGGCACGTTTTTCGTTTCTAAAAGAGAACAAAAACGTGCTCATAAAAGAAATATTTTTTCAATTTTATTTTTGGTGGTAATCGGTATACCTATACATACCGGTACAGACATAAAAGGTATTCTAGATACCGGTATTTTCTATCCGAAATCAATTTCGGTATCGGTATCTAATTTTAGCAGTATTTAAATCGGTATCGGTATTTTTACGATACCGTTTGCCAATCTTGGTTATGTCTGTAATATTCACCATACCTTGAAAGCAAGAAGCAAACCAGAAGTATCAAGTAGAGTATTCAATTGTCAGTCGGTGAGAAAAGTCGTTCATTATCAAGTTGAATTGTACAGGGTGGGCCAAAAGTTACCATGGGGTTTAAAAGTTTAATAACTTTTTCGTTTATTAATTTTTTAAATTTTTTTTTTTCAGATTATATAATATACAAAATGGAAAATTTTTTTATACTAAGTATGAAAAATAATGTCTCTTAAATGACCACCTTTTTGAGCTTCGCACTGATGGGCGATTATGATTATGAGTGATGAAGCTCATTTTCATTTGAATGGCTTTGTTAATAAGCAGAACTGTAGGTTCTATGGTTCTGAAAATCCGAGAATCATTCATCAACGCCAATTGCACCCCATTAGGTGTACAATATGGTGTGGGATCACATCTGAAAATATCATTGGGCCTTACTTCTTCGAGAAAGAAGATGGAACTGCTGTAACTGTAAATGGAGAGCGGTATCGGTTTATGATAGAAAGTTTTTTACATCCTGCTCTTGAAAACAGACCTGGTATCTAGTTGCCACAGGACTTAGCCACTGCCCGAGACACAATGGCACTTTTAAGTCAAATTTTTGGAAAGCGAATAATTTCCAGAAATTTTGAAATTATTTGGCCAGCGCGATCGCTAGATTTGACAGCACCCGACTATTTTCTTAGGGGTTATTTGAAGGAGCGAGTGTATGTGAACAAGCCAGAGACAATCCTTGAACTCAAGGCAAACATTGTTGCAGAAATTTTAAAATATATTATGGAAAATGCTCTAAAACGAGCCCATCAGTGCGAAGCTGAAAACAGTGGTAATTTAAGAGACATTATTTTTTATACTTAGTGTAAAAAATTTCCATTTTATATATTATATAATCTGAGAACAAAATAAAAAAAAATTAATAAACGAAAAAGTTATTAAACTTTTAAACCCCAAGGTAACTTTTGACCATTTTCACAACGAATATACTTTAAGAGTTTTAAGACTAGTATTTCAATACAAAATACTGGTTTAAATTCTTAAAGTTTACTTTTGTATCGTTGTAAAAATGGCCTTAAATCTATAAAACCATTAAAATAATAAAATATTTCTCTTGATATTGAAATAAACTGAATTATAAAACTGAAGACTCGTGTTCTCATTAAAAATTGCTCACGATCTTTTTACGTGTTTGTTTAAAATATTAAAATTTCCTAATTATTAAGTGTTGTTTTATTTTGAGAGTGAAATTTGTAATATAAGAAATATCAAAACTCACCACTAATATTCCACATTCAACGATTTTGAGGATTAGTGAGCTATTTTTTATAATTTTCACTCAAATTATATTACGTTGTGGTAATATAATGTAAATTTAAAAAATTATGTTATTAACTATTTGAATTACTATTATTAATAAAAATGTTAAATTGTTTGCAAAAATTAAAAAAAGACAATGGCAAGACTGTTGTAAATTTAGAGATGGTAAAAATGATCTTTCATTACAAAAAAGCTTTCAGCAAATTGTAATACGATGAATCAAAACAATTCACATATTCCATTTGCAATAAAAGTTGCGTATATAAAGCAGAAATCTACATCAACTGACACTACACACAGTATACCAAACACAAAAGAACGCTGACGACGAAAACAGCCGGTTGTTCCGTTCTACTACGTGTTTGTCAGAATATTTACAACTAACTTTGGTGTTGTTTCTTCATTAATAATTATCACATGTAATTTGGCTTATAAAGCGATACGAACTTTAGCCTGATCGAATCATAAAAAAAACTAATTATTTAATTTAAAAGTATATGGAGTTTTTTCTCTGATTTAAATTAAAGTAGAAGTTCTAATGTTTGGAAGTTAAAATGTTTGATAGAACATTCAGATAACCGCTGATCAGGGTTCGCATTTACACACTCATGAACCAAATCAGAGGTGTTTTTTATATTTGCTTATTGCACACTCATGTGAATGTGTAAATTAGCACTACTCATTTTGTGAGTGCCACACGAAATGAGCAGCACAACAATGCACATGAGAAAGTGCACACGTTCTTGCGCCTGTCCCACAATATCGCAACGTTCGACTTGTCGCATACTTACATTTGAAACAACAACAAATATGCAGTGTTATCTAATTTCATTTTTTAACTTCTTTATTAGGTTGAAAATTTTTTGTATAATAATTTTATTTTGAAGCGTATCTTAATAATAACAATTTCATTTTGAAGCGTATCTTAGAACCAGATTTTCATACAAATTTTGAATGGCCTTCATTAAAAATTTTAATGAAATTTTTCATATACAAATAAGTTTTTTTTCAATACGAACGTAATTCTTATATTCCAACAACGCAACTCTAAGAGTAGACAAGTTTTATATGGAAAAAGTTTAAATTACAAAAATAAACATAATAAAATTTATCAACGCTTAGCGTTGCGTTTTACAAAATTGGGCCTGAAATGTATTTGCAATCTACTTTAAGAAAATTGTGTATGAAAAATTTAAAATAAAATACATTTCATAATCATTTTCCCAAGGCACATTCACCAGGTAATAGCCATGATAATAGCTACTTTTTTCCAATAAAGCATTAAAAATTGCTTACAATAATTAAATAAAAAATTTCAACATGAAAAATATTTTATTAAAAAAAAATATTTGTAACCAAATTTAAAGATATGAAAAACAAATTAAAACTCTTTTGAAAAATTTTGAAATGTTCTTACAGTTGCAAATTTTATTATTTGTAGCCGCCGCACTGTGGACCATTTTACGAGATGACGGCCAAAAGTAATTTTTTTTATGGTCACTGATTGAAAAATGTTAAAGTTCATTCGAAAGTAGACAAGTAAAGCTCGGGAGCCAAAATCTTAAAACTTTATTTCAACTATATCGCAGTGAACAGGTTGACTCAAAACGGACGTTTTCAGTATTTTGCTAAAATGAGAAATTTCTTAGTAAGCTTTTGATTTTCAAACAACTATAACTTTTTGGTTTTATCAGATATTCAATCGAAATAAATTTTGCATAATTACCCTATTTGTTAGCTTTTAGTACGAGAAAAGTAAAGTGTTTATAATTTTTAGAAATTAATTTTTTTGTTCTTTTAAAAAGGTCCAAATATTTCTAAGTTCTTCCACTTAACAGAGCATAACTTCTACAGGTCAAAAGGGAACAAAAAAAGATTAGCACTTTTTTGTAGCCGAGACTCTCCTCTAAACGCAGAACAATTTTTCTGACATAAGGTCAAAATTTTTTGCAAAATTTTGGTCAAATAGTTATAAAAATGTTTTTTCTGTAATGCTATTTTTTGAAGTATTTTAGTTTTTTTTAGCAAACCACTATTATAAAAGACGGTTTTTAGATGGATATGCGTATTTCTAAATCATGTACAGTTGGTCACAAAAATATCTTGCCTACTTAAAATAAAGTAAATTTATATAATTGAGGTCACAAATATGCTTTGCTTTTTTAATTGATTTATCATGTTTATATAGGCATGTGACAAGCACTCGTCAGGTAAAACTACAAAATTAAAAAGGATATTGCAATTAGGGAAATTTTTTTTTGTTTTTTTATGATTATTAAATTAAAATTAAAATGGAAATTCCGGAAAAAATGTATGCAAAATATTTTTGTGACTAGCTTCATGGGTGCACGCATGATACAATAATACAGTTAACCGCGAAGCGCCAGCTGTTTTGCTTGTTTCATGATGAAATGTCAAATTAAAGTCCTTCGACCTGTAATATCTACAGTAGATGAACAGGAAGTCGAAGTAAGTTTTAAAATGTGTCTCACAATGATTGATGGAAAAGTTGCACAAGCTTTAAGTGGTACAAAAGCATCGTCAAGCTGCATTATATGCCAACGGACATCAAGTGAAATAAGCCATCCCATTTCTGAAGATGATAGTTTTAATGCAACATACGAATTTGGAATTCGTTTTATGGAGCACATTCTTAAATTAGGTTATGATTTGGATTTTGGTCCTTTAGGCGAAACAGTGAGAAAAAATAAAGAAAATGAAGAAAAAAACAAATTAAAAAAAAATATTTAGAATTAGGCCTAATGATCGATCAGCCAAAGCAAGGAGAAGAAAACACAAATGATGGAAATACAGCAAGGAGAAAAAATAGCTATACTTTACAACGAAAAATACTGCCATCCGCAGTTCACAAAATTTTGTACCATGGGGAACAAATAATTCAACACAATATGCTACCAAATAGGAGATCTGTCTGAAGAAGAGCAAGAAAAAAGAAACAAGGACTACAGATTCTTTCGCGAGCACAACACGCGAAAAATTTCCAGATGCTGTACTAATTAAGACTTAATTACTATTTTATTATGCACATCAGATCCATATATGTACAATATTCGACAAAAATGGAAAACTAGCTCTATTGAATTAGACCTAGAAGCTGAACTACTTCTAGAACATGAAAGTCAAAGCTATTTAGAAGAAATATTTACTAAAATTATTTAAATAATAGTTATTTTAATTTTTAAGTTTACAAATTTATTACAATTTTGCGTACACTATTTATAATGTTTTTTTTTGGATTTAAATAGAAACCTACATCTTCTTCATTAAAACATCTTTATCTAAAGACAATTTATAATAATATTTGCATTTTGGATGTTCGCTTCTTGATAAACAAACTCAAACTTCTTCAAAAACCAACCTTTGGCCCTTCGTTCTAAAAATTTCACGGGAGCCAAAGTTTGGCACTTTCTGAAAGAATTTAAGTTTTTAATAAGTATTAGTTGTAAATGTGACACAAAATATAAGACTTTGTGCAAAACAAATCTTTTAAACAAGTTTTAATACCTCACTTTTGTACCAAAAATCAGCCAAAACTTAAAATGCATTTTAAATCTATCATAACTACTTCTCTAACCGGTCGATTTTAAAGATTTATATCTTAAACTTAAAGCCTACGGTCTCACCTTGTGAACCAAAAAACCGCAATACAAAATTCGAATCCAGTCAAAAGTTATATATTTTTGACCGCCATCTTGCGAAATGGTCCACTGTGCGCCGCACAGTGTGACTTTTTACAGGTTTAGCGTGCCAAAAATGAAAAATAAAAACTTATGATATGGCAATGATTTTCGCGAATTTATTAGACAACTACACAGCTGTTACGAATATGCAAGGAAAACAAAAATAAGAACAACAACAACCTTGAGAACCGTTATCAAACATGCATTCTTGCAGCAAGTGTAATAACACGTGAAATATTGGCTTTATTTTTGTGAGTTTTTAAACAGTGCCACATTTTGTCAGAATAATATATTAAAGATTTGTCTTCAACCTTTGAAAATGTTGATAATGCGTTATAAAATTGGTAAGTTTTTATACTGTATGCTTCATCTCTTAGTTTGTTATGCATTAAAAAAATAGTCCATAAAATTGTGTAAAAAAAGATAATATATTTTTTCATTGGAAAAAAATTAACGAGTTGGATAGTGTTTGATGTAATGTTTGTTACTAACATAACAAGTAGATGTCCCAGTATCAGAATCTGAAGTAAAAGTTTGCCCATAATTGCCTCATTTTTATTTTTCGAATTTTAAAGATGGCTGTTCCGAGGATTGTGTTATTTGAGGAGTGGCTGAAAAGCAAGAAAGTGGACAGACAATGTACATTGCTTAATCTGATTTTGAGTAAAATTGGAAAGGATGTAGAATATCACTCCAATTGGTTATCACAACCTCAGCACTTTTCAGATTGTGTTCTTGATGTTGGGCCGTCTACTCTTCATAAAAACAGTAATAATAAAGGAAGGCCAAAATTAGAGTTTTCTGAAAGTTCCTTGCGTTCAAAAAAAAACGAAAAGCTAAGGAGTTGAGGGATGACACCAACACTGAGCAGTTGGTAATGGCGGCAGAAATGGAACTTAGATCATCGGGAAAAAGAAATTCAGCGCAAATACTCCACGAATTGTCCACAACCTCTCCATCAATGGGCACGACACTAAAGAAGTCTGTACTATTTAAAGAAAGAGCAAAACGTTTGCTGCCAGAATATGCGCTAGCGATGATAATTGATACAAATCTATCAACACACGAATATAATTTGCTAAAGATACGATGTATGGAGTGCATGTTGCATATCGCTTATAGAATATATATTAAAATCTGGTCTGTAAGAGGAGAACAAAATAAAGAGGAAGTTAAAATGAGAAGGGAGTACATCCAAAACAGATTTAAGGCAGAAGTTGGCTGATATGCCAAAACAAAAAACAGGCAATTCAAACGATGGCAATACAGCCAGAAGATTTTTTCAAGATCCAGAGAAAACTTCAAGCATTACTGGCATAAATGCATAAAAAAGTTCCACACCATTCTTTGTTCATGCCCGTTACTGTGCACAAAATTATTTTCCATGGAAAGGATCTAATTGAATCTTGTATTCTTCCAATTGACCAGCTTTCTGAAGAAGCACAAGAGTCCAGAAATAAAGATACAATAAATTATCGTGAGTGTTTTAAAAGAAAAACTTCAAGAGTTGCAACAAACACTGATTTATTGAACCGATTGCTTATATCGTCAGATCCATACGTATGCAGGCTACGCAAAAAGCCATTGACAAAGAAGAGAGCATTAAATCCGGAAGTTGTTGCGTTATTGGCCGAACCAGAAATTGTAGAAGACATTGACTCAGAATAATTTGTTGTACATTAATTACTAAACCATAATAAATATAAATAACAAATATATATTCAATAAAACTAACTGTAAGTTTTTACGTTGCAAGGGTGGATGTATGGGATATTCAGTAAAAGAGGGCGGACCAAGCCCATTTTTATTTTTCAATATCATATCTGCCTATAGACTATATGTGTAAAATTTTAATGCTATATCATTTTTCGTATGGAAGTTATGAATTTTGGCATCCTAAAAGTTAAGAAAGTTACACTGTGCGCCGTGAATAAATTTGTTCAACTTAGATAATGTGAATAATTTTTATTTTTATTCTGTTAAACAAATTTCACTTTTGTCATTTTGGCCCAACTAAAAAGCCATGTTGTTGTTTCCATTGTTGTATTTTTGTAATCTTACTATTACTTGGATATTAATATGCCTTGCATTTAACACTTTATGAATATGAGGGTCAAATAAATATATGTACTTCGTAATTTACATTTAATTTTTCTTAAAATAATTTTCAATGTAGATGTAATACATACATATAAAATTACATTATTTATTTTTTTGTAATTATATTTATTTGTTTTTTATTAGGAATTCCGTATGTTACATATTTACATCCATGCTAAGTATGTAATTTAATTTTCATTTATTCTTAGTTTGTGTGAATATAATATAAAAAATGTATGTTAAAAATTGCTTTGAAGATTTTTCGAAGATCTAAAAATTAAATGCAGATTTTTTTTGTGAGAAACTATATTATTATAAGTATATTATTATAGTTTGCAGATTTTATTTAAAAAAATTCTGACAATACTGCTTCCACAATCCAAAACCGAATCGTTTTATTGCTTTGTGATTATTTATTTCTATATAGATTTTACTGCTTTATATGTGTGTGGGTTGGTCGGTGTGTTTTGTTTTATACAAGTATGTGTGTATATGTTCTCACTAGAGATGGGCAAAAATATCGATATATTGAAATATAGCCGATATTTCAAAAACCGATGTATCGATACATCGATTCTTATTTACGAGTATCGGGTTTCGATATTTTTAAGAGCAGTATAAGTTTAAGCCGTTTTTTAATTGTACGATATTGGCATCACTGTTAGTGATGCGAAGAAAAATAAATTTTATAATAACAGCTGAGGCGCATCTATAAGGTGAGACGACTATGCCAGGTGAAGTTTTTTGTTAACTAAGCTAAATATCAATATATGTGTGGGTATAAGCCTAAAGACAAAATTAGTTTTACTTCCTGTTCTGTTACGAATCAGCTGACTATTTTTTGGTTATAGAAATCTTATGCAAGCCCTAGTTTTTCTCTTTCATTCTGTTCTGTTTCGATTCAACCTGATAAAATAAAAAAACTGTTAAGTAACCTACCATTTACACATGAAACTAATTGCATGAAAATAGCAGTACACTCAAAATTTTCCGCTCATGTGGCAAATAGTTATTAAAAATTATGGTTATTTTGTATAAATATTTAAAGAATTATAATATCGTATCTTTAAATATACACGAAAAACAGAATTCATGCCTTTTTAAAACATTAATTAATTATTAAAATATTAGCAATAATACTTATTCCCAACTTATTGCCCTATAAATTTGTATATGTGAATATTATGGGTAACTCTAACTAAGCTGTAAACAAATTAATTTCTTACAACTTTACTTTTCGACGACATTTTTAAAATGAACTTTCACTTTCCTATGAAAATGAAACAAGAAATTTTCATAAAAGACATTTATTTCACTTGAATTTTTATTCATAATACGTATCCAGAAATTTCAAAAAAGTACTTTCATGTATAAATGTAGCGTAATTGGGCATTCGAAACTAATGCATACTTTTCTACAGCTTTTCAGGAACTATGTTATAATACAAATTAAACATAGGAGTACAGATGTATGGATAAATTTATTATTTATTTGTTATTTGTTTCTCCACTCATGGAGTTCATTAAGATTTAAGTTAGAAGTTGTTCGCGATTTCTTTAAATATTAATCCCTGTCTGATGGATGCCCAGTGGATACTTCTCGTATTCCGCAACGATGAACTTTGAAGTGTTGAACACTGGGCATTCATTAAACAATGAATAAAAATTTTTAGGGATTTTTACAGCCTTTACAAGCAATATTTTTAATGGAAATCTGATAATATGTTTTTTGTATATATCGAGCCATAACAGCCAGAAAAGCTTAATCTACAATTGTTTTGGATCTCGATTTTTGACGAAAATCGATTACTTACGATCGCAAATAATAAATTTTGGCCAAAAAAATTAAGTTCGGCATGTTAGTATGTGTATATATTTTAAATTTTGAATATTTTTGCAACATTTTTAGAAAGAAAATATCGAAATATCGATGTTTTAAAATATATATATCGATACTATTCAAAAATATCGATACGATATATATCGATAAATTTTCTCATTTGCCCATCACTAATTCTCACTTTCATTTTCCTTGCAATTGGACATAATGTTCAAGTGTGTAAAGTTTTCCATAAAACTGCCAAGGTCAATTATTTTTTCCCTGTTCTTTTATTTTATTTTATATGTACTTACAGACATACATATACATATATAGGTATATATTTTTTTATTATTAGAGTACATATTTCTATTAAAAGGAAAAGAACTGAGGCATTTCCTCATCTACTTGCCCTGAAGGAAACGTGGGGTTAAGAGTCCCCAAGTCACCACTTTTGTCTACATATTTATATTGTTTTTGATGCACAGAATTCATTTTTCAGATACTCAGAACTATGCTACTTCTAAATCAATCGTATTCCATTTGCCGACATCGATGTCACTTCAATACAATACCAAAAAAATAGATATTGTCCAGCAAACATTTTTGAAGATTTTTTAATGGCTTACAAAGTAATGAGTGGTACTTATTTATCTAATTATTTTATGCGTATAATAATGACTGTCCTGTAATGAATAAAATAACAACTTATTTATATCATTGAAAGTACTTATTTTAGTACTTTCCAGTTAATAATGAAATATATCTAGAGAAAAATTTATTGATCGTGAAAAAGAGCTTCGAAAACAATAAAATAACTTTGGTTTTTAACAAACTTGAAAAAAGGTACAAGTTTTATAATTTTGTTACAAAATTCTATTAATTTTTAGTAGAAAAAATTGCTAAGTAACTTTTGAATAATTTTAGGCAAAAAGTAATCTAAGAAATTTTGCATATTTGTAAGCAAATTATAAATTTTGAATACTGTTAGGCAATCAGTAAGCTATTAACATTTGGATATTTGTAGGCAAAAAGTCTAGGGTACCGCATACTTTTTGAACTTCTCAAACAAAAATAATGGGTTATTCAGTCAAATTGTAAGTAGGCAATCTTTTTTGCTGGGTGTCAACTTTTTCTTGAAAACATCTGATTGCTTTCGGCAGGCTCGTGCTATTTTCTAGACCATAGAGAACAGAAATAGACTGCCAATAAAAAATAGTTCTCTAGAACGAGTTCTTGATTTACATATGTCTATAAATATTTAATTAACGGACTTCAAAAAAGGAGGTGGTTATATGTGAGTCATGTGTGTATGTATTATTTTTATATGTTCGCCGATTTCTCCACCATTTGTGAAGCGATTTTAAATATTATTTTTTTATATGAAATGATATACTCCACAGGTGGTCCCATTTTTACCAATATACGATAAGAGCAGGAGAATGGGTACCTCCTATACAAAGTAATTATTAATTACGGCATATATGGAGTACTATATCATTAAGAGGCTTCAAACTTGGTGAGAATTACTTTTTAGTTAATGCGCCTAATACAGTGAAAAAGTGGTGGTGTAAGAGTAGGGAAAGGGCTCCCTCCCATACAAAGTAATTATGAATTAAAGCTACTTAAGTATTTGCAGTCGGTGCTAAGAACTTTATGCATAAGTTCGATTTTTTATATGTTTGTTTAATAAAAGACTAAAATGTGAACAAAATATGCAACTCCATTATCAAAAGTGCAGACTAGAATTACTAAAAAAGATACTAATGTACATATGGTCCTTAAAGAACTATCTATACGCAAAGAAAAAATATGGTTGAGGTAACCATAATCAAACAGCAACATAATATGATTGAATTATATGGTTGCAGTCAAATCATATTATTGTCAATAGAAAAGCAAAGTTTTAGTAATATTATTATCTGAGTTAATAATAATATTATCTACGATAACAATTAACTTTGTTAAACCTAATTTTAGTATTGTTCAAAGTTATCTTATTTTTTTTAAATATGACAATAATATTATTAGATGTGAGTAAACTATAGTTAAGACTACCCATACCATATTATAATATTATAATAATATTGTTAAATACGACCACAGTATTATTCTATATAATAATATTTTGTTTTTTAAACGTATATTGGTAGATCTTTTGCTTAAAACAGCTGTGCGTCAAAGTCGAAATAAATATAAAATAATATTGTTGAAATAAAATGTATATATGTGCACTTGTACCTACACAAAAAAATATATTTTTATTGATCTATCCTCTTGTTTATACTTCATTTATTTATTAATTTATTTAACACTACGCGTGCAATGCCGATAGCTTACAAACGAATCACTGAAGTGACAGAAGATATTTCTGAGAAAGATTTTGTTTGAAAACTAAATATAGTATGGTGTTGGATAACATTATATTGTAATTTACATCATATTATTTTTACATAATAATACAAATTATGTTGTAGTCATAAATTTTTAACTAAAGTATATTGTTAAATTCTAACCATATCACACTATTTATGAATATAATAATGTACTACCAACGTCAGTAGTTGCTTTTCAATAACATTTACATGTTAAATGTCTATAATAAAAACCATTGTCTTGGGTATAATTCGTCAGAAGTACTGGCAACAAAGTCAATAGCGAATCAGTACTGGTTCACTAGTGATATTTCCCACAGGGTACATATCTATCTACAAAAAAGTCATACATACATATACACGGACTGTTTGAATGTGGCTGCTTATTGTAAGTATAATCGTACATTAGACTGGTTGCAATTTTTTCCTTTAAGTAATATATGTGCGCTGTCTAAGACATGAGGTTTGCTGCCATAAATGCGGTCTTGATTTTTTAGCTCGATCCGACAGTGCCTAATGGGGTCTAAAGTACATAATACAAAGTGGGGATTTTGTAAAAAAATATGGAAATAATTCTGCAGTTTCTAAACGAGCCCTCCGATTGCTATGAACTTTCATGCAGTAGTAGAGGAGTTGTCACAGAGCAATTTTATGTTTTTGATCTGATAAAAAATATTTTTTACAAGTGAATTTTTTTTATCCAAGAGCTAAAAAAATCTGCTACAGTAATGAGTTTTCGCTTACAGTATATGTGACAGCGCATAGAGAAAGGGACCTAAGGGTAAAAAAAAAATCAATTTTCACTTTTTTTTTTGATGTGGACAACATCTGAGCATCGAATGAGACCGATCCCATGCCCCAAAACTGTTCCCTCCCAGAGATATGCGCGTTTTATGAAATCGAAGTACACCAAAGATACACGATACACAAAAATACTATTTGCATCCGGCAAAAATACAGAAAAAATTAAATTTTTGCGATTTTGCGAATTGTTTTTGAGAATTGTGGGGAACACAAAAGCAAATTCTATTTGTTCTTACTTTCTTTTGATTTTTTGCATCATTTTACGAAACGAGCATTTTCAGCCGAAAATATTGATAAAATGGATTACGACCTGTAGGATAATTTTCAAATACATAACAAAGCTTATAATAAACTGGTATGTGATGTTTAGAACCTTATATATGTATTCATCAATATTTTTGGCTGAAAATGCGGTATGAAATTTCATAGCAATCGGAAGGCTCGCCTAGAAACTGCAGACTTATTTCTATTTTTTTAAGATATATAGTCCAAATTCCAGACTTAAGCTTTGTGAAACTGCAGAATTATTTCCACTGCAGAATTATTTCCACTTTTTTACAAAATCCCCACTGTGTATCGGATTCTTTAGGCCTAACTAGGCACCGTCGGATCCAGCTAAAAAATTAATACCGCATTTATGGCAGCAAACCTCATATTTTAGACAGTGCACATATTAAGAACAAAAAAAAATCTCATACAAGCTGCGACCAGTCTAATGTTAATATGAGATGTTATTTTTGAAAATGATATAAGTCTAGTTCTTAAAAAAATCAGTTAACCTTAAGTTTAATTACGTGTACATACCTTCTATCTATGTGTATTATCATCTATTCAATGGAGTGCGATTTGCACATAAAATAAACCAATTTAGTTAAACTATAAAACGGTATCGTAATTTTTTTTTAAAGTGGAAGAAGTCGATTCCTAATAATTATAATTGTTTATCGTTAAAGATTCAATTACTCTTATTTTATTTTGGTTTATGTTTTCATAACAGTTTTTTTTTGTATATGTAAATGAAATTAATTCAGTACGAAGATTCAAGACGTTTTGGTTTTAAAATATTTCTGGGTGTTTGTTTTTGAATTCTCTAAATCATTTTCTTCAAAAATGGTCGTTGTCTTTGATAATCAAAAATAAAAATATTATTACCAGGGACAAGTACTTCATGCATTTAAAAAAATATTTTTAAAATATGACATAAAAACGCAAAATATGCACTAAAAGCAATAAAATATGCACATATTTTAAACAAAATTTATTCAAAAGAAAGTTTCAAATTTTCATACAACTAAATATATACATAAATTTTTTTCTTTTCTCGAGCGGTGCGTGTAAAAACGTTTTACATTAAATTTCACAAGATTTACACAAGATTAAAAATGATATAAACATTTTTTCTGCATTACTAACATTTTCGAGATATATATGTTTTTATTTATATTATATATTATTTTATATATTCGAATGTGAAGTTTTCAATCCATTTGTTCTTAGAAAACTTTTATGCGTTGAAAAATGCCTTGTAACGTCTGTGGGTGTAATTGGCTGAAATTTAAATTACATATTCTTTTTATATAATGTTATATATTTATTTTACTCCACCATTCAAATGAATTGACTACTAGCTTTTAGATTTGTATTTTTAACTCCGTTATTAATTTTAAAAACAATATCAAGTTTCCGCAGAATTGTTTCACTACTTTCGGCTTTAATAGTAGACAGTTTCCTCTTGAAATCATCAAAATGGCAATTTCCATTAAATTTGGTAGGTGTGTGTGTGCTTTTTCAATCGTTCTGCAATTCAACAATAAGTCAAGCGAAAAAATGTCCCAAAAAAACAGTTTTGCATTAATAATTTGTCAACAGAAAATTTAAAATTTTGACAAAATAGAACATAAAACCATACATTTATACCAAAATATGAGACAAAAATATGCATTTATCACCAAAGTACGCAAAAATATGCATATTCAGCAAAATATGCAAAAATATGCACTAACAAATCGATGCCATTTTAACGCAAATTCATTGTTTCGTAAAGTTATTTCGTTCTTGCCATTATCACGGTTAAGGTAAAAATCATGCATTTGCATGAAACCCTGTCCCTGATTATTACCATGTTTTTAAAATATAAAAATTAAATTAAAATATTATACGTAGTTTGGAACAATAGCGTAAAGCAAATACACAAGCCTTCTAGCATACACAATAAATATTAATTGCCTTGAAGAACAACTGCGACTTTTTCCGTCCATAGACAAGACGACAGAGTTGTCTAACAGATTTAATGCATGAGTCTTAATAAACCTGGTCTTCATGTTAATCTCGGTCCAGACTTCCAATTTTTGTTGCAGCAATTCTTTAATGCGTGTGAGAGTGTTGAAATAGAAATATATTCATTTTGTATTCTTCTCTCGCTTTTTTTCAATAAAAAAATTAAAAATTGCTGCAGCAAAAATTTCAAATCTGGACCGGCACTTAATTATATTTTAGCTTAGAAATCCATTTGAATGAAACAAATGTCTATTAACATATGGACTTAAATGTACCTTTGTTTTTATTTATTATAATATGTAATATTCGAAAGGGGTATAAGTCCATTTGGAACTACATAAATCTGATATTATTCTAAATACTCGTAATTATAGTAATTATTTTTTTATAATAAAATTTAAAGGTTGTAGAGTCTTAAGAACTTTACTGTTATATTCGCCAATATTTTTAAATTAACTCAAACGCAAGCCCTGAAATATCTCGATATGCAAATGAAAAAATTGACTTATAGCACTTTAAAATATGTGAATACTTACATACATTGCCATTAATCACATTCCATTTATATTCTTTTTTATTTTATTAAAATAAAAACCAGACTGTCTAAGAAACTTTTTTTATCGTTTTTTGTACTTCTTAAATAAACTAGTAAACAAAGTTACAAATGTATAAAGTATCCCAACATACAACACAATAATCAAACTTCAAGACAACTTGAAACAACTTTAAGCTTACATATAAAAATATTGAATTTGAAGTTTTTCGTAATTTCGTAATGCTTATAAAATGTGAATTCACAAACAGACTTAAGCAATGCTTGAGAAATTCTAATTATACACAACCTTTTCTACAGTATGCTTATTAACGATAATGAAATGAGCAATAAAATTTACTCAAACAACGTCATGACTCAAAAAAACAGAAAACAAGTATGAAGATTTCAATTTACACACAACTTAATGGAAATAGAAAATTTTATTTGTATATCAAGAATTGATTAAACAAGACAATTGTATGAGATTTTTACACTATATTTTTTTTAAAACAACTCGCGAAGCGATTAGCTTGTCTGCATAAAACACCCAGGATCTATGACAGGAATCGAACACACGAACTCTGTACTGAGAGGATAGAATCGCTACCACCCTGCCACAGGGGCTCCCATGAAAAAAGATATGAGGATTAATTAACTTAACTTAAAAACTCCATATTTTGAGTTAGGACGTTGTTTGAGTAAATGAGCGATATGTATATTGAACAACACAATAACTATGATGATTGAAAAAGGCTTAGCAAATTTATGAAGTATTTTGCGTGTACAATTGATTTTAAATTTCAAAGTGAGTGGGCCTTCAATTTTTTGTGTTAATCGCATCAAACTTCGAAAAAAACTAACCATAAATTACAACATGAAAAACATAAACTGTTATAAATAAAATTGTAGTAAGTAATTAAAATTTTAATTTTTCAACAGTCAAAAATATACTGAGGATTTTCATGAGAATGTTCAAAAGTCTCGTAAACTGTGCAATTTTGCATTTTTACACTCTCGTTAATAAAATGTCAAAAATTGTATGGAAATTTATTTATACAAAAATTTTTAACGGTAAACTTAAGCTGTGCAATTGTGCATTTTATAAACAACAATTTCTTCAAATAATCTGAAAAATTTAGCTATTTAACTTTCTTTAGACACCTTTTTAACACAATTTACACTTTTATCTATATATATAAAAGAAAGTAGTGTTAGTTGCACCACTTATAACTCAAGAACGGCAGAACAGATTTGGGTGAAAATTGG
Organism: Nowickia ferox; assembly: GCA_936439885.1. NCBI lineage: Eukaryota > Metazoa > Arthropoda > Insecta > Diptera > Tachinidae > Nowickia > Nowickia ferox. Next base: position 55,104,369 of record OW387023.1, read on the forward strand.
TAGGAAGGTAGCTTAGAGCCAGGAGACGGACATAAGATACTTTTTATCCCGTTCGACAGCGTTCCCGTGTGACTTGACATGAAACGTCAGTCACTATAAAACGTGGTATAACAAAAAAGAATCAGACTTGAGAATTCAATCACATAATCCTTCGCAAAAAAATAATAACAATAGACAACATCAAAACTTTTACCCACAGCTTGTACGTATATAAACTATAGAATTTCTTCTAAGTTTTCTTATTTTATTTTCATTAAATGCAATTTTGAAGTTTCGTTCAAATTTACATTAACTGGTTGTCCAAAAGTTGAAAAGGGGTTCATGAAACAAGTCTCGCAAGTTACGGTGGTCATTTAAGAGACATTATTTTTCATACTTAGTATAAAAAAATTTTCCATTTTGTATATTATATAATCTGAGAAAAAAAATTTAAAAAAATTAATAAACGAATAAGTTATTAAAATTTTAAACCCCATGGTAACTTTTGGCCCACCCTGTACAATATATGCCGACAAAATCATTGCAATTGCTTCTTTATGGTCTATAGTAATTTATATTTTCACTTTGTACCTTAAAAACAATCACAAACGATTGATATTGTACAACAGATCTAACAATTTTTGGATATGGCAACCGTACGAACTGACAATTTTTCGAATGAACTGTACGATTTTTCTACAAATTTCATACAATCGTTTGAACTAAAGCTGAAGGTCCATACCATCCGTTCTATGCGTATGCGTTGAATGCATTTCTGTACGTCCTATGCGATTCAAAATTCAAGTTACATGCAATACGTTTTATGCACCAGGTATTTTTGTTTTGATCAGATGTAGTGTAAATATTTTTATCAAATAAACACAATTTTGGGAAAAAATATAAAGGGAAATTATGACTGAAAGAATTTGTGAAATTTTGTAGAATATTTTTTAATAAAAATAATAAATAACATTTTCCACAGCTTATATTACCTTCTCCAACATTGCACTTTCTTTTATTCTTACAAATAGTAATAAGCTTTATTACAAAAGCTTTTTCTTTTATTAAAAACTTCTTTTATGCTAAAAAATTTTAAATTCAAATCCACCACACGAACATTTTTATCGATATCATTGAAAACATAATATAATTTGCCATCTTTGGCTCTCAAAAACAGCTGACCTTTTTTCGTGATGCATGCGACGGATACAAAAGTAGAAAGTCAACCTACTTTATCCGTCGTATGCGCCTATGCGTTCTATGCGTTTTGCTCTGTAACTTGTCACATACAATTACACTGATTCTACTTTTTTGACATATGCATAAAACGCAACAACGCAATGGAACGGATGGTATGGACCTTCAGCTTAACAATCTACCTTCTGCTGGCAATTTTTGATTGTCAGCACATTGCCAGATCTGACAATATTATAATATCTGATCGTCTGTACATATGTAGATTTAGTATAAAAACGGACTATTTTTTCTTTTATAATTAATTGCATTAGTTTTTAATCTGCCATCTTCAATTCAATTTTATGTACCAATATGAGGTTCGTGTTTTTTAAATAATCGATTCACCTTTTCTCTTAAAATGATGAATAAAAAGTATTTTAGTTCGTTTTTAATTATTTGTCTAAACAAATGTTTCATTAAAGGCCGTGATACACTAGCCTACACGATCGTGCGATTTTTGAGAAAATACAGCCCTGGTATGATGGAGTCTATGAACATTTTCAAAAGACAAAAACAATCAGATCAGGGTTGTATTTTTTCGTAGATCGCGCGATTATGTAGGATAGTGAATCATGGCCTTAAATACAACCTCCCTGCTCAAGATTTTAATAATTTAATTTATTGCACAGCAGTGTGCTGTTTTAATCAATGGATTATGAATATGAACTTTGCATACTGTATTGGAAATATTTATACATACATACATGTATGCAAATTTATGAATATACATTTTTCGGATGCGAAACATATATGGGATATCATATATGCTCCATACATACTTTTTAGTTGGATCGTATATTTTCTCAATTTTTGTTGAAATATTCTTAATGTCTAAATTTATATCGATTTTGTTGTTATTTGTAAAAAAAAAACAATATTTATCTTATATATAGAGCCTGGGACTCTGTTCGAAATTTTCTGCAAATTGTTGACATAATCCATAAAAAAAAAAATTCACATGAAATATTCATGAAAAAATTTTGCAAAACTTGTGCGCCGTTCAACTCGTGAAAAATTTATGAAATGTATCTGGCAACAATTTCTTACAATCTGCGAAATAATCTGACCAGCATTTATTTCGTGTGAAATATTGACAGCTGATGTTTTTGTTTACAAAAGTCGATCAATGTTGCATACTTTTACCCAATAAAAACGATTATTCTTTTGGAAAAAGTAATATGGCATCACTTGTTACGCGTAAAATTTTTCACGCGAAATAATCAGTGTTGTTGAAAAATTTTCACAAACTTCGAACAGAGTACTGGGATTTAAAAAAATTCAAGTCTGCCGTTAAAATTACAAAATTACAAAAAAATTTTATTTTTAAGCAAAGTGTGCTTAAAATACATATGAACATGCCTTAATAACGTCAAAATGTTAAAAATTTAGCACTATGCGTAAAACAGTAGAAATATGTGTAATAAAAAAAGTAGAAGTACAGAAATGTACAAGTTGCAAAAGAAGCACGCCATATTTTTTATTAAATTAACCCAGGTGAAAAATATGTATGGATCCGAAAATCAGGGTATATGGACCACCCATGATTAAAAATATTTTATTCAAAATTAATCATATTCTGCTCAAAAATCAACATAAGGTTTAAAAAATATAGTTGTGTAATTTTAGGTCAAAAGTATTCTGTAAAGTGTTGCCTACTATTATCGAGTACATGTTACATTTCGTTTTGTTTTTTTTACAATTGTTACGATAACCATTAGCACAAAGGGATCATCGTATTGGATCCAAGTGAGTTGAATCATTAGATTTAATTTTTCACCAGCAACCTGCTAACCTACGATAACCATTTTTAATATATTTAAACTTAAGGCTTATATTAGTAAGCTTGTTATAATATTTTTCTCAAGGAATTTGGTATATTGGGAGCTGTTTTATGTACACAGAAATATTCCCAACAAACCAAAATGCTATGGAAAGATTTTATAACAAATTTACTACCATAAGCCTCAAGCTTAGAAAAGTGTTGTGAATACTATTGTCAAAGGTTTATTAACAATTACTTTATAAATAGAATTGAACCCTTGCGATAATATTGCTAGCCTTTAGTTTACAATAAGCTTTGAATTCCAATTATAGAATATGCTTCCAGAAAAATAGTTTTCTAATCATGCTTGTAGTGGGCTTATTTTCATAAATTCTTTGTGGGCTTATGTATACAATTAAATAATTAATTTGTGATTTATAAATTTATTCATTTATTGTTTTTGACTTTCCCTTATGTTTTTTCTGGATTCTTGGGTATTTTTGGTAAATTGGAAAAATTATTTTGTATTTTTTATCTATTCATCCTCGCCAAATCCGATAGCAATGGCAGCATCTATCAAATCAAAAATTTAAATTAATGTGTCAGAGAATATAATATGTATATAAAATAATTTACTTTTTATGGCTTTTGTTGCACTCAGGCTTCACGCACTCTTTTATCCACTGTTCTTTTCCAGCACAGTTTTTCCGTCATCTCGTCCACTTATAATTTTCGCCACAAGTTTTTGGTAAAGTTCGGAGTCTTTGCTACTGCTTGCAGTCCTTTTTCCTTTAAAAGCCATGAAATGAAGAATGATGATATATGACTTTATTTGCTTATTCTAATTTGTAGTCACTCTAAATTAGACGCAGTAATTTTTATTCAACTTACTTACCGATTACACATGCAAGTACAAGAGCAAGTAACGCAATACATTGACATTTTGTTACTAATACAATCAAACTGCTACAAGTTGTAGGCTCACTGGCAATATATTTTCATTACAAGTGATTTTTTTACTTTCATGTTGGTAAACTGTCAAAAGTAAAAACAGTGTTATAATAGATAGCTTACATGGAATAATTTTAAACCTCCGACCCAAAAAGGTGTATTATAAGTTTGTAGTGTGTGTCTGTGTATCTGTTGTCTGGCCGAGTTCACGTACAGACCAAAGGGCTGGAACGATTTTGATTTAGTTTTTTTTTGTTTGACAGGTGACTTAATCGAGAGCGTTCTTAGCTACGCTTGAAGAAAATTGGTCCAGCCGTTTAGAAGATATTACATCTTTTCATGACATATCGCCGGTTTTTTAAATTTTTAATTTTTGTTATTAAAATGCTATTTTAACTTATATACGGAAAAAATAACATAACAAGTAAAATCATGTAAGCAAATACGATATATTATTGATTTGCAGTAAAATTTATTATTCATTTTGGTAAAAAGTTCTTCACTTAATTTGCGTCCCTGCAATGCTCATATGCTAAAGATTTGGCAACCTAAGCCTGGTACTCTGTTCGAAATTTCACGCGAAATGTTGACATAATCCATATAAGAAGATTTCACATGAAATATTCATGAAAAAATGTTGCAAAACTTGTACTCTGTTCAACTCGTGAAAAATGTATGAAATGTATCTGGCAACATTTTCTTGCAATCTACGAAATAATGTGACTGGCATTTATTTCGCCTGAAATGTTGACAGCTGGTGTTTATCTTTACAAAAGTCGATCAATGTTGCATACTTCTAACCAATAAAAACGATTATTCTTTGGAAAAAGTAATGTGGACATCACTTGTTACGTGTCAAATTTTTCACGCGAAATAATCAATGTTGCTGAAAAATTTTCACAACTTCGAACTAGGCTCTATATATTAAAAACTCATACAGACACACAAAAAGTAGAAACAACATACGGAACAATTTTGTTTATAACCTTTGCTTTCCAAGCCATTTTAAAAATAAAATTGCACTTACATGTGTAAACAATCAAGCAAGATGCAAGTGTTTTTGTTATTTTCTTCGATACATTGGTTGCTAATACGTACACACAACTTGTAGCAAGTTACCTGCATGTGTAAATGTACTGCAAAAAAGTTCTTGTCTTCATGTAGTTGTTTTTCAAAATGAAAAAAGTCGTCCATTATTTTATAAGGATTTTCAGTTATAACTGACTTTACTGGTGACTTGTCTCTCTTCAGCTATTTAATTTCATTACGGAGGCGAATTATGTCTTGACGCAATGAAGTCACTTCGTTTGTAAGCCGTATGAACATGGGTTCAATTACGTTTGAAAATTTAGTGACCATGCCTAAAAATAATTAGAAAAACAACTAACTGCCCTTTTCACAATGTACATTTAAAAGATAAAAGGGACAATTAAGGCTAACAGTTTTGTATGAAGAACTTGTAATTAAAGTTCAACTTAACTCTTAATCCTACATTGTGAAATGTGTCAAAAAATTCATTGCTCATTACATATGTATTCAAATACCTATATAATGGAATATTTAACTTCAAACGTCACAGATTCTGTATGCATTACGTTTTCATTTTGGGAAGTCAAACTATTAAACATTGCTTGTAGACTTCAAGTTTGAGACTTTCGGAAGGTAAATTTAAAATTCATTTTAATGTCTTCCGCCATAAGGGATAACTGTAAAAAAACCAAATTGATTAATTTTATCGCTTAAAGAACCGATTTTAGTAATGTTTGCCAAACAATGTTTGTAGGTTTCTTGTGAAACTATTGGGATTGCTGTTTTCCAAATGTTGGGAAGATAAAATTCAAATGGATTGTGAAACTGTCATGTTAAATTCAAAACTTGTTGACCAATGTCTTCACTACCATCTGAATTGCTTAATACCGACACTCGACAAGTATTATTTGCAGCTTTATAAAAATTGCTTGCTGTCAAAAATACATTTGGGTTTTTTTTGCGTGTTATCTTTGTATGGGGTATTCATACTTTGCTCCACCAGTCGGTTATATAGTTGTGCCGATAAATCGTCGGATGGTTACTTGTTAGCCGCACAGTATATTGAAAATACATTATTATTTAAGTCTTTTCAATATTTCCAGCTTTTTCTCAAATTTAAAGGCGCTAAAATTTTCGCATGACTCATATTGTAAACAATAATTAGGGAGGTGAGTGAGACAATGAAAATTGTAAGTTGAAATAGAAACACCATAATTATCAGGCAACGACTTCACAGAATTCTTCAATAATGTTCAGTGTCCAATAAAATGCTCATGCCAAGCTCAGTTGCAAAATATGCAAATATCGCTTTTCATTTAAAATTCTTTTTAATATAAACGGTCCAGCATATATGTAGAAGAAATATACAAAACTCAGTAGCTTTACATCGATCAAGCTTATTAAGATCTCTTGTACTTCTCCTAAACTCACGTGGAAGTTTTCGCTTTAAATACAAGAGCTGCTCGTTCAATTTTGAAATTTTTTGCTTTTGAAACGAACATGGAATTTCTTTTTTATGCCAGCAGGCATTAAAGTTTTTACAACACCCATGCAAACTACATGATACATATAATCCATGGGGAACGATCTTATTTCGTCTATGGGCAAGTCTTCTATGGCCATGGGATTATTTATTTTATGATGATTTTGATCCACACGTTTCCTAAAACTTTCATCACTTCATAATATATTATTTTCATACTTGAACACCATACTGTTTAAATGATCAACATTTTTGGCAACAACTATAGCTATTCCCATAACTAGTGACTTTACCGGGGCATCACATATAGCCCGACAGTTAACTTTATATGTTTTATTATTGAAAGTAAAATGTGCGTTCATAGTTTCGATTACCTTATCGACCAAAGGATGTAAAAACTCATTATAATCTTTTGGCTTACTCTTTCCAGTATATAGGTCTATAAACTGTATGTACTGAAGCGGTGCCATTAAAGGTGTCTTTACATGGTAATACAATGTATTACGACTTTGCAGAACCAAAATATTATGAAATTCTCTCCGTGTTAAAAAAGAGAACAAAAGTCTGTTGTAGGTATTTTTCATGTTTACACTGATAATATAAGTAAAATGCAAGCAAAGATATTAAACTGCTGAGTTAATAACAAAAAATTAAAAAAAAAGATATGTACTAATAAAACTAAATATTGGAGAAAACATTTTATTATTTCAATTTAATTTTACTACATAATATAATTTTTTTATAGTTTTGTTTATTGTTTGCTTGTTTTGCTGTACGGGTTAAGTAGATGATGGTTTCAATTGTATAATTTTTACAACGACAACATGAAAATTTCCAGAGTTGGTTTTGGTTATTTTGTAAAAGTTTTAACACCTTCAATAAATACCACTAATGCTGCCAATGTTTACTTTAAATAACCTCTGCACTATAAGAAATTTTTCCCCTTTTTTGGCCAAAATTAATTACAGCCAAACGGGTGGACCGATTTAAACGATTTTTTGGATTTGACTTTTGGTGAACAATTAAGAGAGAGGGAGTGACCGAAAAAGTTTTTCATACACTCGGAAAAAAAACATAAGTAAATATAACTAAAAAATTAACAAATAATAGTTCTAAGAAGGGTTTACGTGTTATAGGTTTGCGCATCCAAGATCTTTTTAGATCTTTGATAGATAATCTGGTTTTCTAAACTGCTTTTTTCTAAAAAATTTTTCGAGTGTACACTTACCTTTCGAATATAACTGTAGACATTAATTTTACCAATTTAATGAAGTAACAAACAGTCATGTTTAAAAAGGATTTTATTCAACAATTTGATTTTCGACATCCAAAACGTCAACTAAATGTAATATACATGGGTTCAAAATGCCACCACTCTCCATTTCTTCATCATCGCTTTCTGGATTTTCTTCCTCTATTTGAGAATTTTGTAAAAAAAATTTCTCCTCAGATTTCACTGTCAGAAATGTCTGACAAGAATTGGCCGTAAATAGCGGCTCTTTTGTCAATTTCGATATGTTTCACTAGCAATATATTGAATAATTCTTAATTTGGCACACAGTAGTTACCAGAAAAAGTTTATTTTTTTAAAATCGGAAAAAATTGGCAGATGAAATATATTAAATTTGGAAGATAATTGATTGTTCTAGAGAAGTATTATGATGTTATGTCTAACATGTGTAATGATTTTTTGTAAGTCTATACAAAATTCGAATACATAATTCCATTAGTTCATTTTAAGGTCACTTTAATTTTTAATTTAATTTTTCAAAAATATAAATTTTTGTTACAAAAACTTTTATTAGAAGATGCCACTGGTTTAGAAATCGTAATCAAAACAACTGTTAAAGTATCAGAAATTGAATTAAAGCAAAAAAAATTAACTTTGCAAAAATTAAAATTTTTTACTTTTGGCCAAAAAAATGGGTGAAATTTTTTATAGTGCTCTGGTGTGATAAGAATACTTAAGTTTCTAAAGTGGTTTAGAAAATAAACATTACCGACCGATTGCCAAATTTTCTATCCGTATTCTCTCCTACTCGGTAAATTTTGCTTTTGCATGATAGTATTTTGTACATTCGAAGGCATTTTTTGACATGTCGTAATACATTGTATTACCATGTAAAGACACCTTAACATTAATGAGAATTGGCCCAGCTTGTACTAGAGAACTTTTTGCAACAGGTAATCCATCTATGTTTATATTTAAATCACTGGAAATATTTAGAAACTTCGTGCGTGGCAAGAAATCGGTTAGACAATCATTCAGCGTATAATGTACATAATGGCTATCTTGAATTGGAACTATCAATTGTTTTAACGCATTTGCATCCTTTGGTAGAAAAGGAAAAGATTTTCCTAAAATGTTCAGCAAATCACTTACAGCGCTACTTGTTATTGTATGTTTAACAGCCCAAACAGCAAATTCTCTCTGTATATCCACAATATCAATTATACCGTCCGATTCCTCATCTTCTTCAGAACTTGAAATCTGCAACCGTATTCTGTAACTCGCCTAGCTAAAGCTAAATCTCGATCGCTATAATGCAAAAAGAAATTTAGGGCAAATATTTTATCGATGGTGCTAAATCTGTATTCTGTAAAGCCTATAGGACACGACATGTAAAAACCACATGCGCATGTGGCCGTCTACTTATAGGCTTAAGTCTAATTGCGTAGCTAAAATTTACTATTTTCGCTGCAGCTAATTTGCTATCTCAAGACTATTTCTTTCTTTCTGATTTGATGAACTGCTGCGAAAAAGAGACAAACATAATGCGTTCCTTTTTGATAATTCAATATAAGTGTTATCTCACTTTATAGTATGTTTTCTTAAAAATTCTTAACACTTTTCTTCAATGATCTACTCTAAATCTTAGTTTTAAAAAGTTATTTAAAAATATATACATTCATTTAGTTTTTGCCAAATATGTATTTAAGTAACGCCTAAGTGAATAATTTACACCTATAATTTTTCATGACACCACCAAATGCGGAGGTTATGGGAAAAATTTGCGAATATGGCATTACTGTTTATTTATGTTTGTTTACTTTATGCACACAAAAAATATAGCGTTTTGGAAAATATAGTGTCTTTTGCAGCAATATTAGCAATATGCTCGAAATAGAATATATATTTTTTTAATTAAACAATGTTCTAGACCTAGAGGAGCAAATTTTTTTGCTCCTCCAAATACTTAATGAGCATATATTTTTGCTTCTTTGTCACCATTTTAGTTATTTCTTCCATTATACTGTTAAAATTAATTTTTACTTACTTTTTAGCACCTTAAAATTTTCGTTGCTAAAAATTTAGTGTTTTCGAGAGCAACAACTACTTAGAGAATACAAAATTTAAACATTTAAATGCTAAAATTGTACCGAATTAAATTTTCATGGCATTGCCAAATATAGCAACAGACGTTACATAATTGCAATCGCAGCCAAAAATCGCTAAATCAACTTCATAGATTTTTAGCGATAGAGCTTTAGCTTTACAGCGCTACAGAATACGGCTGCTGGTTTTCACTTAAATTAAAATTGAGAAAATTTTAAATTTTCAGTTGAACTATAGTGAATTTTAATCAGAAATATTTCTTAGTCGGGCTTAAGTTCAGTAATTTCAATTCTTATTGAATGAAATATTTTTATTAATTAATGTGAGTTTCTAAAGAAGAGAAGAAAAATTAAATTAGATTTTATTAGCTGGGGGAAATACCGATATTTTTCTGTACAGCCACGCACTTCATCAGCACCCAAGTCTATCTACTGGTGTAGAGATTGTTATTAACATCAGCTATTTAACGCAAATTTTCAATGTAATGGAATATGAGAAATGTTGTATATACAATTATTGATTTACCTTTGGTAAACACATTTGTAAGTATCACTATTCATTTTCTGTTTATCCGTTTTTTTCATTTTTCTATTCAGGTTAGCACGAAGTTATGTCACTCTACCTAAGTATGTTTAATCATTCTTGCTTATCTTTTACGATAATCACATTAATTATTTTTACTTATTAGATGTACAGTCGGTACATATATGTAAGTATTAATGTAGTGGATATTATGTTACATTGTTTTTGCTTTCTACAGTTGATTTTACTTTCCAGTATATGAAACTGTGATTGCCAAGTGAACATATATTTGTCACGTGCCCATGAGTTAAGTGAGAAAATTTTAAATATTTAGTTGAACTATAGTCAATTTTAATCAATTAATTTACTCGCTCAAGATTTTGTATAAACGAAAGAAATTCAATATAATACAGCGAAGATATGTGAAAAATTTTAGGTACTCGAACAATCCTATTATTACTTTCCGTGAACAAATTTATGTGAACAAAATTTAAAATAATGCCCCTATTACGGCTTACAACTCAACCAACTTTAGTTGAAATTGTAAGACTTTAAAACAACTCAACTGTTTTTTGGCATTCTGAATTACAACTAATTCTAGTTATATTCGAAACAATGCTCGAAAAAAGAAGGTTTTTATCTATGCTATGTTTTTTGAAACCATAGTAGCCATTTTAAATATTTTCAGTTTTGGCCTTGTGTTTTATTTTTAGATTTCATGTTTTATGAATATGGCAACCATATTGGTTGACAAATAGAATTGGTTGGACGTCTGGAATAATGAAGCAAAACAAATACAACAAAAAGCAGTTGTCTTATGGTGAAAAAAGTTGTAATCCATAATATAAATTTTACAACGACAACTAAACTATCCGTTTGGTTGTAAATCATAATAGGGGCCTAAAATTGTGATGTTTAAGTGCATTTTGGACTTAACTGCCTAAAATTCAAAATTTCTGTCACTATTCCTTAAAATCTCATACAAATTCGTTTTTAAGTGCACTTTCTATACCTGCACTTTTAAGATAAATGCCCTAAAATTTTGGTAATTTTAAATTATTTTCATACAAAAAATCATTGTTAGCTGCACATTGGCTTAACTGCACAAAATATATTTTTTCTGTAATTATTCTCCAAAATCTTTTTTTAAGTGCACTTTTTATACCTGCACATTTACCATATTTTTTTGCAATTTTAAATTATTCTCATATAAAAAATTTAAGTTAGCTGCACACACTAAAAAAAGGGGCGGCTACATGTGTATCCAACTGAAGTCGTTTTTTAATACACATTCATTATATTTATTAGCCTATGGATGTATGGATTTATGTATGGATGTGTGTCAGATAACAGCATTTTTTACTTATCCTCACAAAAAATTGTGCAAAGTTCATTGTGCAGCTAAGTCAAAATTATTGTATAATGTAAAAATGTTTGGATTTATGCTTACAGTTTCCATAATGGTTCAATTAGACGATTGTTGATTGACATTAGATTTCTTCTATAATGAATACAAACCTATTTTAATTCCACACAAGTACCTTTTTGTGATTGTCTGTATTTGAAATTAGATACAATTGGAATTGTTATGTAGAAACAACAAATAAAAAAGTTACTTGTAATGTAGAAACATTCCATTAAACTAGACCCATTGTGCAAAAATTCAACAATTTCTTTTGAGTCCTATCGAATACTGCGTTTTAATATGTATGGCATATATAAAATGAAAATTTATATTCTAATGTAAAAATTACTTTTTTAACAAATAATATAAAATTCACGCGTTGACAATAGCGGGATTATAAACAACAAAAAAACTTGCAAACAGTGCAAGTTACAAAAAAGTATTTATGACAATCTTATTCTCCAGTGCAGTTATACATATGTATTTCTGTGGCAAAAAGTAAAAAGTGCTTGAGTCGAGATAAACTGATTTTGAATTAATCACACCCTTGTAATCTACATACATATTTGAAAGTACCCCTGGGCAAAATTTTTATTTATTTTTTGCGCTTTTTCAAGAAGTTATAGCGCAATTAATTGCTACTTATCTTTTTTCGACTTATAATTATAATCGCACATGGAATAATACATATCTTAATTTAGGTTCTATTTTGGTATATTTCAAACTCAATGTATTATTTATAGTGTGTAGAACCATGTTTTTTTAAAAAGAATTAAAGTGAATACCGAATTTCCCAATATAACTGTGAAAGAATCAAATGTCTGAAAAATTACTTGAAAGTTTAAAAGTGCTATACTGCAAAACAGTAAAATATGACTTAAGGACTTTTTCCTTATTGCCACAGATTTAGCTTATGCAGCGGTTTGTTGGGTTTATACATACATACACGCATACATATGTACAAGCATAAATAACACATTCGTCCATACGTACAATGAGGAAAGTGTACATTTATAATAATAAAAACGTAAAAATAAAAGTGAATATACATACTACATACATACGTTCTATTTTCTATTTATCCTCTATTTTATACATTAATACATTTTTTGTTCTCATAAGGAGTATATTGAACTTGTAATTTTTCTAGGTCAAGGCAAATGCATATTATGTAAGTTGTTTGATATATGTATGTATTTATTAAATTCTGTTTTTAATCTAAATAAACTATTTCAAGTTTTTTTATCGCTTTAAAGACGAAAGACCTTAGTCATAAAAAGTATTTTTGATTTATAGAAGATTAACAAAACCAATTTCCATACAAAATTTGTTTAATACAACATTTTTTTTTATGAATAATTCAGGAGGATTTTAATGAGTAGCCTGACCGTTTGACCGACTGAAGTGGAAATTTGCCACTTTTTTTTTACTGCCTTGCCACTTTTTGTCCACGTTTCTTATATAAATAATAATAAGTAAATACTAAAAACGTAGAAAATATAAATTTTATTAACATTTTTTTTATAAAGATATCATTGACAAATGTATATATTGTCCATGAAGCCGAAAGTGAGATACATATGCATGTGCTAAAGGGTTTTCTGAGAATTGCATAATTGTTATTAAAAGTAAACTTTTAACTTTTTATCAAAAACTGTGATGAGAAATACTATATTAAAAATGAAAAGTTTAATGTACTAGCGAATTTGGATCCATTGTTTTTAAATTCCAATGAAGACATTTCGAACTTGTTTAAGAGTAATAACCGTAATGATTTAAATTTATTAGCATCCAAAGTAAATGACAAAAACAATGATCACAAATTTAAAATTTCTAATGCTGAACAATTTTGGCATGAAGTTTAAAAAATGGCTTTGGCGAGTATTTATTTTCCACCCTATTAACATTTTCCGTTTACATATTTACTTTACTCCACCGCAGTGTATCTGCTGAATGTAGTTTTCAATTAAATTTTAATTGAAACTTTTAGAAACCATCAATTAAATTTTTAGTTAATATAATATATTTTTAATTGAAAAAAAAAATTCAATTAAAATGGATGAGTTAATACTACAATTTCCGTGATTGGTTGAAAAACTAATTAATTTTTAACTGAATCTTTTTTTTTTAATTTCATCTTTATTTCATCTGTATTTAACAGAATTTTTTGAAAGTTGAATGCTTTTTAAGTAATAAAAATGCCAGATCTAGCAGTGAAAATGCTAAAATGGCAACAATGAGTGAGGTATAAAAAAAAATCCGTAAACTACTCTCGATATAGGAAATGCATTCATCTAATGCGTTCTTAGTTTGAGCCACTGTAGACCAGAAACTGCATATATTTTCTGTTGTTAATAGCTTCAGTTCTTCCATATCAGCCAATGCTCTATATTGGTTGTGAATGTTTTCAAAATTCTGCTTTTCTCTGCGAAACATTTTAATTAAAAGTGGTATGATGATGTTGGTTTTACCAGGGGAAAACTTACTAAACTAAACTAATATTTAGTGTTTTTTTATGGGAATTGTTGCAATTTAAGTTTAAAATTTGTTAACGCACTAATAATCCCAAATTATTATTTTAATTATTGAGTATATCTAGCTAAACCCCTCAATAATCAATTTCAATGTATTTTTTATAAAAAATATTCTACTTAATAAGTAAAATAATAATTTTGATTATTATTGCTATGGGGCACTGCTTCAGCTTCCAATGTAGATAGAATCCAACGAAGACAGAACAAAGTTTTACGTTTGATAACATCGGCTCCATGGTACATCAAAAATTCAAATTTACATCGTGATTTAAATATGCCACTAGTGACTGAAGAAATTGCAAAATACGCAGGCAAGTACTTAACAAAACTCGAGTCCCATCCTTCTCCCCTTGCTCGTAACATCTAGAATTTTACTGGCCACATCCGCTTAAAAAAGAGGGACACTACGGCTCTAATACTCAACACTCCAGATGTAGCTCCTTGAATATACTTTTATGTTTTCTTCGCTTAGCACGACTCTTATGTATCATTAATTTACTATCACTAAGTTTATGTCCGACATTGGTCGGGACTAATTAATTGTATTTAGATTTAAGATTTGAACACTTAATGTTAGTTCATATTTAAAGATACAATAAATAAATTTGTAAAAAAAAAAAATTAGAGCGTTAACAAATTTTAAACCTAAACTAATATTTTTGTCACAGTTCACTTTTTCCCTTTGCACTTGACATTATTTAATACAACATTTTCTTTAAACTGGTTTAAAACCAGGGATCGCAAATAACGATTATTTTCCAAATTTAAACTGAAAAAATCACAATAATAGAGAAGTGCTACGGGCACAAGGAATATACCACAATACTCCATGTTACATGGACTACCTATAGATGCTATGATTTTTATTTTTTTAATTTTTATTTATTCCTCACAAAATAAGAGTTATTTCTTGATTTTTATTTATTCCTCACAAAATAAGAGTTATTTTGTGACTTTTATTTATTCCTCACAAAATAACAGTTATTTTGTGAGTTTTATTTATTCCTCAGAAAATAAGAGTTATTTTGTGACTTTTATTTATTCCTCACAAAATAACAGTTATTTTTTGATTTTTATTTATTCCTCAGAAAATAAAAGTCATTTTTAAAATGTGTTTATTAATTAATTTAATTTAACAAATAAGAGTTTTTGCATGGACTCTGGTGATAAATTCGATCTTAAATCTGTCAATATTAATTTTAGCGCAGAAAATGCTCTTTCTACAGAGACTTGCGTTGCTGGCGTGCTATGCAAAACCTGTGCCAATCTGTACAGGTATGGATATATATATTTTTTTTCCTCCCAATATTTCATTACATCTGCATCCACGTCAATGGGCTTAGGATTGTAATTGTCTATTTCGCTTATCCCCCTTTTCATTTCCTCCTCCAGATCACCATCTGAGTCTTCATCCTCTGAATTTACTTCAATAGAGTTTAAGAACTCGTTTAATAATGAACACGTGTTTGTGTCTTCAGACGACGGTAAAGCATCTGGTGTTTCAGCGTTTGAAGATGATGGTAAGTCAGAAGACTTTTGCGTTGCATCATTCTTCACAAAGAGTAAAATTTATTAAATTCATGTACATTAGACCACCCAATGGGCCGAAGTTTTTATTTTATTCGCTAAAGCCCATATGACATTTCATTTTTCTTTCATTTATCAAGTTTCATTTATCAAGCTGGTAACTCTTATGTGTTAATTATGAAGGTATTGAGATATTTAGTACATTAAAAAATTTTGACAAATCAAAAAATATTTTTATGTTATGCAACAAATTAATTATAAAATACATAAGAACCGGTCTTAAAACCCTAACCAGCACAAAAATGTGTTTTTCGGACAAAATCCGTACCAAATATAAGAAATCCGGTTCCAAACTGGATAAAAATATCTTATATTTGACGCTGGTAATGTAGCTTTCCATTGGTGAAAGCATTTCCAAATTGTATGAAAAATAATGACAATTCGTTACAAACAATATGTTTTTCATACAAATTTCAAAAGGAAAAAATTATTGTACGAATATATGCAGAATCTATACTAAAGTCTCTATTTTTCATTTTATTTACAAAACACTGAGTTATTTTTTTATATTTTATTTACTGCCAGTTCATAGAAGCCATATAAAAATTCTTGCTTGGCTATTTATATTGAAAACACAAACAAAGCACTCAAAATTTGTTTTTGATTTCAATGTAAATAGCCAAGCAAGAATTTTTACTTGACTTCTATGAACTGGCAGTTATTAGTTTAAAAATGACTTTTATTTTCTGAGGAATAAATAAAAATCAAAAAATAACTCTTATTTTGTGAGGAATAAATAAAAGTCACAAAATAACTATTATTTTGTGAGGAATAAATAAAACTCAAGAAATAACGATTAAAAAGTAATTTTTAAAATAAAAATTATAACCGTTACGGTTCCTGTTTAAAACAGTTGTTTCAACATGATTTGTGTTTTTATATAGATCAACTTCTGTGCCAGAGAAAATGTCATTGAGTAAAATATGGTTTTTGTTTATATTTAATTGTGAAAGGTTACACTTTTATAAAATATTTTTATTAATAAAGTTTCGTGCCATTTGTCGAAAAAGAAATTGAATTCTTTTCAAAAATATATGCATATGCGAAAACATATGTATTTTGTTTTTGTAATTAAAATTTTTTTCATATACAATTTGTCAACGCTTTTCGTTGCGTTTTAAAAAGTTAGGCCCTGCACAAACCTCTGTGATGAGATTGTAGAGAGCGGCAGACAAAAATTGTCAGCAGTAGTCCAAAAATTTAGCTATTTTTTAAATAAATATAAAAAACTAAAGGAAAGAAAGAAAAAAATTATAAGAAACAAAAGACTTTAAAGACAAAAATAGAAAAATTCACAATTACATAATATCATAAAAAGTTCGTATTGTTAGAGACGGTCTAAAATTTATGTTCTTAGGTTCCTCACACTACCCATGGGATGAGTGCCACCTCGTTTGGAACAGCGCAAGCTCCCGCGAGTATATTCAAACTATAGTTAGCATTAATAAATATTTGTCAGCAGGTTAATTTTTTAGTATAGTAGATCTCAGTTGCCATAGTGTGATGGGAGGTGATGAGAATGATGACTTGTAAAAATTATATGTATATAATCACCCATATCGTGAAACTTTCACTCCCCTCGAAGGGAAAAATGCTATCGTGAAACTTCCGTGAAAATTTTTCCGGCAAGCATTCGCAGTGAATGTAAAATATTTAATCATTTTAAGTCAATAGGGCAGTAGTGAATGTAAAAAAGGGAAGAAAATTTGTAAAGCTTAAAATTTAATGAAAAATCGGACAAATTTATGTTTCATAATAAAAATTCACAAATTATTTTTTGTTGTACTATGTACGAATTTATAAAATTTTTTATAGAAATTTGTGCTTTGTATCATTTTCAAATATTACTTAATGACGATTATTAAAATTTTGGGAAATTTTTATTAACTTTAAAGTAAGCCAAGGTCCAATGAACTTTCATCCCAGTCTGTCTTGTATTTCCAAATTTGTTGCATTATGATTTTAGCTACAACAATTTGTGGTTGAGAACCATACTGCAAGGTCAAACAACTTCGCTATTTCAGACAAGGTAGACCATTTCGTGACAATGTCCTGGCGTGGCTGCGATGCGAGTTTGAAATAGAAGCTATCTTTATTAGCATCACATCGCAGGCTTAGGGTTTTTGTAGTACTGGAATCCGAAAATTTTAAGTAGTCTGCATCAAGCAGATTCTCCCGTAGTAAGTCTTCTTAGAATCGTAAATGATTATCTGTCCACTTTCGTAAAACAAAACCAGCCGAGCCAAGAACCTGGGTTAGTTCATTACACCTGTTAAATGCGTCTTCTAGTTCATGTGATCCAGCAAGAACATCATCAACATACATTTGAGTTCTCAAAATTTTCGGACACCGCAGGACTTATGGCTTTATGGGTCAGCCAATTGCAAAAGAATACGAATCGCTAAGTACGGCGCACAGTTCACTCCGAACGTGACCGTGCTAAGGTCATAGTCCTTAACTTCAGCTTCAGGATTATCACAAAATAGAATCCGCTCATATTGGGTTTGATTGGGATGAACTAGTATTTAACGATACAACACACTATGCAGGCTCACGACATTGGAGGAGGGGTTTGAAGCATTAAATAATACTCTGAGTTTCGTGACGGGTTTAAACACTGCATAATGAGGTAAACAATACTTATCTATAGTGGAATCGGGGTGCTTGACGGCTTTAATGTGTCCCATTGTGAACTAATCACGAACAACATTAAAGTCACAATATACTTTAAATCGGAATTCAATAAACGTGCCTCACTTCGCAAAAACTGGGAAAAGGCGCTTTTATGAGAATCCCTTAATGCCAATTCATTTGAGAATTCTCGACGAAATGGAAGAGAAACAACATAACGGGCGTAGGGATTTTTATAAGTCGTAGCCTGGTAAAGTTTCTCACAGTATTCATAATTTTCCGATAAAATACGCTGAAATCGCTTTTTTTTATCGGATACCTTCCTATTTTGAGGGTGTATTGCGAATTTTTTTTAAATGACAAAACGATCTACTCAACTACACCTACAAGCCACACTTAATCGTTTTTCAAAAATGAATATTTCCTATGATAAAAGTGCATTATTAGAAAAAATTTACTGATTACTGCATGTTTTCTGTAATCAGTAAAAATTTACTGCTTACTGACATTTTTATACTGCTTACTGAAATTTTTCCAGTAATCAGTAAATTTTTACTGGATACTGAAATTTTTTTCCAGTAACCAGTAAATTTTTACTGGATACTGAAATTTTCTTCAGTAATCAGTAAAAATTTACTGGTTACTGGAAAAAATGTAAAAATTTACAGGTTACTGGAGAAAATGTCAGTATCCAGCAAAAATTTACTGGTTACTGGAAAAAATTTCAGTATCCAGTAAAAATTTACTGGTTACTGGAAAAAATTTCAGTATCCAGTAAAAATTTACTGGTTACTGGAAAAAATTTCAGTATCCAGTAAAAATTTACTGCTTACTGGATTTTGTAATGCAGTAAATATATAATGCAGTATGCCCATGTATGATGTTTACATTAGGAGTTTTTTGTTTAAATTAAGTGGTTTTTGTTTACATTAACTGTTTATTATACTAAGTGCATGCAAGTTAACAACACTGTTGACGCTGCTGGCAAGTTGCATTCGGCAGAGTCACCATAAAAATAATTTCATAACGTTCACACGCGCAACGAGTGCATACCTGCCAGAAGCGTGTCAGGTAGCATGGGAACACGTGTTTGCTGCATCAGCGTCTGCCCTACAATAACAATGACAGTCATTTGATGCATCATCTGATGACCATTGCTGATGGGTATGTACATCAGAAGTTTCTATAATTTTGCGAAGGGCAATATGAAAAAACTGATGTAAACATTCGTCTAAGTGTGATTTTGTTTCTCTCTCATACTTGTGAGCTTTATAAATTATTATAACATATATCTGAACTGCTCACTCCACAGTATTTTACTAATCAGTACTGATGTAAACATCGTCAGAGCTGACTAATCAGTACTGATGTAAAAACCATCATATACTAATAATAAATATAATTTTTATATTAATTTAATATTTTTATTATTATCAAAAGTATTTTAATAGAATAGAAAAATACAATAAATATTTAAAAACAATACAAAGAAAATAATTAGCGAAAACTATTTCGATACCGCCTTCTTCAACCACCAAGTCATCTTGCTCTTTCCAAATATCTAAAACTTTAAAAAGAAACGAATACATACATACATATGTATGTATGCATATTTTAAATTAAATTTTATACAATTTCTTTTGTAAATTATTGTTCTTATCTTCCTTTTTCACAAACACCATAATTTTAATAACTACATTTTAATTTTACAAACCGAACGAACTATAAATTATTTTCAATAAAATTCAATATTTTAGAATTTTTGACATATGTACATTAGACGTTCCACTCTAGCATATATGTTAGAGTAGAACAACTATAATCGCTGTTGAATTGATTGTAAAATTGTTGCAAATGTGTTAATAAAAAAATGTTGTTTGTGTTAGTTTCGGTCATTCATTTCTTTTAGGGTTTTTGCTTGAGCATGCTAGTGCAACGTGATCATGCTGGCTGAGGTGGTGGAAAATGTGATGGACAAAAGGCAGTCTTGGTTGCGCGTCGTATCGGAATAGTTCACTTTTCGGAAGAATAAATTTAATTTTTTTAAAATCCTTTAATAAAATAATTTGTAATAAAAAAGTGTTTAAGTGTTTTGATTAATATTTGGCGCAGTTGGTCGCGCCTAATTGTAATTTTTTTAAATCTTAAGGTGAGGAATCCCTTAACTAGTGCCCGAGCATGGTCCCGCCTGCAGGGACTCTGCGATTCCTACGGGATCCTCCAGCATCTTCAAATTATAAATTACTAAAACGATAACAAAACAAGAAGTTAGCTCCTCCTTCGCCAACCGGGTATTTTTTTTGTAAAGAAATTTTTTTTTATAAAAGAAAATATAACAAAAAATTTATAAAAAAAAGAGAAGAATATTGAAAAAAGCCAACTTATGAAACATAAGAAATATCTAAAAAAATTAAATTTTTGTAATTTTGAGAGTTGAATTTGAAATTTTAATGAAAATTTAAAAAAATTAATTAATTTAAAAAAAGCAAAGGAAAATTATGCAAAAAAAGTATATATGAAAAATCAATGTGTGAAAAAATAAGAAAAGAATCTGCAAATATTAATTAAAATTCCAAAGGAATTAAGTCGAAATAAAAAAAATATTTGAGAAAAATTAATAAAAAAAAAGAAAAACCTGTGCAACGTTAAAGGATCCTCTTCATCAAAACTGTTCCAGTTATTCCAGGTACGTGAAATTTCTTTTTCAAATATTAATTACCAACTTTCGCTTATTATCAACAAACTGAAAACAGAGTCATAGAGCGAGAAAACGATCAAGGCCTTAGTGGAAACGTACAGGAAGAGAGCATTGAACATTTTCATGTATGGACTAAAACCGGATCTTTCCCGCATGATTATTATACAGCGGCCGGGATCGCTTCCTGAAGTATATTCCGCTTGTTTGGAACTGCAAAACCTAACGATGCCAAATAACATAATTTATGTGAAAACAAAGCCTCACGACTCGATACCCCCGGAAACAACTTATCGTCCTGGGCCTTCACGGCCACCGAAACCATTTCATACTAGACCAGGTTGGCAATCTCAACATTTTCGACCCAGGAATTGGCAACACAATTATGTTCCTAAGCCATCGACCTTACAGGCAAATGGTTATACTCCCTATAACAAGCCAGCCTTACCTTCTCGTTATCCTGCTATTAAACCCGAGCCTATGGATGTGGACAGGTCAATTCAGTCACGCCATATTAATTACATGAACAATCCTAGTGCAGAAAATAGAAGTGCTTCAGAACTCCACACAGTCAAGAAACAGCCTCTAGTATACACATAGAAACTTTTTCGGATGAGGACCACACGCAAGAGGATAGGTTGGAAGATGATATTTACATCCAGGGAAGGAGAGGTAAATTTTATGGGAAAAGGCCCTCAAGCCTACCCTATATAGAATATCCTTCTAATTTCGGTGACTTTTTGTGTTTTCTGGTCGATACCGGCTCTAATAAGAACTTCTGCAGCCCGCGCTTATCGTGCGGTAGTACGATACTAAATAAAGTAATAAATGTTCGATCAGTGGGAGGAAATGTAGATATGTATAAAGAAAGTAGTAACCGGACAGTTTTTTAAATTTGTGGGAATAAATAAACCGATACAGTTTTATGTCTTACCTGAATTAAAAGCATTTGATAAGATAATTGGCGATGACACCCTTAAGGAGTTAGCCGCCACAGTGGATAGGAAAGAGAATATTTTAACTTTGAGGAATTGTATTAGAATCCCACTAAAAGAGAAGGTAACTACCGAAGCAAACTATATTCTGCATGACTAGAAAAACTCATAAAAAATATGAACCACCTTTTGGACCACTAGACGGTAGCAAACTAGCATCAACCAATGTTCAAGCAGAAATAAGGACAAGCACTGATGAGCCAATTTATACGAGAAGTTATCTTTATCAGGTCTGTATGAGATATTAGGTGGAGAGGCAGATAAAGGAGTTGCTTTCGGAGGGGTCATAAGACCTTCGAAGAGCCCTTATAATTCGCCAATTTGGGTTGTGCCCAAAAAGTCAAAACAAAATGGTGAGAAACTGTATCGAATAGTGGTTGATTTTAAGCGCTTGTATTCTGTAACTATATCAGACACCTTTTCAATCCCTGACATTTCGTACACTTTGGCTAGCCTCGGAAACGCAAAATATTTTACAACAGTTGATCTTACATCAGGTTTCCATCAGATAGCCATGAATCCAAAAGATATTCCAAAAACAGCCTTTTTAACGACAAACGGCAAATTCTAATTTTTGTACGGTTGCCTTTTGGCTTAAAAAATGTCCCCTCGTTATTTCAAAGAATGATAGATGATGTCCTTCGCGAGTACATAGGGAAAATTTGCTACCTTTATATTGATTACATCATCATTATAGGTAAGAACGTTGAGGATCACTTAAAAAATATAGATACGATGTTTGCTAGGCTTCGAGCATCTAATTTGAAAGTTAATCTTGCTAAGACGCATTTTATGAAAACCAAGGCAGAGTTTCTTGGGTACACTGCAGGATGTGAGTGAATTAAACCAGATCCTGCTAAAATTAAATCCATTGAAAATTTGTTAGCTCCTACAAACCTGAAAGAGCTAAAAACCTTTTTGGCTTCCTAATATAAAGGGTGTTTTTTATTGAGGTATAGAACTTTAAGTTGGCATCACTTTTTTAACTGGCGGCCATTTTGTCAGCTGTCAAGTGATTAATATTTAGTTTGGTTTGCCATTTCATCATGAACAGGTTGACAAAAGAACAACGCTTGCAAATCGTGCAAATTTATTTCGAAAATAATGGTTCAGTTCGCGAAGTTTACCGCAAGCTCCGTCCATTTTATGGTCGACAGAGCAATTAATTCGGTTAACCATGGATCGTTTTCGCACTACGTTTACTCTATGTGATAATACGCATCCGCTGAAGTCGCTCGTCTACGCCAACAAACCAGAAACGTTAGGGGACTTGGAAGCCAACATTCGTGGCGTTATTGCCAACATACGGCCCCATATGCTCGAAAAAGTGGTTGAAAATTGGACCTGTAGAATTGGCTTTATTCGAGCCAGCCGCGGCGGCCACATGCCCGAAATCATATTTAAACGTTAATGGCATAAAATTATCCTTCCAATAAAGCCAAATTGATGGACATTAAAACGATTTTCTTGTGTTTTATTTCAATTCGAAGTTCTATACCTCTAAAAAAACACCCTATAGAAGGTTTATTCGTCATTATGCGAAAGTAGCTAAACCTCTTACATACCAAACTAGAGGAGAATACGCTCAGGTTAAGGCGAGCCAATCAAAGAGAGTGCCACCTAAGTGAGAGTGTCCCTAAATAACGAATCTCTAAGGGCATTCAATGCGCTGAAGTCTATGCTGACCACAGCCGAAATTCTTTCTTTCCCAGATTTTGAAAAACCATTCAATTTAACAACAGATGCCTCTAATAGTGCATTTGGTGTCGTATTGTCCCAAGGGTAAATTGGCAAAGCTAAGCCCATTGCGTACATTTCTTGATCGCTCAATAAGACCGAAGAAAATTACACTACGAATGAAAAGGAGATGTTAGCAATTGTATGGGCTCTTGATAATCTCAGAAATTACCTGTACGTTGCTAAGAAAATTAGGTTCTATACTGACCATCAACCCCTGACGTTTGCATTGGGAAATATAAATTTTAATCGGAAGACACTGTGACTGCTTCGGAAGGGAACAAAAGTAACACAAGTGACACTTTAACTGCTTCAGAAGGTCAGGAAGATGATGGAGCAACGGTTCATTGTGTTGACCAGGACTCCTCAGACCTGATACCACATATAGAAGTTCCCATCAACGTCTTTAGAAACAAGATTATAATAGGAATCGGACTCGACATGAGTGCATTAGAGGAGCCACATCGTGGGTATACTAGACACTTTATATCTTCGAAAAACTGGCCTAAGGAAGCACTGATTACTACATTGAAGGAAAAATTACAACCAATAATTATAATGGTATTAAAATACCTGAAAGTCTTCTTGGGATCCTACAAGAAATTTATATTGATAATTTTACTAGATATAAGATTAGAATTACACAGAAGATGGTAACGGACATCACTTCAAAGGAGCGTCAGTTCAAGATTATTGAAGCTGAGCACAAAAGAGCAAATCGTAACTCTAGAGACAACAGGGAACAAATTTTAGGACACTTTACTTTCCTCAGATGAACGCTGCCATCAAAAAATATGTAACCGGTTGTGATGTTTGCAATCGTTGTAAATATGATAGAAATCCGCCACAACCACATCACCAAAAAACTCCTGATCCTAGGTACCTATGCGAAATCCTCCATATGGATATCATGGAAATTCAAGGACAGACGCTTATTACATGTATAGGTAAGTTTACTAAGTTCGTTAAGTTTTTAGTATAAGAGATAAATCATTATTGCAAGTAAGGAAAAAATTAATTAAGATTCTTAATTTTTTTACGGCACCCAAAATTCTTGTCACGGGTAATGAAAGCAGTTTTATAAGTCATCTCGTGGAAACCTTTATCAGGAAACTGGAAATTCAGTTGTATCTCACTCCCACTCAGCGAAGTGAGGTAAACGGTCAGGTTGAGAGAGTGCACTCAACAATACTATAAATCTAGAAATGTCTGAGGTTCGAATATCCCGATTTATCAGTGAAGGAACTTGTCGAAATCTGTGTCGATAGGTATAACAATACCTACCATCCACTCAGTGACTAAGAAAAGGGCTCGCGATTTATTTTTCAATAGAGTTGTCGGAACGAATTATGAAAATTTGTTATCCGAACAAAAAAGGGTAAACAAAGACCTAAAACATCTGTTAAAAAGAAATATGGCAGTTCGAAATGCAAAAATAAACAAGAAAAGACAAAGCCCGAAAAAATATAGAAAGGGTGATAGGATCTATGTAGCCATGAAAACCATTAAGGAAAAAAACAAAGCACTTTATAGAAAGGAAATTGCTGAGAAAGATAATAGAGTTACGGTGCTGACAAAGAGTTTCCACTCTTTGAAAGATTTACAAGGAAAATATAAATATAATATTTTTATACATTAAATTGCATCACAATCATATGACACTCATTTCCATTATCATTAACTACATGAATAATAGTTTTTCCAGAATTTCTCAGCCATGTTTTCCCAGGGTAATTATTTTGATAGCACTCAGTCTCATTTTGCCTCTGAAGGGTTGCAGATCTTTGAATACGAAACACCGTTGTTTTCAGTAAAAGTTGGCAGAGGTTGGATAGTCGATGGAAGCTTTAAGCTGGTGCACATTATCATCCTAGACGAGTACTTGACGGCGACGGCTGACATATCTTCCCTTATCGAGAATCACATTCCACCAAGTAAGAATAAGGAATTTATTTTGCACCACTTGCTGCGGGTACAAGAACGCCTCGAAGAAATAATAAGCACTAGAAAGAGAACTCCTCGGTCAATTGATTGGATTGGGTCTGCTTGGAAATGGGTAGCTGGAAGTCCTGATGAAGCGGATTGGAATAAGATACTCGAGAGTCAGGGAGATATCATTTCAAACAACAACGAGCAGTACAAAATTAATGCAGAGCTCCACCAGGCAAAGAATCAGGTCGCAAAGAAGATCAATGAGGTAATAGCCAGGTAAAGTAATGTAACAAGCGAAAAGGACTACAACTTAATTGAACAAATTACAATCAATGAAGTAATAATCTTAAAAGATGAAGTTAATGAAGTTGTTCGGGCATGTCAACTGGCAAAAAAAGGCATTATCAACACTAACCTAGAATCATCGATGAGGTTGAAACACTACCTTATGGCAATGTAATAGAAGCTGTGGAGTACGGAATACCATCAATGTACACGAACTGTTCGGATCTATTGTATATACTGTCAATACCTAAGATAGGAAAGGGCGTATATAATATGCTCCTTACTAGAGCCACTATTCGCGAAGGGAAGCAAATCGATTTGAAATTTAATTAGGACCTGGTAAATGAAGTGGAAACTTACAGTGATAATGCTAATTGCCTGTTAATAAATAACTCTGCAGTCTGTCAAAGGTCATCTATAACCAAGTTGAGGGAAGACGATTGCCTTCCGCGAATCTTAAAGGGTATTTCAGCAAAGTGCGAATATGGGCTGAACCAAGAGGAAATTGTTGAAGTACTCATGGATGACGTACTCTACGTCGCTAATTTTGAAGGTGCGATCCAATTCAATAGTGAAACTAAGGTTCTAAACGGTACTTACCTCTTCTAACTCTCAAACGAATTCATAATAATCAGAAATACTACTTACTCGAGCACTTTGACCGTGAAAACACAAGCACTGCCACCAGTCCTTGAAAAATATAACTTATGACGATCATCTTCTGCTGGATGTCAAGTACGTTCATAAGGTCAGTCTACGCAACATCAATCGTCTTGAACAGCTGAATACAAGATTTGGTCATTCCTTTGGAAACAACATGACAACGATAGGACTAATGGCAAATTGTATCGGGTGGATTTGGTACCAGCAAACAAAGAAATTAAATCTCCCTACCATAATACCGGCTGCATACCCAAACATCAGCGGGACGCAGATTTTTAAGAAGGGAGGAGTTAACAATACTGTTGTCACTGCCGGCAAGTTGCATTCGTCAGAGTCAGCATAAAAAGAATTTCATAAAGTTCACACGCGCAACGAGTGCATACCTGCCAGAAGCGTGTCAAGTAGCTTGGGAATACGTGTTTGCTGCATCAGCGTCTGGTTGCTTGAGCATGCTAGTGCAACGTGATCATGCTGGCTGAGGTGGTGGAAAATGTGATGGACAAAAGGCAGTTTCGGAAGAATAAATTTAATTTTTAAAAAATCCTTTAATAAAATAATTTGTAATAAAAAAGTGTTTAAGTGCTTTGATTAATATTTGAAGCAGTTGGTAGCGCCTAATTGTAATTTTTTTAAAGCTTAAGGTAAGAAATCCCTTAACTTGCATGTGTGTGTGATCGTGGGAATTTTTGCGCTGAATATTTGGTGGGAATATATTAAGGGTGTTTACAAGTTTGAGGTTTTTATATGTGTATGATCTTCTAATGCAGACGGGAAAACCTGAAAATTACTTTTTTCAAATGCCGACGGGAAAACGCGAAAGTTATTTTTTCTAATGCCAACGGGAAAATACGATTTTTTTTTCTATTGCCAACGGGAAAGTTATTAGTGTTGCTAGACTGTGGGAACTTAAGGCTTTATGTGATTTGGGTAGGTGGTGGTGTTGATGTAATATGTCACCGTGGGAATTTGTGGGCGTACCTGTCTATTGGAATTTAAGCCCAGCTGTGATTTGTGGGGGCGGGGTGTATTTAAGGTAGATCGCTTGTGTGTATAAATGTATGTCTGTGGGAATTTGTTGGTGTATCTGCCTGTGGGAATTTAAGCCAGGCTGTGTTTGGTGGGGGGCGGTGTGTTGTTGAAATATATAACAGTAGAAATTTGTGGTCGTATCTGTCTGTAGGAATTTAAGTCAAGCTGTGATTGGTGGAAGACGGGGTGAATTTGAGGTAGAACGTATGTATGTCTGTGGGCATTTAAGGCTTATCGTGATTTATGAGAATTTGTGTGTGTGTATGTACGTAGGAGTTTAATACTGTCCGTTTTTTGGGGTACGTGATTTACATATGTAATTCCACAACCACCCTTCGAGGATTCTAGCGATATCTCCGGAATAATTTCAAAATACTTAAACCAAAATTTATAACTTTAATATTTACAAAAAGTCAACGACACTAGAAAAATATAAGTGCCGTTGCCTCAAGTTTTGAAATACATAAAAAAACAACCAAACATACATACAACCAAACACATATCGAATTTCACTTTAAATTTAAATAACTAGCATATTTTTAAGCAAAGGCATTGACACAAAACAAAGTATCGTTGCACCATAAAAATTAAAGAAAATAAACAAAACTTTAAAATTTGATTACTTAAGTATAATTTTTAAGCCAAGGCATTGACATGAAACAATGTGTAGTTGCACAATAAAATTCTAAATAAACAAAAAGAAAATAACCAAACACAATCGATACAAAATTTTACGATCGATTTTGCTTGGAAAGAATTTTTAAATGTAAGAAAGCAAAAATAAATTCTGGATAGTTGTTAAAAAGATTTTAGAAAATAATTTAGTCTTAAGATTCATTTAATAAAGCGAAGACGCAAAAAAATAAAAATTCCAGCAGTGTTTTCCTTTAAACAAATAACTGGCGCAGTCAACGTTGTCTTACCCTAACGACTAAGATAAAAGAACCTAACTCATATTATTCTAAAGAATAAAATAATAATATTAACTATATATATGTTTATATAATAAAACAACAATTTTAAACAAAAAACAATTCTAAATAAATTTAAACAAAATACTTTACATACGTGTTTATACATTAATGCTAAAAGTGAATAAATAAAACAATATTAAACAAATAAAGAAAAAAAAACAAAACAATGTCACGACACGAAGAATTTGATGCAAACCGACAACTCAACGCTGGAAACAACGTTAACGAATTAAGCGAACAAATAAAGCGATTGCAAGAGGTAATAATCCAACTGGAGCAAATGTTGGCACAACAAAAGCAAGACAACCAACAAATACAACAGGTACTACTAACACCAAAAGATGTACTACAACAATTCAGACAACTACGATGTCTCGATGAAAACAACAGTGCGATGCCCTTCATCACGTCAGTGGAAGCAGTAATGTCGCTATGGCCAAGATACAACACAGAATTGATGAACCTGGCATTATCCATAATAATCAACGAAAAAATAACAGGAGAAGCAGCATACTATGTGAGGGAAATTGGTAGCAAACCAACATGGAACGAAATTAAGGAGAAACTTATCGAGCAGTACAAACCAAAAACTTCATACGGACAGGTATTCAACAGGTGTAGAAGCATGAAAGTGAGTAATTTAAGAGAACTCTTTGATAAAATAAAAAAAGCTAAATTTGAAATTTATGAAATATATTTATATGATAATGAAAAACCAGACCTCTATACACCGAACTGTGTTGACAAACACTTAGTTAATATTCTAACCGAAAAGAAAGATATACCTTTAAGGCACCATATAGATCAAAATAATACAATAGGAGATATATATACCAAATATACTCAGATTCAGGCCCTTGATGATCCAAGATGCATTCATTTTAAATTTAGAAAACATAACACACACAAAACTTACACACAAAACAGATACAGCGATAGTAAACAGAACTATTACAATGCAAAAAACAATAGCAATGAAGTAAACAAATACATGCAACATTCTAACAATCATTTCGTACCAACTAACCACGAAAACCAGCACCACACTAGGAATTATTCTTACAAAAATTTGGCTAATAAAAATGCCAACCACAACAATCATAAATCAAATCGAT
Source organism: Nowickia ferox (assembly GCA_936439885.1). Classification (NCBI taxonomy): domain Eukaryota; kingdom Metazoa; phylum Arthropoda; class Insecta; order Diptera; family Tachinidae; genus Nowickia; species Nowickia ferox. The sequence goes on from OW387023.1 coordinate 55,134,250, forward strand.
CAGGCTAAACTCACCAATCTCTTATGAGCGTAGATCAATCTAATCTTGCTCGAACAAATAATTATATGGAAATCGACAATATCCAACAACAAAATCAAAATCCTAATGGCGAGGTAAATTTTACAATTCAGCCTCCGGATCAAAATTACCAATAATAACAGTTAATATTGGTAGGCAGGTATTGAAGTGCTTAATAGATACTGGATCAGATACAAGCATTATCAAGCCAACAGCACTTTTAGGTTTCATACCAGAACTTTTAAAAAATAAATTATATTACAAAACAATTAATGGTGTTATTGAAGTTACACAATGCATCATTACACCAATACCAAAAGAATTTAACTCCATAGGGACAATTTCATGGAAGATAGTAGATTTCCACAGCAAAAGTTACAATGCAATCACCGGACAGAATTTTCTTATCCCGTTTAAATCTAGAATCAACTCATATGATCGTTATATCGAAATATTCGGAAACAAAATATTTTTCGAGGATAATATAGAGCGATGGAACCGGTTACTGAGAGACACATAGAAAGCTCCATTGATCTTAGCCATTTAAACAATGAAGAGCAGAACAAAGTAAATAAAATATTAGATGAATTTAATGATGTTTTTATAAAGAGGGACACAAATTAACAGCAACCGAGATAGTAAAACACGAAATCAACACAAAAACCGATAAAGCTTTATTCTCAAAAATATATAGGTACCCACAGATCCACGAAAAAGAAATAGAACGACAAATCAATGACATGCTAGAGCAAAAAATCATAACACAAAGTAACTCACCTTATAACAGTCCACTTTGGATTGTGCCAAAGAAAATTCATAACTCAGGCAAAGCGAAATGGCGCCTAGTCGTCGATTATAGGGCTTTGAATGCAAATACTGTTAACGACAAATTTCCGATACCAAATTTAAACAGCATTCTTGATAAGTTAGGGAGGTCACAATATTTTACGACCTTAGACCTGGCAAAAGGCTTTTATCAAATAAAATTTAACGAAGGGCATAGGGTTAAAATAGCCTTTTCAACACCATTCGGGCATTATGAGTTCATCAGGATGCCCTTTGGTCTAAAGAACGCCCCTTCCACGTTCCAAAGACTAATCAATTCGGTTCTGAAGAGGCATATTAATAAGATATGCGTCGTCTACATGGACGATATCCTCATTTTTGGTACATCCCTGGAGGAACATATCTCTAATGTGAGGCTTGTCTCACATGCCCTCAGACAGGCAAATTTGAAGGTTCAAACCGACAAATGTGACTTTCTTAAGAAAGAAACCTTATTTTTGGGTCACGTCATGACGACAGATGGTGTCAAATCAGATAATCGAAAAATCGATATAATTCGAAATTTAAAATTGCCAGTCAACCAGAAGCAAATAAAATCCTTCCTGGGTATGACAGGATTTTATAGAAAGTTTATCAAGGATTATGCTAAAATAGCAGCACCAATGATACAATATTTGCGAAAAGACGAAAAAGTCAATAAAAATGATCCAAACTACATATTCGCCTTCGAAAAGTTAAAAGATATAGTAACTCAAACCCCTATTCTAAGATATCCAAATTTTACAAAAAAATTCAAATTGATAACGGATGCAAGCATTTTTGCTCTGGGAGCCGTTTTAACACAGGAAGGCCACCCAGTTGCATATGCATCTAGAACACTAAATAAACACGAACGTAATTACTCTACGGTCGAAAAAGGATTGCTGGCCATTGTCTGGGCAGTTAAATATTTCCGGCCTTACTTATATGGTCGAGAATTCGATCTGCAAACAGATCATCAGCCGCTGAAATGGCTGCACACTAAATTCGCTGGAAAGGATATAAATCCAAGGCTACAGAGATGTATCCTACAATTAGGAGAATATGATGCCAGAATCGAACATATAAAAGGCAAAGACAATAAAATAGCGGACTTTTTAAGTCGAATAAATACAGAATGTTCTGAAATCAATTGTCTTAACGACATAACCAACCTCGAAAGTGACAATGGGAGTTCTTTGGCGCTTGCAACAACCCATTCACAAAAAGAAGAGCTTAATGATCACATTCCTATAGTTACTACCGTCGTGAATAGATTCCGCCAACAGATAATCTTTCTACACACAAAACGTAAGGAATTTGAGCGCATATTTAACAATAGGAGACTATTTTTGGATCTAAAGGATCTACGCAAAATGCTATAGCAGGATTAATTTCAAAGTACTTTTCAAAAGAAAAAATTGCAATATATGCCGATACGAACGATCATGAATATAATAAAATACAACAAGCTATAATAAAAAAGTTCAATGGAAGCCTTCTAAAATTTATTAAGTGTTCCCATTTTGCAGAGGACATGCATAACGAAGACGAACTCTGTAAGCAAATAGCACTTTTCCATAAAAAAGAAACCGGACATGCTGGTATTATAGCAACATACGAAGGCATGAAAACCAAAATTTATAACCCAAAATTAAAAGAAAGTGTTCATAAAATTATATTATAGGAAAACCTATAAAAAATGAGTTTGCTTTAACAGAAACACCCAAAAGTAAAAACGAAATAATTCATATAGATACATATATAAATAGTAGGCAACCTTTCGTAATTTTTGTCGATAAGTTCTCAAAACACGCAATATCTTTCCCACTAATGGATAGAAATAGTAGAACTCTCGTCTCTAAGATTCAAGAATTTCTGTCAATAAAGGGCAAAATAAAAAAATTTGTATTCGATAATGAATTTAATAATGCAAATGTTAAGGACTTCTTAAGAAAAGAATGTATTGATTTTCACTTTTCACTATCCGAAAAAATTAGAACATTAACATCGAAGAAAAAATACCAATAATAGAACAGATGAGTAAAGCCATTTACCATTACAATAACATATACCATAGCACAATAAAGTGTACGCCATTTGATGCAGAAAATAATAAAGTAAAGCAAATCGTGATTTACAACAATTTAATTAAACATAAAGAAAATAAAATTACTAAGGTAAACAGAAATAGAGAAGTATACTCAGAAAATAGGCAACAGGGATTCATTAAAAATTATAAAAGCGTTAGACATAAAGAGGAACCTAAATTTGTGAAAAAAATCTGGAGAGGATTCACACAAACAATATTAAAAGACCTTTAAAATTTTCAGGCCATCATAATAACACTTCTACTGTCAATCATACACATAACGGGATCAACCCTAACAGTTCATCCACTAACGAATGAAAATGGTTACGCATTAATTAACATGGTTGACACCTTATAAAACCGCAAGAAATTCAAAATATATTGTCCGACATGGAAAAAACCATCGATTCATTGGGCGAGGAATATAAAAATATAATAAAGAATGAAATAAAAATTGCTAAAGCAAAACTACAATCAATAATTCCAATACAAAATAGGAAAAAACGTGGTCTCCTGAACGCAATAGGATCTGCACAAAAATGGTTGTTCGGACTCATGGACGACGAGGACCGACAAAACATATTAAAACATTTAGAAGTAACTGTTGGTAATAATCACAACATTATTACAGCCACAAATAAACAGATAGTTATTAACGAACATTTTAACAAGAGTATTATATTAATCAAGAATAGTATAGACGAATATAGACAGAAAATAAGAACCACAATTAACAGTATACAAAAATCATACGATCAGGTATTTGACGGATTACAAATTCATAACCTTATTGTGAGGTTAAAAATGCTAGAAGGAAATATAGACCAGATTCAAGATAATATAGCATCCGCAAAATATAATATTTATATTCCATCCCTCAATACTGACAGCTGAAGAAATAGAAATGAATAGTATTGATTTTTACAAACTAAAACTCATCAAGATGGGAGTATTACTTTACGACGATGATACAATAGTTTTCGCTATAAAGATACCAGAAAGTTACATTCGTACCACAGTAAAACTAATCATAGCCTTACCAAATAAGAACGAACTCGAAATAGACCAAAGTACAGAACTTGTTACGGAAATAAACGACATTATATACACATATGAAGAGGAAAAAATATTTAAGGATTTAAAGATAAGCAAAAATTTTATATTTCATAATAATTGTTATTGGATAAAAAATAATGAAACTAGAATAGAAACACTAACTGATGACACAATTTTGATTGTTAATGCAAAAAACACAGAACTTCATTATAATTGTAATAATAAAAGGAACGTAGAATTAAATAAAAATTATATCATTACGTTTAATAATTGCACGATAAACATCGAAAATAATATCTAGTCAAATAAAAAACTAGAATTTAACGATAAGATTGTGGAACCGCCAACATTCAGAAAGAGTTTCACTCGGAAATTAACATTTAATGAGATAATGTTAGGACATTTCGAAAATGTTAATGAAATTAAGGAAATAAAATTTAAAAACGAAGTAATATTATGTAGTGCTCCAATTGTTATGATATTCTTAATAGTCGTAGTAATATTGGTAATAATAATATACACAAAAAAAGAGAAATGGTCATTGTAAACGAGAGAATTCGGGAGAATCCTTCATCTAACGGTGGAGGAGTTACATATGTAATTCCACAACCACCCCTCGTGGATTCTAGCGATATCTCCGGAATAATTTCAAAATACTTAAACCAACATTCATAACTTTAATATTTACAAAAAGTCAACTACACTAGAAAAATATAATTGCCGTTGCCTGAAGTTTTGAAATACATAAAAAACAACCTAACATACATACAACCAGACACATATCGAATTTCACTTTAAATTTAAATAACTAGCATATTTTTAAGCAAAGGCATCGACACAAAACAAAGTGTCGTTGCACCATAAAAATTAAAGAAAATAAACAAAACTTTAAAATTTGATTACTTAAGTATAATTTTTAAGCCAAGGCATTGACATGAAACAAAGTGTCGTTGCACAATAAAATTCTAAATAAACAAAAAGAAAATAACCAAACACAATCGATACAAAATTTTATGATCGATTTTGCTTGGTAAGAATTTTTAAATGTAAGAAAGCAAAAATAAATTCTGGATAGTTGTTAAAAAGATTTTTAGAAAATAATTTAGTCTTAAGATTAATTTAATAAAGCGAAGACGCAAAAAAAAATAAAAATTCCAGCAGTGTTTTCCTTTAAACACATAACTCGTGAGGGTGTTCATGTAATAAGTAACTGTGGGACTTTGTGCGTATGTATGTCTTTAGAAGTTTATCGCTGATAGGGATTTGGGGTCGGTGATAGATGGAATGTATGTATATGTGTGTGTGTAGGTAGATCTGTAGCAGTTTAAAGCTGTCCTTGATTTGGGGTAGGTGAGGGTGTTGTTGTAATATGTATCTGTAGGAATTTGTGTGTTTGTATGTCTTTAGGAATTTGTGTGTAGGTATGTCTGTAGGAGTTTAAACCTGATCGTGATTGGGGTTGTTGAGATTGATCGATTGTATATGACCGTGGGAATTTGTGTATGTATATCTTTGAGAACTTAAGGCTGACCGTGATTTTTGAGGGGCGGGGTGCTATTGAAATAGTTTAAATTTTTCGTAGATGAATTCTATTATATGTGTGTATGTGATTTTCTCACGCTATAAAATATCATATATCTAAACTTTCCTAATCCTAGTATGTTTTTCAAATTGGATAATGAGATTGCCTTATATTTTGTCAAGATTAAATTTATCCAGCGTTAAAGTCTGTTTGTCAGAAATTTGTTTATGTTTGGAGAAATATTAATTTCAGATTTTGTGAAATTCTTGTGTTCGATCGTGTGGAATTTGTGTGTGTGTTAATGTGTGTGTGTGTGTGGGATAGAGTTTGGCTGACTGTGATAAGTTTGTTTATTTAAGTGCATTGGTCTTCTTTGACTGAAAGGCTTTTCAAGAGTCAGTGGCTTGGTAGACGGTTTGTATATTTTCATGTGGTTGTTAAGGTCTAATAAATAGAATTTCACTTTAAATTTAAATCACTAGCATATTTTTAAGCAAAGGCATCGACACAAAACAAAGTGTCGTTGCACCATAAAAATTAAAGAAAATAAACAAAACTTTAAAATTTGATTACTTAAGTATAATTTTTAAGCCAAGGCATTGACATGAAACAAAGTGTCGTTGCACAATAAAATTCTAAATAAACAAAAAGAAAATAACCAAACACAATCGATACAAAATTTTATGATCGATTTTGCTTGGTAAGAATTTTTAAATGTAAGAAAGCAAAAATAAATTCTGGATAGTTGTTAAAAAGATTTTTAGAAAATAATTTAGTCTTAAGATTAATTTAATAAAGCGAAGACGCAAAAAAATAAAAATTCCAGCAGTGTTTTCCTTTAAACAAATAACTCGTGAGGGTGTTCATGTAATAAGTAACCGTGGGACTTTGTGCGTATGTATGTCTTTAGAAGTTTATCGCTGATAGGGATTTGGGGTCGGTGATAGATGGAATGTATGTATATGTGTGTGTGTAGGTAGATCTGTAGCAGTTTAAAGCTGTCCTTGATTTGGGGTAGGTGAGGGTGTTGTTGTAATATGTATCTGTAGCAATTTGTGTGTTTGTATGTCTTTAGGAATTTGTGTGTAGGTATGTCTGTAGGAGTTTAAACCTGATCGTGATTGGGGTTGTTGAGATTGATCGATTGTATATGACCGTGGGAATTTGTGTATGTATATCTTTGAGAACTTAAGGCTGACCGTGATTTTTGAGGGGCGGGGTGCTATTGAAATAGTTTAAATTTTTCGTAGATGAATTCTATTATATGTGTGTATGTGATTTTCTCACGCTATAAAATATCTTATATCTAAACTTTCCTAATCCTAGTATGTTTTTCAAATTGGATAATGAGATTGCCTTATATTTTGTCAAGATTAAATTTATCCAGCGTTAAAGTCTGTTTGTCAGAAATTTGTTTATGTTTGGAGAAATATTAATTTCAGATTTTGTGAAATTCTTGTGTTCGATCGTGTGGAATTTGTGTGTGTGTTAATGTGTGTGTGTGTGGGATAGAGTTTGGCTGGCTCTGATAAGTTTGTTTATTTAAGTGCATTGGTCTTCTTTGACTGAAAGGCTTTTCGAGAGTCAGTGGCTTGGTAGACGGTTTGTATATTTTCATGTGGTTGTTAAGGTCTAATAAATACTTGAGCATGGCTAAGAACTTTTATAATATATGTATATAACTACAAATTGATTTTGTGTATGTATGTATGTATGTACATACAAATAATTGTATGGCTCAATGTTAAAATACGTTGTTTTAATTTTAAAGGTGTATTTACTTAAAAGTTTGTGAGGAGTTTCTGTTTTAAGTAAAATTGAATTCCTCTGTAGTTGTAGTAATTATAACAGAAATATTTAATATATCTTTAGTCAAAGTTAGAAATATTTTGATATAAATTTTTTTTCAACCATCGGCTTTTTTACCTTTTACATTTATTTTATTACATCTTGCATTGACTTTTAAAAGTTGCCAAACATTTTGAAATGAAACTGATCTAGCTTTTCCTTTTTTATTTTATTGCATGTCAGACAGTTGGTCAGTCAGTCTCTTGATTTATTTATTTTTTCTTCTGATGTCTCACTACTTTTGATTTTACTACTTGAAATAGAGAACATTAATATTATTTTTAAATGCATTATTTTTATTGAAAATTGGTACATATGTGTGCGTGTGTGTGTACATATGTAAATGTATTCATGTATACATAAATGCGAATATATGTAAGTATGTATGTAGAAATTAGTTTACATACAAAGAAATGTATGTTAAAGAAACAACAATTGCACCAAATCGATCTCAAATAACTCAGTTAACCCACCAGCAAATCACCGTCGGTGTTTTCATAAAGTGTCAGAAACATTGGAAAATCTGTGCTTGAGATAATTTTTGCATCAAGTATTTCTACATGAGGTTTGCTAGTTGACTTTGAAGTTATTGTTGGTGTCATAGGCTGGGTTGTATCGGATTCGGATTTCTCACTTAAAAAAGGTTCTCATCACCTTGTAACAGGTTTTTATATTTTGCTAGCATGCATTCATTAAAAGATCTTAAATATATATATAATTATTAGGCTCAACCAGTATCTGACGTTAAATTAGTGTTAGTAATTAATAAAACATAAGAGTCGCTAAGCAAAAAAAAAATATTTTCAATATTGGAGCCTCTGTGTCGCTCATTTTAGCCTAATCAAATCACTATTATGAACTTTAGTCCCAAAAAATTAAATAAATCGCAATGAAATAAATTACAAAACAATTAAATAAAACTACACGTTATTAGCCCGTTATTAGCCGGCTATGCAAGAAACCTTTAGTAGGCAGCGCCGTTTCGGGAAATACAATGCTGGAGAAAATCCTTGGGCCGAAGGCCGGCATTTTGGAAATATTTAACAGGCAGCGCCATTATGGGAGATATCATATAGGAGTAAATTGCTACAGCCGGCCGAATGCAAGCAAAGTTTAGTTCGCAGTACCGTTATGAACATACAATAGAGGAGAAACACAGCGATACTGGTGTTGGAAACAACGAAGAGGAAATATTTGTTTACCATAGCTACAGACAAGCTATAAAATGAAAATAATATTGAAAAAAAAAACAATACGATAAATGAAATAACACCCAAGAAAATAAAATAACTCCTAAACAAAAATGAAATAACTTTCAAAGAAATATTAAATAACTCCTAATCGAGAAATGAGAGAATTTCCAATGAACGAAGTTATTACTTATTTTATTTGGGAATTATTTGATATCATTTTTCATTTGATATCAAACAACTCCCAACAAGAAAAAATTAAATGTTTACGAATGCATTGGGATTTATTTCATAATGAATATAGTCCCAATTTTGTATGGAAAAATCATTGGGAGTTATTTAGTTTTCTTTCTGTTGTGAGTTATTTCATTTGGGACCTATTTCATGGTACCTGAAAGTTCAACTATAACTAATATTAGATATAAATAAATCGGATTTTTCTCATAGTCCAAGACTAAAACCACTATATATTTTACTGTTTCTAAGAGATTATTTTAATTTCTACAAGCTCAGTAAAAATTTTTCTTCATACAGAAATAGAATAAAGTACAATATCTCGTTATTTTCGTTAAATAATACTATTACTCTTTACAATAAAATCACACTTTTACATATAAAAGAAGGACCCATCCATTGGTTTTGTCAAGGGAGTAGGGTTGCCAGTCGGGCTGGTCTTGGCTGGATTGTCCAGATTTTTAAGAACCTGTCCAGTTTCAAGCTAAAATAAAATTTGTCCAGTTAAAACAATTTTCGACAAAATGTTCTTAATAGTTATTGTCATAAATTTGTTTTAAAAATTTCCTTATGGGAACATAATAATATATTTGCAATAGTGTCATTTCTATGTTCGCTTTTTTAAATCGTATTGTACAATACTTATTTCATAGTTTCTGTAACTACTTAAGTATATGGTGAAAGTATCATCCCTTGTGTTTTCCCTGATCTTTTTTTCACTAACATTACCCAACACTTATCACTAAATCGATATTAACCGTAAGTATGTACCAAATACAACAGCCACCTATATATATCTACATAAAAGACACAAAACATCACACTAAAAACACCAACAAACAAATACAGCACACATAAATACATACATACATACATGTGCTTATCACTAAATCGATATTAACCGTAAGTATGTACCAAATACAACAGCCACCTATATATATCTACATAAAAGACACAAAACATCACACTAAAAACACCAACAAACAAATACAGCACACATAAATACATACATACATACATGTGCTTATCACTAAATCGATATTAACCGTAAGTATGTACCAAATACAACAGCCACCTATATATATCTACATAAAAGACACAAAACATCACACTAAAAACACCAACAAACAAATAAAAAATGTTGTAAAAACAATATTTGAACTTTCATATGATACACGCGGCGGTCCGACCATCTCCCCCTCCACCGCCCCCACCACCAACCAAAGACAGTTGGAAGTCACTATATTGTCAGTTTGCTTAATAATAAAATAAAATAAAATAATTTTAATAATGCTGCCCGGGCATCGATCCTTCCACCATCCTCTCGGAAGAACCACCACGAACTGATCTCATACTAAAGCTGAAGGTCCATAACATCCGTTCTATGCATATGCGTTGTATGCGTTTCTGTACGTCCTCTCCTATTCTAAATTCAAGTTACGGGCAATACGTCTTATACACCAATTATTTTTGTTGTTTATAAAATAATAAACACAACAGAGGTGACGCTCAGTACATAAAAGCAATCGATAACTAAAATGTAAATTTTATTCGTGAAATAACTATGTTCAAAACTGATTTTAATGTATTTTATTCTTGAAAATACTTGTAAGCTTTATTACAATAGCTTTTTCTTCTATTAAAAACTTTTTTATGCAAAAAAATTAAAAATTTAAATCCACTACACGAACACTTTTATCGATATCATTGAAAATATAATATAATTTGCCATCTTTGGCTATCAAAAACAGATGACCTTTTTTCATGTGACGGATACAAAAGTAGAAAGTAAAGCTACTTTATCCGTCCTATGCGTCTATACGTTCTAGGCATGGAATGGTTGGTATGGACCTTCAGGTTAAATCTTGTTGGGAAAACTTTACAAACGTCAAAATTAAAAGGACTGAAAAACGGCTTTCTCTAACAACACAAATCTCGTTATACAATCTGTTCTAGATAGACGAAACCAAAAGCTAGATAAATTATCTAGAAAACACTTTCTAATTTTCCGTAATGTTCGATTTCGTTTTAAAGATAAGCCCTTTTGAATTTTAGCTTTAGATGCCTATGTTATTCCGTGCTGCTCAGAAAGTATCACGAATTTTGAACTTTCGCGGGATACGTATATTCGAATTTTGACTTTTTTGTGGCGATATGTTGGTACTCATGTCTCTCACTTATGCCGATAATTTCGGCCATTTTGAATGTTCACTTAATTGTTGACAGCTGTTTTGCTTGCACATGTTTTGGCTCGTCTTCGATTTTTACCTATTAAAAAATGGAACAAAGAACCTGTATCAAATTTTGTTTGAAAAATAAAATTAAGTGTGCGGATGCATTCCGAATGTTGACTGTGGCATACGTCAACGCCAAGCTACCTTGGACCGAAGCAACGTTTATCGGTTGTACAAAATGTTCTCAGAAAGCCGAGGCCGACCGGACGCCCGAGCACTTCAACAACAGACGAAAAAATTTATGAAGTGAAGAAAATGGTATTGTCCAATTGTCGAATTACCATTAAAGAAGTTGCTGAGGACTTAGACATATCGATTGGCTCGTGCAATTAGATTTTTATCAATTATTTGGGCATGAAACGGGTCGCCGCGAAATTAGTACCAAAATTTTCTCAATTTCGACCAAAAACAGCATCGCATGAACATTGCTAATGAGCTGTTGGACTCTGTCCGCGACGACCTAAATTTGCTCCAGAGGGTCATAACTGGTGACGAATCGTGGGTTTATAGTTATGACGGAGAAACCAAAGCTCAATCGTCTCAATGGAAGCTGCCGCACAAACCAAAGTAAAAATGGAAGACGAGCCAAAACACGTGCAAGCAAAGCAGTTGCCAACAATTAACTGAACATTCAAAATGGCCGAAATTGTCGGCATAAGTAAGAGACATGAGTACCAACATAACGCCACAAAAAAATCAAAATTCGAATATACGTCACCCGCGAAAATTCAAAATCCGCGATACTTTTTGAACACACCTCGTATATACATACGGAAAAATTGTTTGTATAAAAAAATTTACTTGTTTTTCGTGAAAATTTTATTTCAAAGTGTCCAGCTTTTTTTTAATAATCACGCTTTTTTAGTTCAAATGTCCAGCTTTTTGTTACTCTCAATCTGGTAAGCCTACAAGGGAGACTGCAAAAAACATAACTGTATTGCCGTTCGGAACGAAAAGATTCATCTGACTTACCATATTGGGTAGTTATAACTCCTCACTCATTCAAACCGTTATGATGAGTCGATGTAGAAACCTATGCAGGCCCTGCATTTCGGGTAGGTGATGTGCTGAGCTCTTTTAATGTAAAATTTTACGAGAAATATTTTTGTTGAATATTTTGTCCGTATGGATATTTTTTTCCATCGATAAAAGTGGTTTCTTTTTATTTAATAAAGTTACAAATACGAAAATAAGATCAAAATTTATCTCTTCATAAATGGAAGAATTTTAATTTTCAAATACGAGTATGTATAACTTGTTTAAGACTTTGACTTGGACCAACACAGTGTGGTATTACATGTTTTGGCTTTCCTTCACATAAGAATAAGTTCGCACACTTAATTCATCCTTAACTTAATATCATTCTGTTGATATTCCATTGACTTATATTATTAGAAGCTTGCAACATTTTTATTAAATGAAGTGCGAATCGAAGAATTCGACAACGGTAACAAGGTAGATTAATTTGGCAAACATATTTATGTTATTTCAAATATTATTTCCATTAAAAATTAAAGAAAGGATTGGCTATTAAAGTTGACAAACTTTAAAAAACTATTCTACTATGACTGTGCCAAGGAGTATGAGTGGATTGCATTTCCAACGTTGTTTAAAAACGCCAGAAAAAAGTACTTAAATAAATGAATATGGACAAAGGTTCAAAGGAATTACTTTGATGTACACAAAGAAAAAGATGCTTGAGCAGAAGGAACGTTTCTGAGAACAAAATAAAACCAAAAAAGTAAACAAATTCATATATAAAAAGTTTCGATGAGAGCCTAAAAAAATATTAATAACAACTAAAGCAAAAGTTGTACGTACATACACTGAACCAAAAAAACATTCTTAAACCAAGAATTTTTCGTTTTCGTTTTAGATTTTGCTCGATTTTTAAAAATCATTTTTAAAATAAGAATGTTTCTTATAACATTCTTATAACATTCTTATAAAAAATGTGCTCTTTCATTTAAAAAAATTAATTTTTTTCTTGATATAATAAAAATTTAAATAGTGAAAAAGTTCAAGTTTTTGCAAGTCTGTGCATAAGATAAGAGGTTAGTGACTGTTCAAAATATGTGGTTGGAGTCAACTGATGGTTTGGTTGAAGCGCCAATGAAATGAGGATATAGACATGCTTAACCACTAGCAAATAAATTTCAGATAGTGAAAAAGAAAATATATACAAGAAAATGATTTTATTATTATATCAAGAATTTAAATTTTTTTAAATAAAAAAATTATATTTCCCCCAAGTAACAGTTTACATTTGCGTCGTGTTGAAAAAAGAAGATTAATTTATGAATATGATTAAGCATATTTTAACTTTCATTATCCAGTATGATTCTTAAGCAAAAAATCTTAAAATTATTGCAAATTTTAAAAATCACTTTGAGTGATATTCTTAATAGCGACATTTTTTGTGGAATTCTAGTCATTACATAATTAATGATAGTCGAAGATCGAAAGTTGCTCATAATAAGGGTCTTCGGATTCCATAGTGTATTGTATGAAGTTATATGGAAAGTAAAAAAAGAAAAGGTTTCATTTTTAATTTAAAAATAATTAATTTTAATATAAAAATGCTTTATTGTTACTTCAAGAATATTTCATTCTTAACTCAGACAGATAAGTTTTTAATTTTAGTATGTTCAACTGTATATCAAGGTTGTTGTCTTTTTAAAACAAGAATTATTTGTTTTGATTTAAAAATAGTTTTAATTTTTAAAACAGAATGAAAATTTTTAAAATAATATAAAACAAACTTAGTTCTACTTCATAAAAAATAATTTTGTGTTCTATGGGATTCATTAAAAAAATTTTGTATGGAAACCTGTTTTATAAACCTTTTATAAATCCAAAAAAAAATTTTTTTTACGAATAAGGCCTTTACTTTTTAAAATTAAATTTTTCTTCCTGATTTTAAAACTGTTTTCGGGTGTACGTATATGTATATATAACTTTTTTATTTACAATATAAACACCGTATACACATTTACATACATAATACTAGCACCTACCCACGTGTATAAATGTGTGTGTATTTTTTTAGTATAAGGATACAGTACTTCAATACTTGGTATGCATCTTAGATACATATTAGTAAAAAATAACTAAAAAAAAATATACAAGTTAGTGTGCAAACTGTGGCACAATTGGGCCATTTGTGGCACTTTTGGTTCCTTGATGGCCCTGTGGGACTTTATTACTAATACTACCAGTGCACAGTGGGGATATTGATAAAAAACTGCAATAATTTTGCAGTTTCTGAACGAGCTGTCTGATTGTTAAGAAGTTTCATACAGCATTTGAGGTGTCACAAAGTTTAGTCTGATGTTACATAGTCTGATGACTACATATCTCTAAAGGAGGCGGAGTCACAAATCCCCAAATTGGGTTACCTCGTATTAATGAAAAATTCAAACCGATGCCAAGCTGATGTTTTTGATGTGATGAAAAAGTTGTTTTGCAAGTGGATTTTTCTATCTAAGAGCTAAAAAAGTTTGCTATAGCCTACAGTTCAGGAAATATCTGGAAAAAAATTAAAAATTAATTTTTAATTTTAATTAAAATTAATTTTTAATTTTTTCTTAAATTCTAAAGTTTAAACCAAAAAATCATAAGGTTTTCAATATATAAAAATATATTATCTGCGAATTTTATAGCATTCCTTTGTGTAGGACCGCTGTATTACCGGAAAACTCTTTATATGTTGTAATCAGATGCAGGTAATTATAAAACAATTTCTACAAATTTATTTTTATAATAATCTTATTACCTATCTATTTTTTTTATTACAGGTAGCTGTATTGCGTGAATTTATTCCTGTAATATTGATGTACGAGTATATACAGCTACGGCTATTTTTTAAAATTTAAAAAAAAAATTCTCGTAATTATACTTGTACACTAAGCCACCCATATTGCCAAAATTATTTATGTTATTCACTCCATCGGCAGTTTCCGATAGACTGTCCCTAAAAATCACATGTATGCACTGACAGCGAGCAAACAGGCAGGCTATGCGCATTGTACTTTCAACCAAAAAATAACCTATCTTCACTATAAACAGCTTTGGCACCCTAACTTTTAAATTCGGCGTTTTTCGGCAAAATTGCTTATAACCATTTTTGTTAAAAACAAATAGCACAACATTTTTCATAACATAGTTTTGGATTAACAATATCTTATCATGGTCCTTTAATAGGTAGAAACTAAATTTTTTTTGGAAGGTTTTTTTAACGGCTCACGTTAAAAATTGGATTACTTTATAAGATAAGACAAAGGTTTTAATATGTCCAAAGGGACATATTAGGTCTAAATGTAATCGCGCTAACATTTGGACGAAATATGTATCATTTAATAATATAAAATGGTTATAAGAAATTTACTTTAAATTGCGTATAGCTTTTGACTTAATTGTGCTTTTGATACCAAATTTCTTTCTGTTAAAAATTTTGTTCTTAATCCATATCAAGTTTTTTCTAAGTCAAACAAGAGTTGACTTCTCCATTAGCAGAACAGTGGATCAAGGTTCGGAAAAAAGCCAAAATTTTAATTTCTATTCTCGAATATATCCTAAACTGTAAGCGAAAACCTATAAATGTAGCAAATTTGTTTCAGCTTTTTTATAGAAAAATCCACTTGCAAAAAATCTTTATTATCACATCAAAAACATCAGCGTGGCATCGGTTTGAATTTTTCATTAACCTGAGTTTGTTCACATTTCTGACTTAAGATCTATAAAACCTCCTCAAATGCTGTAAAGTTCATAACAATCATACGGCTTGTTTAGAAACTACAGAACTAATTGCATTTTTTTAATAACATCCCCCACTGTGCAGTGTTCGAAATTTTTTTCTAAAAATCGTCAAGTTTTAAAAATAAAATCGTCACACAAAAATTATCCGTTTTATTTAACATCTAAAATATAATATTAGAAATAAAAGACTATTTTATGTAACAAAAACAATTCGTTGACTTTATTGTCAAAGATAAAAACTGTAAGGTTAAATTAAAGCAAAAAAAAAAACACAATACATAATAGTGTGTATCAATTTCTAAATAAAACTGAGGTCGAATCGTCACATCCGTGAACGTACAACTCGTTATGTAAAAAAACTATTTTCGGATTATGATATACATGAACGTTCTGAAATCCCATTTAGTTTATACGATTGACTTTACTTAATTTGTTTCCGTACGATTGTCGATACGATCACGGATGTGACGATGTGAGCGATAAAACTATACATACAGACATAACTGAATTGTGTTTTTGATACCATTTTTGTCGATATTGTATTGTTCCGAAGATTTACATTTTAAAAAATCTTTTGATAACATAATGCCTTCAAGAGTTTTTGTTTCCAGTAAATTTCCGGTCCTGGTTTTAGTAAGATACATTTTCATAAACGTTCTTTCAACATTAGCTGACGAGTTTGGCAAAGTCATTTAAAAACTCACTAAGTTATGAAAAAAGGTTTAGTGGTTAGTAAATTAATTGATTTAACGTTTTTCCAAACTATATTTACATACATCATATGTATATGTAAGTCGGTATGTTGAAAGTTAAAAAGTCTTATTCAATTTTCAATGTCTTGATATTATTCTTTAGATACAAGATTTGGAAAACTTTCTAGTATAGGAAGAATTTCAGAGTCTATATATTAAATAATTGATGGTGTATTTAAATTCAAATTTTTGATTATCGAAAGCAAATATTATTTTAAGGTTGGTAGCTTTTGTATGTATGTATGTTAACCTTACTTTATTTAAGAAAATGTCTGTAAAGCCTTGTTGGCATACATATATACAGAGCCGGACAAAAATATTCACACAGCACCTCACTTTAATTTTTTAACATTAATATTTTTCTGACGAAAAGACCTAGCGAAATCTGATATTCTGTAAATTGTTTGTTAACTTGCTACTTATTAAAATACAGAGAGAAACTAGTCATTCGTTTGTTACCTTACATGAAACATGTATATTAATTTATAAATTAAAGTACCATTTTAAGTGGACAAAAATATTGACACAAATGATAATATTAGTGCTAAATATACATAATAAGGCCGAATAAAAAATAAACTAATAAAATACACAAAAATTTAAATTTGTTCCTTGTGCCAAATTTATTTTAACAAATTTTTTTAAAACAATCAGTTTTGAAAGGGAGTCCATAAACTGAGAAAAATAACAGAAGCTGAAAAAAATAATTTTAGACCTCTTTCAACGAAAAAGATTATACATATGTTGAATTTAGCAAAATAGTAAAAAGAAGCTGATTTCTGTAGTCAGCGTTATAAAAACATACAAAAAAAAACAACAATGTTCTCAACGTCCCATCGCACTGGCCGATCTCGAAAGAAAAAATTTTGATTGCAAGGAAAATAAAAAAATTTGCGAAAATTGCGCCTATTATATTGACAATGTTCTCAACGTCCCATCGCACTGGCCGATCTCGAAAGAAAAAATTTTGATTGCAAGGAAAATAAAAAAATTTGCGAAAATTGCGCCTATTATATTGACAACAGTATCTAGAATAGATTAATAAGGAAATCCACTCAAAAACTTTAAGGAGAACCCAATACAGTACCGGTAGCAGATGTCGTGTTACAAGAACATCAATAAGATAAGTCCAGATATTAGTGAGAGCAATAGAAAAAAGCGTTTAAGCTTTGCAAAAGATTTCAAAATTCACGTGAAGACTTCTGGAATAGCGTACTAATTCCCGTTGAAAGCAAATTTAATATTTTTGAAATGGATGGAGAAAATACGGACTTGAAGGAAGCCAAATACCGAATTGGTGAAGAACAGTGTTATTAGTACAATCACCCACCGTGATGATGTGGGGAGGTATGGCTGCATTCGGTGTGGGGAATTTAATTTTTAGCGGCGGAGTAATGGAATATATTAAAGGAAAGTCTGTTGGCCAGCATTGAGAAACTAAGTCATAGGAACAATTTCCATTTTTAACAGGAGAACGACCCGTAAAACTCAGCCCAATGCGTTCGATTGTCGATTATTCGTAAGGTCCCCTACATTCTACCATCGCCACCGCAATCACCGAAGATGAACCCGATCAAAAATCGATAGACGAGTGGAAAAGCGTCGTATCCTTAATAAATCATTATTCCAAGAATTTCTGAAGAAATACTGCGATGTTATTGTAATTGGTGTAACAAAAACTGGTTCATTGCATTTCAAGAATGTAAGAATAGATTATAAATAAGAAAGAGCGCCATACAAAATTTTAATTTGTTCTAAATTTAATTTCATAAGGTAATACAGCACACTGTGTTAATACTTTTATCCACTTCAATTTGTGTCTTGAATAGAAAATTAGCTTTTATTTCGCTTAAGCAGCATTCCCATATTTATATAAGAAACATATAAATAAATATTTTTGTTAAAAATTTATCCAGCTGTGTCTTTTTATTCAAAATATATAAGAGGTCGAAATCAAAGATGGGTGCTGTGTGAATATTTTTGTGCGGCTCTGTATGTTACTAAACACTTATTTAAAGAAATCGTCAAAATACGAGGAATATTTGAAACAAAATCGTTAATCGTCGTTTTGGGAAATTTGTTTTTAACAAAATTTTTCAAAATAACGTAAAATCGTCATATCTACCGACAATGCTGACTACTTTGAGTATATTTTTAACCCCCGACCAAAAAAGAGGTGTTTTAAGTTTGTAGTGTATGTCTGTGGATTTGTGTGTCTTTACGAATCCACGTACCGACCAAATGGATGGACCAATATTGATTTAGTTTGTTCTGTTTGGAAGGTGACTTGATCGAGAGTGTTTTTAGCTACATATGTTTGAAATAAATCGTTTTAATCGTTTAAGGTACGGTCACACTTGTCAAACATTTGCCCAAAAAAGCGTAACCAACAAACACTAATGAAAAAAGCTTTGATCTAGACACTTTTTTATCATATTAAACAGTTTCGAACACAACTAATGCACCATGTCCTAAAATCCAACAATATTGGCTACTCTTTAACTTGACAAACTTTTGTCTGAATTGAAAGATTTTTCATTAGCATTTAGTGGTTACGCTTTTTGGGCAAATGTTTGACAAGTGTGACCGTAGCTTTAGAAGATATCACATCTTTTCGAGATGTATTCGGGGGTTTATAAAATTTATAATTTTTCGTATTTAAGTAGTTTTAAACTAGTTTCTGAAATTTGCGCCAGATCATGTTTTAAGTAATCCAATAGCATTGTGCTACTTGTTATGAATATTTTTTAAAACAACACAGAAAAAATTTAACAAATAAATAACACGGCGGAACAGTGGTTCTGTTGTTTGCGTAAAAATAGCCGATTCTAATGTACATACTATGTCTAGCTCTAGTTTTAAGGATATAGTTACATTTAGCATTGCATAATATACACCACTTTTTAACCCCCGACCAACCAAGGGGTATTATAAGTTTGTAGTGTGTGTCTGTACGAGTCCACGTACAAACCAAGCGGCTGGACAGATCTTGATTTTTTTTAAAGGTGACTTGTTTGAAACTGTTCCTATTTTTGAAGAAAATCGGTCTACCTGCTTAGAAGATATTACATCTTTTCTAGATATATTGAGTTGAATCTGTGTGTCTTTGACGCCGTTGCTCCCAAACGCCTAAACCGATTTTAACTTAATTTTTTTCGTTTGAAAGCTGACTTAATCTTATATCTTCTCGCTTATAATTTTAAAAAATTGATCCAGCCGTTAGATCTGTTTGTAGGGGGTTCTTAAAATTTGTAATTTTTGTTATTGTGCTAACTATTCCCTTAATATTTCACGAATAGTTCTCAAAAGTTTATATTAATTTCTGAATTATTAATCTACATAAAAGTCTCTAAGTAGAGCCAAATTGATGAGTATATCAGGATATCTTACTGTTATTACAGGCATGTTAAAAATCGTGAATTTTTAGTTTAGTCCATAAAATTTTTTAATATTGAAATAACTGATCTTTATTTATGTCTTTTCATCTACTGATTATTAAAATATTTATTATTTTTATAGTACCTCTAGTTTCAGAGATATTCTGCATTATATTAAAAAAATTCTTAAAATTTTTCTCTTCTCATTCCATCAAAAAAAAATTGCTTTTTATATCACATTTATCAATGGACCAGTCTGGAAAAGTTTTGTGTTATTTGTAGTTATTATATCGAATATTCAAGATTTGTAGCTTTTATGAAATGCAAAAAAAGCATTTTAAAGAAAAATTTAAATTTTTAATGCA
This sequence comes from Nowickia ferox, assembly GCA_936439885.1. Lineage (NCBI taxonomy): Eukaryota > Metazoa > Arthropoda > Insecta > Diptera > Tachinidae > Nowickia > Nowickia ferox. The sequence continues at coordinate 55,154,500 of OW387023.1, forward strand.
AAATTATTAGACTGTAATAGAGTTTGGGAAACGGGAATTCCCAGGCGGAAAATATCTGCCTAATATTCCCGGGAAATGTTTGAGATTTTCCTGGGAAAACGGGAAATTAATGCCCTTATGACGGCTTACAACTCAACGAAGTTTAGTTGAAACTGTAACAACTTAACTTTAAAACAACTTAACTGTTTTTTGGTATTCTGAATGGCCTTTTACACACGAGACTAATTTATGTTATTTTTAAAACTCTCGTGTGTAATTCATCTGGCATAAAAATGTATACGTGCACACAGCTTTTTGTGTATTTGTGTTTTTTGTATTCATTTAACATTTAGTGTTTTTTAAGTTGTGTTTATTGGTTTTGTGCTAATGATGTGGAGTTGTAACTAGTTGAAAAATTATGCCAACCACAAAACCACTCTCTTTACCTCTCTCACTAGTAAACTGGCATTTTATGCCAGCACAATTGTTCTCGTGTGTGAAAGGGCAATTCCAACTAATTTTAGTTTTATTCGAAACAATGCTCGAAAAGAAAAGGTTTTTAACTATGCCATGTTTTTTGAAACCATAGTAGCCCACACAAAACATTTTAAATATTTTTAGTTTTGGCCTTTTATTTTTTGTTTAGATTTCATGTTTTATGAACGTGGCAACAATATTGGTTGACAAATGGGATTGGTTGACGTCTGGACTAATGAAGCAAAACTACTATTGCACTCGAAATAAAAACCAAAATACAACTGATCAAAAGCAGTTGTCTTATAGTGAAATAAGTTCTAATCCATAATAAAAATTTGGAAACTATAACTCAACTATCAATTTAGTTGTAAATCATAAAGAGGCATAAAAGTACACATTATTTCATAAATATATCGATTTTTCTGACACACATATTTATAAAATGGCGTAAGTGACAGTCAAATTAATTTTGATTCATATAAAAAAAATTTATTATAATTCTGTTTTACTTTAATATCAAAATTTTTAATTTTTTTGTTATAATTTACACGATGAAAATGTTTAGGTTCACATTTAGAGTTGATACGTTTTTCATCGTCTGTTTAAACACTAATACCCAAATTCTAAAATTTTTCTTTCGTTTCAAATGTAACTGCAAGAAAGAAATAAATCTTTCGACACCGATAAACAAGCAGTAAAATGTTCATTAAATTTTTTTGTAATATAAAATAAAAATGGGAGCTGTTCAAATTATACGGTCTACGAGAAAAATTTTTGCTTTATTCGAACTACATGCAAGATGCATTTAGTAAAGGCCGATTCAGACTGTAATAGAAATTTTAATAACTTTGTGGAAAATCAAACTGTGAAATGCTGAGTTGAAATAAGATCAGCGAGGCATTTCGGTCAAAAGTATTAATAGTTGTATTATAGTCTGAAACAGCCGTAATGACTGTCTTTTAATAACTTTAACATACAAAAGTGAAATACTTTGTATAAGTATCAATAATTGCAATAATCAAATCGTTTCCTAAAGTAAATAGTTCGATGTTTTTCGCCGAATTAGTGAAAAAATTTAGAAAATGTAGTGGACATGTTAATCCCATCGAAGCTGTAAAAACTTTTAGTTGATAATAGTTAAGTTCATTATAAGTCGACGCTATTATTGAAACCCTGAAGGAAATATTTTAGGAGAAATAAAATGAAAAATTAAAAATATTTAGACAGACTGTGGCTCAGGGTATTAAAAATTTGTTTTAGAACTGCTTTTGTATTAACTTTTATTTAAAAAGAATGCTTGCATTAATAAAGCAATCGAAATTTCGCCAACTTGCATTTAATAAATGTAATTAATTTAAAAAATAAGCTTTACTCGTGAATTCCCGGGAACACGATATTTTGATTCCCGCTTCCCGGGAAAAGCAACACTCCGAGAAATCCCAAACCCTAATTGCATCTCACAATCAAACAAAAATAAATAAGACACCGTTTATAATTACTCGACATAATTTGTGCAAAATTGCAATCATGCATAAATTATTGGCTTTTTCACAATGAACTTGTACTTGCAATACTTTTAATAAAGCAAAATTGCATGAGTCAGGTCATGCAATTATGCAGTACCGTTAATAGTAGAAAAGTTTTATATCAATAAGTTAGTATATAAGATTAATAAGAACATTGTTCAATTACATTTCTAAAAGAAACCAAATTGTAAAAGAAAAATTGATTTAACCATCTCCACGCAGCCAAGTTCAAGTGTTTGAGTTGCAGCAATAAATCTTCCTGGTGAATCGCCATGAAGATAATGGAGCATAACCATAGTCAAAACAAAGTATATTTTAAGAATTTAAAACCAGTATTTTGTATGGTAATACTGGTTTTAAATATAGGGTGTTTTTTTAAGCCCGATATAACTTGAAATTGTAAAAAATAACACAAAAAATTAAATTGTAATCAAAATTTTTTTTTTATTCGAAAGATCAATACGTGACATTAACATTTGAAAATGATTTCGGGCATATGGGCACCGCGGCTGTTCTTGACGAAGCGCATTCTGGAAGTCCAATTTTGGGCCACTTTTTCGAGCACTGCTGACCGTATGTCACGAATAACACGAACAATTGGATCTTCTTCCACACTTTCGTTTACAGCGGCGATATTCTCTTCACTACGCACATTCCTTCGACGTGTTGGTGTTATTGCATCCTCTAGAGAGTATGTGGTACGAAATCTATCCACAGTTCGACGAATGGCTTGTTCAGATGGACGATTATTTACGCCATAAAAATGACGAAGTCGTCTATAAGTTGCGCGAATCGACGACTGATTTTCAAAGTAAATTTGGATAATTTCAAGCGTGAGTCTATTCATGATGATTTGTCAGAGTATACTGAAACAAATAAAAAAAAATGTTTTATCAAAATTTAATTTTTTGTGTTACTTTTTACAATTTAAAGTTCTATCTAGGTTAAAAAAACACCCTATACTTAAAAGTACACTTTGTTTTGACTATGGTTATGCGCCAATATAAACAGAGTAAACAAACAGTAAAACCTTATTCAGTATACGAGTACATACTGAATTAAACAAATAAAAATTTTTCAAAGAAGAAACTTTAAATTCATAATTTGCATGCATCAGAAATCAGTAATAGCAAATGTTTTTTGCTTATTTAAATTTAAAAAAAATCTCAATAAAATTATCATTAACTTTAAATAAAAATTTATCAACTGCTTAGTTTTCTCTTGTTTCTTTTTATATGAAGTATGTAATTTTATATAACAAAGTGGTATTAAACGCAATTTTAAGCAAATTCGCAGTACCTCGAGTAGTCAAATACCATAAATGAAAGCTTTATTGTTTTTGTACATATGATCTCTGACAGCTTTAGCAAATTTGTTTGAGCTTAATATTGATATCACTTTGCAAATAAATTCGCCTTAAATTGAACGTAAAGTAAAAATTACCGGTGATTCAAAGAAAATAAATAAACACTATGACAGACTATCTTATACACTGAACAAAATTAATATATAAGAACAGTACATAGATTAAAAAATCAGTACATTTGCTGTTTATGCATAAATCAGTACTTTAAACAAAAATTAGTAAATGTACTGGCAAAATCAGTGCAACTGGCAACCCTAATTAAACAACGATAAAAAACGTATGAAGTTAATCAACAACAGCAACAAAAATTTGAGATCAAATAAATCATTAATAATTGAAAATATTAATAATAATACGTCGGATAAAGCTTGCGGCTTCAATGAAGATTGAAAGGAAGTTGGCATTATGAAAATAATAAAATAATGTTTAATACAGATCTAGGCGAATAGGACATATGAAATATAAAATGTCTCCAAGCTTATTTGAGCATTAAAAAAACAAAAACACACACAAAATCCAGTAAATTTTTTGCTCAGAAAGCTGGAAATTATGTTTAATCACAATTGCAATTATGCAATTTTGAATTTAAAATATAGCACACATAAGTTTTATTAGAAATATTAACAAATACCATTTTTACAATTCAGTATACATAAGTAATTTTCTTCCACAAACTTCATTAAGTGTTTTAATTTTTTATGTTACACTTATTTCTATTACCAATCCATACATAATTTTTAATTATTAATTAATTTTTGTATTAACAGTTTGAAGGACCATTCATGAAATATGAAGGGAATAAAACAAAAAGCGGTATAAATTATTTAAATGACAAGTATCACTAAATTTGATAGGGAAAAATAAATAAGGATTAACTATTTTTATTTAAACAACGCAAATAACTTCTATTTTATGTACTATATAATGAATGTAGGGCAATATGGGAATTTCCTAAAATATGATAAAGAGTAATATAAGAAATCTTCTCCATGTAAATATTTTGTCATCTTTAATACAATCGAAAGATTTATTGGCATCTGATTCTAATAATTGTTATCACTAATATATTTTAAGACTTTGTCCTGTCTAAATTTAAATAAATTTGTTTGTAATAATTTTGTATATTTATAAAAAGCTTTTGAAAATGTGTAACCAAAGTAAAAATTAAGAAAAAAGGGATTCGAAATGTGTTTTATTTACATTTCGATTGTAAGAACGACGTTCGAGTAAAAAAAACAAAAAAATGTTTTGTTTCGATTGGTTAACGTTCAACCTTTCGTTTATTCTAATGCTTATAATACACGACATTTTTTGTTTTGTTGTCTGGCGCGTAAACAAACAAAGCTGATAGTTTTCCAACACGAGAACAGGAGATATATAATTGACCATGCGAAAAGCATGGATTTTCCAAATTAATGACGCAAGCACTCAATGACTCCTTGTGACTTGTTTATTGTCATTGCGAATGCAAGCCTCACCTCAAACTACATGCGGTTAAATTCAAATTGCATGTCGGTCAGAATCATTGCAATGCATGGTATCAAAACGTTTCCCCTTCTATACTTTCTTTTAAGAATTTTTGCTTCTATGATGTTGCTCAGGAGTTTTTTCACGGCCAGCCGGGTGTCATTACAAAGGCGTGATTGGTTGATATATCTCAACATTATTATTACTGATCCGACTTTTAGTTGGATATTGTGTGGTGGCAAACCGGGTAACTCCAGCAAAATAAAAAACTCGGTTGAATAGTTGATGGCATCATCTTCGTTAGTAATGGAATCCACCGACTTGTACGTCATCAACTCGTTAGAAACTTCACTTTGAATATTGAAATTCAATTCGTCTTCATCAATATGTATACACATCAATATGTGTAATCTAGTGCAATATGCCTTGATAATACACATCAAGTATAGATACATCCGCTGAAACGAGAAAAATAATGTGAAGCAACAGAATAAATTGCGAAAAGAAACAAAAAAATTTCCAGTACAGAGGGTCGTGTAATACACGCTCTGCATGTTCGCCCCTTCTTCTTCAAACTTCGTCTATCTGTCTTTCAATTTCCCAAATGTAAGAGGGCACTATGCGCCATCGTACATTCATCTCAAGCGATCAATTTGCCATGCTGCAAAACTTTGGCCATTGCAGAATTCTTGGAAATATTGCACGTTAGAGTTTCATTTATTAGCATATTCAACGGCAACTTGAGTGCTGAATGTGCAGGTCGATCGCCTTCCAACAAAGTTGCTGCAATTATAAAGCGATTATATACTTTGTTCTGAGTGTACAACCTGTAAATTTGTTTCAGATGAAACGGTGCAATTTATTTAATTTCTTGAAGCGATTATAATGAACTTACAATAGATTAATAATTCAGAAAAATTAACCACTGTTACAAAAATCCACTTTTTCGCGAGCACTTTAATATATTTTTTTTTTATATTTTTACAACAGAATTTCAACTTAACCAAATTGGTCGTAACTATGTAACAGCGTTGCAAAAATTCACTTTTGCGGAAACACTTAAATATTTTTCTAATATTTTCATATTAGAATCAAAATTTAATTGAATTTTTTACTACCTATCGATTAGCTCTATTTAAAATTGACAATAAGCAGTCAAACAATATTTGCACATGTGGCAAAATAAATTTGATGAATAATAAAATAACGGTATCTGTTAGATAGATTGCCAGCAACACACAATTAAAAAACAAATGAGTTATTTTCATATGATAATTATTAAAACAAAACAGAAAAATCCCTAGTGCATTAAAAAATTGCAAATTGCCTGAATCATAACTTCTCCACGACCAACAAACCAAAAAAATACGTATGTTAGGTATGTCAAAAAAGTGAGCGTAAAAATTCGCGTGGTCAATTAAACTTCTACTCGCATATTTTCCGAACATAAGACGTTATTTTTGCGAAGCTTGTGAGGAATCTATAAAAAGATAAAAAAAAAAATATATAAAAACCCATAGAAAAACACAATTTAAGTTTTGTGCGAATTTTTCAATTTTCAAAGCAACTTTTCCAATATTTAAAAAAAAACTAGAGAATGGGGCAAGCCATTTTCAAGTTATGCTCTTAACAACGGACAGCACTTAATTTTTATTTATATATGTAGATAACGCAAAAAAATGTTACAAGCAGTAATATCACAATTGAGGAACTTTTGAACTAAGAACTTAGGGATTATATACAACAAAATTAGAGTTATATCTATATTCCAATGGAAAATATATGCTTTTCGCGTGGTCAATTGTATGTCGTCTGTTCCTGTGTTGGAAAACCATCAGCTTGGTTTGCTTACGCGTCAGACAGAAAAACAAAAAATGTCGTGTATCGTGTAAGTTTTAACAAAAATAAAATTTTTGAAAAATGTTAATTTTCTTTTTTTTTTAATATGTTTATTTACTTAAATAAAAACATCGCAATCAAATTAAATTTTTTTTGGCTTGATCAAAGGTACTTTGGCCCTATCAAAGGTATTTTGGTCCTTTGAAATCGTCAATTGGGACCTAAAGCAAAAAACTGAAAATGCATCACTGATTCAAGTACGCCCAAAGTTATTTATGTTGTTTATAAATGCATATAGATATGGATGAATGCAGTTATAAATATATATATGTATAAATATCATATTATATAAATATATGTATTAGAGTGGCCGTTATTTTTTTTTTTTGATTTCTTATATTCTCTCTCACCAAATCGGTCCAGTTTTATATTAAAAAAATACAAAAAAAATGAATGGCGATATGTTGTGTTTTAGGGGGTATGTACGTCCTTCAAAGTTGCCTTCAAGCCCATTTTTCAATGTTATTTGTTTGTTTTAAAAAAAATATTTTACAAGAATGTGATATATGGCAACATTTTAGCTCTTCTACTCATCAACATTAGTCCCAAAGAAAGTTTTTTGCTAAAATTAATATTTTAGAAAATAATAAAGAAAATAACAAACAAAATACCAATAATTATATTTACAAAAATTATGTATATTTAAATGGAAATTATTTATATTAAGCATATACAATAAGATCTTATATCTTATAAATTATTTCATAAATATACATATATATAGTCAAAGTAAAACTAAAAAAAAACAAACAAAAAATAAAAAATTACATTGAATAAATGGGCTTGAGGACCAACTTTGCGGGGCGGACGCACACAAATACAACCTACCGCTATGAAATTTCTTTGAATTTTTTTTTTACATAAAACTGAACCGGTTTGGGGCGAGAGAATAGAAGAAATAAAAAAAACTTCTCCATACAACTAACGGTCACTCTAATATGTACAAGTATATATACATATACATATGTATGTGTTTGCTATAAATATCTGTAGGAAGGGGTTCTTTCTGCTATGAAACAACATATCTTCTCTCTGTTAATTTTTCTATCCATCGAATTGAAATTTCTTTTGTCTTAATTTCTTCTACGTAGTTCGTTTTGTTTTCTGTTTTCATATACACTATGCTTTTGATAGTGATTGCTTTTGTATTTTGATGCCAATGTGAAATAAAAAATTTAGTAAACAAAAAATAAAATATACACAAAAGCTTAACATTCATCTACATATTAAGAGTACAAACCAACATTCATACATACAATCTAACACTACAACACTACGTGTCTTATATTCATATCCCAACAAACATACATATGTAAGCTAATATTAACATAAATGTGAGAAAAAGGCCAAGTTCCTTTCCAAGATTTCGGCCATCAAAAGTAGTGAGACAAAAATGTTGACCAAGTTCTTGTTTGGCACAATACCTATCACTGAAATATGCTATGCATTATATAAATTAAAATATACATACATAATTCTCTCCTTTTTTAGACAGGTGAAAATATTGCCAAGTTAGCAGACTATCTTAAAATTATATGACACCCTTACGATTACAAATTTATATAATGCATAGCATACTACAGTGAAAGGTATTGTGCCAAACAAGAACTTGGTAAAATTTTTTATCTCACTACTTTTGAATTTATGTTTTTGTGAGGATCTGACTACTTTTTGATAGCTTTACTTTAATAAAGCTTTTTAAACTTAAATGTCTAGTCTGCTATATTTCTGTTCATAATGACTGCGCCAGTTGAAAAAAGTAGAATTACATAAAATAATAGGTTAGAGTGTGATGGGTGCACTATTGTGTCATTATAAGGACCCAATAATGTACGAACTTTTTTGAGAGTCATCTGAGTAGAAATATGTAAAATATAGCGTAAATTTTAGTGGGAGTGACCAAGCATAATTTCCTAAAGTCTGCTTAGAAACGCAAAATTAAATGCTAGCATAAGTGCAATGTGCATGCAAAGTTTCAATAGAGTAGCATGTGTTTTAATTTTTGAAATTTGCGATTTTTCTAGTTGGTAACTTAACTAAGCCTATTTGTTTGCTAAATTTCAGTTCTCTACCGTACGTGGCCCTACCTCCCTAATATAACAATCGGTGCTTTCGGATTTTCCCAGTTCGTAACTCACCCCTTAACTTAAATTCTTATTTTCGAGGTTAATGTGTCCATGCGCCCCGATTGAATTTTCCAGGATTTTATATATTTCTTGGTGATTTCTGATTTAGACTAATTTGTGTATCAGATTTAAGCTTTCTAATGAAAATGTTATAGGTGTTACCCCCCACCCTTTTCATCAAATTTCAGCTCTTTAGTGCCAATTTTTTTATGGGCGTATTTCCTCCCATTTTTTAAAAGAACAAATTTTTTGGCCGGTGCTTATCACTCGTGTCAAGTTTCGTTGGAAACGGATAATAATAAATATATAAATAGAGTATTTAAATTTGCTGAGCCGAAGTACATGAATAAAGGGGTTCTTTCAACGAAAAATTATAGCCTTGCATTATAGCAATATCAATGCCAAATTTCAATAAAATCGCTTGAGTTAAACGCCTTATATTTGTTTTTGGATTCTGAGCCTTATGGGCGTAGCCCCGCCCCCTTGGTTAAAATTTTCAGGTTTTCAGATTCAAGGTGGTTACTCACCTAGGCTTAGTTGTGTAACCAATTTCAGCTCTCTAGGTGTAGCGGAAGTGCTTCATAATATTTATGAGCTAGTCAGTCAGTGAGTCAGTCAGTCAGTGAATATGTCTTAAAATATGCACTTTTGCACCTCCATATCTCAGGAAGCTTTTATTGTACAACTTTCCAACTTCGCATATGAGGTGAAATGAATTAATTCTAATTATGTAAAAAAAATTTGAATTTTCGGATGGTGGTGAACAAAGTTAAAATACGACGTACGGCTTCCTGTAAATATACACACTGCGTGCATTGGCCAGAACTTGGCCTGGCGGACTACCGTACGTCTAGATCATAATCAATCAAAAACACGATTTTTAGTTTTTTGATGATAAGTACTTTTGGATTTTCGAGGAAGATATATGTAAAATTATTCATTTACATTAGCTAAGTGAATAGAGATGCTGGTTTCTAAAGATTTTTGTTTGATTCTTTTAAATTTTTTATGTTTGTATATTGTGATCTATTTTGCCGCCCACACATTACACAAGTCCACTGCACTAGTCTGGCACTGTAGGGATATAACTTTTTAACAATTTTTTAAAATATCAAAATTGGCATAGCACAGTCCGATAGAGCATAAAAAACTATAAGGGAACGTATATTAATTTTTTCGCGAAGATCAAAAAAGTTCACACACCAGCCGAGATGGAGTTTTAAAAATTTTTAATTTTCTTTTTAGCTAAGATAAATTAATAATATGATTATTTAAAACAATAAATAAATAAAAACTTTAAATCTTAAATTTTTATATTTCAGTAACTAACTCATAATTTTTCTTGTTGTTGTTATACATATACTATCGGTCTAATTCATAAAAAATATTTTAGGTTTATTACAGGTTTATTTGACAAATTTCCCATAGAAATATGTCAAATAAGCGCTTAATAAACCTGAATTATTTCTTATGAATAAGGCAGTATATATGTAACTTTGAGTAATTTAAAAAACCAATTGGTGCGTGAACTTTTTTGAGAAAAATTACAGAAGATTCTGATTTTCGTGGTTACTAGGACATGGTTGACTTCATGGTACCACGCCAAAAAATTGGTTATACCCGTACTGTACAGTGCATTTGTATAGTGTATGGGGGTGGTTGTGCTATTTACGCAGTGAACTGAGTAAATATAAAAACGATTTTGATATTTGCTCAAATTTATAAAACTGTACAGTGAACTTGTGTAGTGTATTTTGCAAACAGTGTTGTCAGATTTATTTTCAGCTTTCTCGCCAAATTACTTGTCTAATATCGCCAATGTAATAAAACATTAAATTTTAGCTACAAAAATATTTTTATTTTGTAATTACATTACATTAAATACTTACTGCCTAATTCATAAAAAAATAATTCAGGCTTATTTAAGAATTTCATGGGAAATTTGTCAAATAAACCTGTAACAAACCTAAAATATATTTTATGAATTAGGCCGTTAATACTTAACAATAACTTATTCCAAAAGATCAATATAAATAGGATAATAGAAAATTGAACTTAAACACCAAGATCAACATTAAATGTAAATCTTCTGATAAAACTGAAGTGGTAAGTACCAGCAACATCGTCGTAATCATGCATTTTAGGCGAGAACTCGTGCAGGCTTTTTGGAGCTTCATTATAAAAATGTTGGTTTCAATTTAGAAAAGGAAGTTTTCCTCACTGTGTTTCATAAACACCAACTAAGATTTTGTGGTCTATAATTTTGTTTAAAACTTCTTCAATTTCAAAAAATTTTGTTTGACATAAAGAGTTACAACATTTATAATCTTTTGCACGAAATATTTTATATTGAAGAAGAAATTCCTTATCTAAAAAATTTCATGTTTTTAACAATATTCTATTTCATTGAAATCGTAAAAATGTAGCCAAAAATCGCCATTTCAAAATTTTGCAAACGCTCAGTTGTGTCGTGATTTTTTGAGAGTTCAAAACAAAAAATGAGCGCAGAAAAAATATTCTGGACAGAGTTGCTAGCATTATATATCTTATAGCGGTGATGTCAAAAATAAAATTATAGTTGTATGTATGTGTGAGAAATGTTGTCTCATTCGTCTCTGAAGTACATAGAACAAAATAAATATTTGGAACAAATGCAGTTTGTAACGCAGCTTAAAATAAATAAAAAGGAGCCTATGTGAGAGCAAATTAAAAAAATATGAAGAAAAAATTAAATAAAAAAGTTGACGGCTACCCCTATTTTCCGACTTATGGGGCTCTGAACTTTTCATAGGAAACTGTGAAAAATCTTTAAAAATTAATTTAAAAAAAACTTATCTGATAGTAATGTTAAACATAAGAAAAAACATATATCCCGAGTTATTACTCTTTAAAGATTAAATAGAAAGAAAATGCTCAAAATGTCTTTTAAGTACATATTCATTCCTTTCCTTAAAAGTTTTGTAACATAAAACACATTGAATATCGTGGAAAGCATTGGTGACCATAGAATACTTTTCTCATACCACCTCTTTTCTTTCACTGTATCTATGAAGAATTTAACACACTCGCTATGCGTGTGTTATCGTCGCTGTCTCATTGACTACTAAATGAAAGAGATTAAGAATGTGTGTGATTTTAGCTAGCACAATTCATGATACAATAATACAGCTAACCTTGAAGCTTTGCAAAGACAAGAGGAAACGCAAGTACATATCTCTTGTTTTCTCTTGGTTTTTTGACAGTTGTCATCGCAAAACAGCAATAAAAAGCCCTGTTGTTTTATTTATTGTATGTACATTTGTTGTAGATTCGCGGGTACCTATATTATTGTATCATGGCACAATTGTGGTATGAAACTGACATCAATGTATTATAGCCTTAAAACATTGGTGCGCACTCTGAATGTATTGGTGAACAGTCAATAAGTATTAGATTTACTTTTAAAAATTAATCCCTACTAACGTGTATGCTTTTGCAAATTACGAAATCGGAAAATATAGTATTATCTGACGCGTCTTCATTGTTCAAATATGCGCAAGTTGAAGAGTATTCCCCTCAATCCATTGACAAATCGAAGAAAGTAAAAAAAATTCCTGGTATCCAAAAATTGCACTCGTTTTCTTGCGATGCGCAGAGTAGTATCTGAGCCAAAAAGCTGGCCAAAAAGGCAAAAATTTATTTAAAGAAAAATCTTAAGAAACAAGTACACAGCTCGATGCACCAAAAAAAAATTTCACAGTATATTGTAAATTTTGAAGATTTTAAGTTGCGATTTGTAGCTCTGAGATACTACTAAGATCAGGAAAGTGAAAAAAATAAAATGAGTTTTTAAAGTTTTTTTTTCGGTTTCAGCATGTTTATATGATTTTTTTTGTGGCTAAACGAATAAAGGTATTACGTTAATTTTTTTATTTGCTGAAAGATTTGATTAAAAGCTATTTTTTTATATTTAAACAGTGATTCGTTAACATTACAATTGCCTAGTACTTCTTCATATAAGTCAGCGATATCATCCCCTTCTTGCTTGTGTACATCACTTAACAAAGTTATCACTACATATAACAGTAGTAAAAAACCCAAGGTCCAAGTCGGAATGGACAGATATATAACCGTGGTAAAGCGTGGGCGAAGCCCAAATTCTTAAAAAATTCTCCAAAGATGTCTAGGGATAACAGCGCATCACCTACTAATCGTGAAAATCGGTTGTCATTATTACAAGAGAATAACGACAAGCTCGCTTCATCATCGCAAAAGTCATTTAAGCCACCACCTATCTATCTGAGAGAAAAATTCTAACGCGCTTCTAAAAAAAACTATTGTCGGCCATTAGTGAAAATACTTTTCACATTATTCCAATTAAACGAGGTAATATTGATGAAACTAAGATCCAAATATATGATGAAAAAGATTTCCGAAAAATTATTAGTGAATTTGAAAAAAATAAAACAAATTTTTACACTTACCAACTTAAAAGTGCTAAAGGCCTACAAATAGTATTAAGAAGAAGAAGTAAAATGTGCTCTTATCGACCAAGCATTTAAGGTAAAAAATTTTACTAATATAATTAACAGAGAAAAGGTCCCCTAAGGCCTATTTCGGGTAGAACTGGAGCCGAATGACATACAATTAAAAAAAATGAAACCCATCCAATTTACAGCGTAAAGTTTCTCTTACACCGAAAAATCACAGTTGAAGAGCCACGTAAGCGTTCAGGTCCCGTACAGTGCCACAATTGCCAAGAATATGGCCACAGAAAAACTTACTGCAAATTACCTACAGTTTGTTTTATCTACGGTTAATTGCATGGTTCTGCTAGCTGTACAAAGCCAAAAGATAAACCTGAAAAAAATGTAGTAATTGTGGAGGTAATCACACTGCTAACTACAGAGGATATCCTGTATATTCTTCCGTTAAACAGACTATGGGACAAAAACCTAAATTAGCTCCAGCTCAATCAGCAAAAGCTTTCTACGCCAATTTATTTTCCAATGAGTAGTACTTCACGTGTATTGTATGCCGATGCTGTTAAGATAAATTCTTTTCCCACGCAGAAATTCAACAAATACTAACACCAGCTTTAATTTCAGTCGCCTTGAAGCCACTATTAATAATCTGGTGCAAACTATAAACAACTTTACTACAAATATGACTAACTTGATGCAAGAAATGCTGCGAATGCTGAATACACCGCTTCTAGCATTAATTAACAAGCCATAAACTCGTTAAAAATATGTTTCTCGAATGCAAACGGCATTCGCCAACATAAAAATGAACTTGAGCACTTCCTCACGGGGAAAAAAAATTGATATAATACTGGTCTCTGAGACTCTTTTAACTGCAAGAAGCTTATTTAAAATAAATCTTTACACTCTATGTGATTCAAAGGACCCTAAAGGAAGAGCATGCGGTGGATCGGCAGTTTCAATAAAGTCAAGACTCAAGAACTATATTTTTGATAACATTTGTGCACAACCTCTACAAGCAACTAATATTTGTGTTGAAAAGTTTTGTACAAATTTTGTTATATCATCAATTTACTCAATCACTGAGGATCAATACGAGGATTTTTACAAATCGCTTGGACCTTGTTTCATAGCAGCTCCACAATGCAAAACATACGTTCTGGGGCTCGCGGCTTATTACACCTAGAGGAAGAGCGTTGTTCAACACAATTTCAAAAATTGGCTTGGACTTCATTTCGAGTAGGAAGCCCACTTACTGGCCTACGGATATCCAAAAAATTCCGGATGTTATAAATTTTTTCGATTTAATTAATGTCGAAGCTTCCTTAGATCTCTCCTTCGATCATTCTCCCACAATCGTTACAATCTGTAACCCACTAAGAAGAGTTGTACCTCACCCATATGTAAAGATGATCAATCGTGTTAATTGGCTGGGATTCAAAAAATATGTAAGTAGTTATTGCACGGAAAATATTAGGCTAAGAACACACGCTGATATTGAATCTAACATTGCCAATCTTAATGAAAATATTAAGCAGGCTGCTGAGCATGCCACTACCTCCCATCCGCAGACTGGGTTTAATAGAATTTATTCTACGGATATTGAACTTCTTGTATGTGAAAAAAGAAGGGCTAGAAAGGAATGGCAACAACACAGATCACCACAACATAAAATCAGATTTAAAGAGTGCACTAAAAGACTCCAAGAGTTGCTTACATATGAAAAAACTGCATCTCTTTTAAAATTGTCTGAAAATATCGAAGTCACACCAGCATCTAATTACTCTTTGTGGCGCGCTGAAAGAAAGCTTAAAACACCCGTTGAGTTTAAACCACCTCTGCGCACATCCACCGGAGGTTGGGCAAGAAGTGATACGGAAAAAGGTAACTTGTTTGCAAAGCATTTAAAATCCGTATTTACCCCAAACACATGCACGGGCGCTGCTCATTTGCCCTGCGTAGTTGCTCTACCCCCTCGACCCTTAAAATTTAAGATGCATGAGGTACAAAAACTAATTGCTGAACTCAACCCCAAGAAGGCTCCAGGTACTGATTAAGTTAGGAGTATGATGCTGATGAATTTTCCATGCATTGCAATTAGAATCCTTCTATTTATTTTTAATTCCATATTACGACTAGAGTATTATTCACACCATTGGAAGCTTGTCAAGGTCTAAATGATTCCAAAGCTGGGAAAAGGCCTAACCAAGGCTGAATCATACAGGCCAATAAGTCTACTATCAACAATGTCAAAATTTTTCGAAAAAATGCTCATGACAAAATTGTCCCAATTCTAACTAGTAGTGGGTGCATCCCAGACCATCAGTTTGGTCTTAGGAGACAGCATAGCACCATTGAATAAACGCATAGATTGGTTCAATTTGTAAGAAGAACACTTGAAGAAAAGAAGTATTTTTCTGCCCTGTTTATTGACGCTTCTCAGGCCTTATTTTAAAATAGAAATCATATCTACCAATAAATTTTTTGAACCTACTGGAAAGTTATATTACAACCCGGAAGTTCACGGTTGTTGAAGGAGACTTCATGAGTGTGTCCGAATATATATCATCCGGTGTGCCCCAGGGGAGCATACTGGGCCAGTTTTGTATTTGATTTATACTTGTGATATGCATTTGAGCAGCAATATCCATACATCTACACTTGCCGATGATATAGCCTGCCTTAGTATGCACGAAAACCCTCACGAGGCTTCCCGATATCTACAAGAACATATTACACAGCTGGAACTATGGTTAAACTTAAGGAGAATTAAAGTAAACGAACAAAAGTATGTTCAGGTAACATTTGCCCTGCGAAGTAATACTTGTTCCCAAATTCGTATCAACAATCAAGTTGTTCCTCAACATTCACATGTGAAATATCTTGGTATACACCTCGATCGACGGCTTACATGGAAACACCATATTGACTCAAAGCTAACACAAATGCAACTTAAATTAACTCAGATACATTGGCTGATTGGGAGAAATTCAACACTTAGTCTAGATTGTAAACTTTTAATATACAAGTCGCTTTTAAAACCAATATGGTGCTACGGAATACAGCTATGGGGCACTGCTTCAGCTTTCAATATAGAGAGAATCCAACGAAGGCAAGCCAAGATTTTAAGACTAATAACATCGGCTCCATGGTACATCAAAAATTCAAATTTACATCGTGATTTAAATATGTTAACTACTTAACAAAACTCCAGTCTCATCCTAATCCACTTGCTTGTAACATCTTGAATTTTACTGGACACATCCGCTTAAAAAAGAGGGACACTATGGCTCTAATACTCAACACTCCAGATGAAACAGCTTGAAAATATTTTTGTGCTTAATACGATATTTACGTATTATTGATTACCATCACTAAGTTTATGCCTGACACTCGTTGGGCCTAATTATTATATATAGATTTAAGATTTGAATACTTATTGGTTGTTAATTTTTTGAAGATACAATAAATAAATATACGCATGGAAAAAAAATATTTAAAAAAAAAATTATCTTGAATATTAATGTTAAAACAATTCGTTTAAAAATTAAAAAAAAATTATACACGTTTTTTGCAAACAAAAAAAGAAGGCTTTTTAAAATGATGGTAGTTACATTTAAAATTATGTTTTATACCAAAATAAAATTCGGAATATATAATTTTAGACGCAAAAAAGCTGAAAAGTTTAATTTTTTTATATTAACGCACAAGTAGTACATTTTTTTAATATATTGATTATTTTTGCAAGTAATCGGCCCTGTTCTGTAAACTGATCGATTTCAAACCGCAAGATTTTAGAAAACTAACTCTGAAAATAGAAACATTTTTTTAGTTTTTTTTTAAATTATTTTATTATATAGATTCTCAAATATCATATCTGAAAAGAAATTATCATGTGTGATTTTAAACATGTCTGCAGGAACATTATTAATTTTTTGAAAACGAGAAATTTACTCGGATTCGGTTTACAGTACAGGGTTGAATATTTTTGTCACCGCACACATAAGGAGGCGGGGACGAAAATGGTATTTTACGGTCTCCTTGGTCCAAGTTTACGGTTTAGAACTTTCGCCGACATTAAAAGTTGCATTTGCAAAACAAAAGTATTGGAAAAGTTAAAAAAAAATTTGTTTTTTAGACGTAAGGTTAGTTTCTCACGGGTAATTTTTCCCCCTTTATTCGATTTTTCTTATTTTAAAGCTTTAACAGCTTATGAATATAAGAGACAAATTTCTGCCAAGTTTCATTGAGCTAAGGGAGCTCAATAACTTTTCACGAGCTATATAAACTAAAAAAAGTAATAGACAGCTTTTTGGCTCAAATACTCCTCTGTGCTATAGTATTGAAATAAAAGCAGCTCGGACTGCGTATTCACATAGAGAATTTTTTTAATTTTTATTAATAATATCCATTTTATATTTTGAAGAACAAATTTGCTTAAAAGTTACTAATAACTAAATAGTGGAATCATTGTAGAAAAATGTCACGTTCGAAACGTCACGCATCGACCCAGATTATAGCTTAAAAAAATATACAATCACGAGATTTTTTTGCCAAGCCAAACGCATTTAAAAGTAAAATGTTTACCTAAAATTCTAAAGTTAATTGCAGTACGAACCTATCTTAGGCTTTGATGAATTTCTCCTTTCTAAGCTTGAGCATGAAAACTACTTCCATTTTTGTCGCGTTCAAACCTCTCCTTTTTTTGCCATTTTCTTTTCTTCCTACTTCTATTTGCTGTCCACTTTAATATAGATTCTAGTGCTCCCTATAAGTTATAACTTAGAATAAAAACTAAGCTGAAAATGTTTTTGTATTTTGTTTTTTTTTTATATTTTAAATGCATATAACAATCACGTTCGAATCCAGAAAAATACCCATACACTTTTTAATGCTACTATTATGTATAGTTAATATATGTGTGTACATATATTTATATCACCAACATCAACAATTTGCTAAAGAATGTTTTCTACTTGTTCTTTTATTGAAAGTAAAAAAATATTCGTTTGCTTGTAAATGTGTATAAAAACGTATACTTTTTAACTAATTTACATTCGAGTTTTAACCCTCGACCAAAAATAGGGTGCTATTAGTTTGTAGTATGTGTCTGTGTATCAGCCAGAATCTGTTTGTCTGTATGGTTTGTTAATAGAAAAAATTTAATTAATACACGTTTTTTTTTGCAAACTTTTTTAAAATTATTCGAGTAAATTTTTTTATTCTTGGTTCGTTCGAATATTCGAACAAAAGTTATAAATTATTCGTCCGTTCGAACAAGAAAAATATTATGAAATTTCATTTGAACAAACATAAAGCACGAATAATTAACAACACTAATGTGTGAACACAAATATTTTTGTACATACATATCGCTCATATACTCAAACAACGTCATAACCAAAAAAAAATTATATTTAAGGCATGATACAATAATATACATAGGTACCCGTGAATCTACAACAAATGTACAATAAATAAAACAACAAGGCTTTTTATTGCTGTTTTGTGAAGACAACTGTCACAAAACCAAGAGAAAACAAGAGACATGTACTTGCGTTTCTTCTTGTCGTTGCAAAGCTTTATTTGAATTAGTACAGTTTTAATAGTCACCATGAGCGTGTATTGGTAAAACATGATTGCATGTTCTCTTTTATTTGCAAAACTTGTTTGTATTAGTACAGTTTAAAAGGAACTGTTACAGTTTAATAGGTTCTGGATTGGTAAAACGTAAACAACAATTGGCAGATCACATCACGAAACGAACTCTATCAGTTGGCGCTTCAAGGTTACCTGTATCATTGTATCATGATTTAAGGTAATGATGCAAAATTAATGCTCATATCTTTTTTCATATTGTGTAAAAAGTTCATACAAGCATCGATGCTTGTATGAACTAGCGCGTTTCGCGCTAGACTTAGCGCGTTTTAACTATGCCAAACGCGCTTTTTTTCGTCTTAGCGCGTTTATTAAAAAAAGCGCTAAATTAGCGCGTTTTAAATAAAGTCATCATATCAGTTCAATATTTTTCCCCCTTTTTTTGCTTACACAACTCATAAAATTTTTTAAATTTATTAATGATTCAGCTGTCGCAAATAAAATTCCCATGACTGTGGTTAGAATTAAAAACGCATTTTAATACTGTAAATTTCACAATTAAAAATATCTACTCGTACTCCTGACTAAAAAAGTTTATTTAACTTATTAAGCATCTATTCTAGCTGAAGTACAAAAAGCATTTGAATCGCAAAACTATTCGACAATTTATATAAGTTGTTACAAAGTTTGACAAAAAAATAAAAATTAATAATTATTTTGATTATTTGGAAGGCTATTCTGATTCTATATTAAGTGATTTTTTTTTATTTAGGATATAATTTCGAAGAAATGATATTATTATGTCAGAAAAGAGCTACTAAAAAAATTAATTGTATATACTAATACACATGTACATACATCGACTTTTATTAAAATTTAATTTAGCGCGCAGGAAAATAGCGCGTGTCTATAAATAGTTGGCAATGCTATAACTTAGCGCGTTCTAGCGCGTTTTGCCAAGGGGAACAGCGCGTTTGGGTTATAAAAAGTTGGCATCGCTGCATACAAGTATCTTATTTACTCAACTCTTTGGAGAAAAATAAAGTTTTCTCTTTTCATTAAGTTGTGTGCAGGGCTGCCAGATAAAATTATCGAAAAATCGTCGAAATCCCGATAAAACATAAAATAATCGTCATTTCATACCTGAAAAATCGTCAGAAAAATCGGACAAATGAAAATGTACTTTTTTTTTAACATGTACATATGATAATTATAAATTTTTTAATAATTTATGTAAAATAAAAATAATAATAATTTGTTTCAGAGATCCTGAAGATGAACTATAATGGTTCGAAATATATAGATCAATAATTAACACCTTAAATACGTAATTTTATTTAACCGAATCAAATAGAAGCAGCAACACAATACTTCATCAATTAATATATAACGTATAGGTATGTTTTATTTTATAAATGTATGTATTAGGAAGTAAAAACATAATAATTTATGCTCATACATTAATTTTACAAGCAGCCATTCGCATTGTTTGATGCCGACATTTTTAATAGGAACTTGACCTTTTTCAGAATTATGTTATTTGAGCATATCAGTTTACACAGAGATCAATATATCGTTGGTCTCAATTAGAAAAGCCCTAACTCAAAAAATGTTAACTTTATAGGAGAAAGTAAAACAAAATAAAAAGTTAATATTCAATATGTAACGTTTTTGTACAACTGTTTGTAAAAGCGTTATTTTTACACTATTGCAATAAATTTTTGTGACATGGTGTATTTGTGTGAAATGTATTGTAATCACTGGAAAACTTACGGCCTGGCCCACTATGTCGACAAGAAAGTTTCTTTCGCTTACTTACATTGAAAACAAAAACAAATTCTCTTATTTTGTATTTGTTTTCAACATAAGTAAGCGAAAGAAACTTTCTTGTCGACATTGTGGGCCAGGCCGTTAATTTCGTAAAAACTACGAGGTAGGGTCTTTCTACTTGGGACTATCGATATGTGTAAATGTATATATAAATAAAATTTCTTTTAATTGAACCCATATACATATGTATGTACATACTTGTATACATATTTATGTATGTATGTGTTCTCATTTATCGCAACAATAGAGTATTGACTCGAAATTTCAAAATTGGAAGGGTAACTTTGAATAATAAATGCCAATATTCTATTGTTATTTAAAGCTAAACCATCTACAAATTTTTTTTTTTAATTAAATAATAAATTATTAAGAAAGAGTCTGCAAGCCTACAACAAAATCTTTTATTGTGTATGTATGTATATGAATTCTAACAGTAGATTTTTCATAAAAATTTGCCCTATTTGGATTATTGAAAAATCGTCTATTTTAGGAAAAAAAATCGTCAAATGGGCATTTTGCTATTTGGTCCTAATTTACACTATGCAAGTCTTATTGGTAAGCTGATTAGTTTGTTAGGAAAGAGGGACGACGGAAAAAGAAACTTTACTGTTCCCCTCGTCGCTCTCTCCGTCAAACTAATCAGCTTAGCAATAAGACTTGCATAGTGTAAATATGGACTTTCGACACCAAAAATCGTCAAAATGACGATAAATCGTCACATCTGGCAGCCGTGGTTGTGTGTAAATTGAAAACTTTGAACTCGTTTTCTGGCAAACAAATTTTTTTTTTGAGTTGTGATGTTGTTTTAGTAAATGAGCGATAGATATGTGGATTACAATAATGACCTCTATATCTCTAAATATTTTCATTTCAATGTACATATCGTCGGTTTTCTTTTTAAACCACGTAAGCGCCAACAACTCATTTTTCAGGAAACGAAAAAATGTTAAAAACTAGGGAAAGGATTTTCATGTAAATACATGTTTTCTGTCGTTAGTGGTAGTTCAACGTAAATAACAAAGAGGAAATGGCATCGATTTTTTAGTGCATATTTTTACATATTTTAACATAAATACATATTTTTGCATATTTCATTATAAATGTAGATTTTTAATACATTTTTTAATTGTTTCATGCTATAAAGCAAATTTTGGTATTTTTTGATTATTTGCAAAGTAGTTTTGCAATTCTTACGACTGTGTGAGAACAAAAAAGAGGAAAACGAAAACAATTTCAACTGGAATGAAAAGTCAATTCATTTAAAAAATTCAATACAAGAAATAAATACAAAATCATGGGATAAAAGCACTTTTAAACCCAAAAATGTTTGTGCGTAATTTTTTTTTGTGCTCTTTGCCGGTTCCGTATTAATTTCATGTGGATAGAAAGTGTTTTTAAAAGCTCCTTTGCTTGTTGCAGCCTTTAAAAAAAAATATTCAGGGATACGAATCCCCCACAGCATATACTAACTAGATTATATTTGCTAACTGACATATTCATAAGAAAATATTTCAGGTTTATTAAGCGCTTATTTGACATATTTCTAAATAAACCTAAAATATTTTTTATGATTTATAACGTAAAAATTTAAATCGGGGGTTATTATGTATCTCTATTCGAAAAGGAAATCATTCGTACTTGTATACTTATACATTGTATTTCTAAAATGTTTTCTTTGGAATCGAAAAACATAATAACCTCCCAGGTATTCGAATTTCTCTGGCGTCAAAAAAGTAACAAATCAAATACTACAAATTTCATGTTTTTTCCATACATATTACGGTTTGTATGGGAGCTACAATAAGGAGCAGAGATAGAGCTTTGAGTTCTTTAAAAGAAATACTCGTATTGGTTAACTCTCTATGGGCATGCGTTAACCACTTATGGTCCGAAAACCAAGTTAGGCTCAGAACGGCTTTTATTATAGAAGGCATGTTTACATATCGAGATAGAGCTTTGGCATACAGGAAAAAAGCTGAATTTTATTAAAATATTGGGGCTCGAGGAACATTTGTGCTGCATAAAACATATAGTTTTTGAGTTGCATGACGAAAGGTGTCGATTTTACCGAAGTTACTGACTTTGAGAGCCTGACGCCGCACCAAAGTACTCCAGTGGCTTGAAACTTTTCAGAATTTTACTTTATTTCAAAAATAAAAACTTTGTGGGTAAGACTTTAATGTTTTCAACTTTAAATACAAAAACAAATACATTTTGCATACAAATGTTATTTTGTATGGCGCTTACGAGGTTTTGGAAATGGCTTTAGTTTTTATTTTTAATACAAAGTTTTCAAGATGAGAATGCAATCGGGTGGAAAATGTTATTTTCTACCGTAAAAACCAAAAAAATAAATTTTGAAAAATGGCGCTTACGTGGTTTAAGAAGAAACGCGACGATATGTAGTCTATTTAAAAATATGTATGTATAGGGTGTTTTTTATTGAGGTATAGAACTTTAAGTTGGCATCACTTTTTTAA
Organism: Nowickia ferox; assembly: GCA_936439885.1. Classification (NCBI taxonomy): domain Eukaryota; kingdom Metazoa; phylum Arthropoda; class Insecta; order Diptera; family Tachinidae; genus Nowickia; species Nowickia ferox. The sequence continues at coordinate 55,177,711 of OW387023.1, forward strand.
CTGGCGGCCATTTTGTCAGCTGTCAAGTGATTAATATTTAGTTTGGTTTGCCATTTCATCATGAACAGGTTGACAAAAGAACAACGCTTGCAAATCGTGCAAATTTATTTCGAAAATAATGGTTCAGTTCGCGAAGTTTACCGCAAGCTCCGTCCATTTTATGGTCGACATAATCGTCCATCAGAGCAATTAATTCGGTTAACCATGGATAACCTGTCAATTGGCCACCAAGATCGTGTGATTTGACACCATTGGATTATTTTCTTTGGGGATATGTGAAGTCGCTCGTCTACGCCAACAAACCAGAAACGTTAGGGGACTTGGAAGCCAACATTCGTGGCGTTATTGCCAACATACGGCCCCATATGCTCGAAAAAGTGGTTGAAAATTGGACCTGTAGAATTGGCTTTATTCGAGCCAGCCGCGGCGGCCACATGCCCGAAATCATATTTAAACGTTAATGGCATAAAATTATCCTTCCAATAAAGCCAAATTGATGGACGATTAAAACGATTTTCTTGTGTTTTATTTCAATTCGAAGTTCTATACCTCTAAAAAAACACCCTGTACATGCATCCACATACATATATATATTTACGTAAATATTTACAGATTTATTAAAATTTTTTTGTATGCTTTGATTTTATTGTAGCCCAACAGGCTTATGTCACCCGCAACTTTGTTAAGACGGCGTCACGGGAATAGCTTCGAAATGGCGACACTTCTATGTAGCATGCTTATTGGAAATGGTTTTGCAGCTGTGGTTGTATCGGGTGTTGCTCGTACAAATACTGTGGAAAACAACCAACGAAGTGTACCCTATCCTCATAAAGTTATTGATATGGCAATTGTAAATTCGAGGGAGGCAAAAGTTAAAACCAAACACAAATATAAATTGCGACCAATACCAGATTTGAACAGTCACTTGAATGAAAATATTAAAGGACTTTTGCGCCAAAAGGCAGACGAGGAACAAAATATACAAGATCAGATCAGAAAGGATAAGGTAGAGGTAATTAATCCCAATGTAAACTCGTTTACGCTGCGTTCGCACCATGTTTATTTTTATGGCAATAGGAAAAAGGGTAAAAGCAATAGCCAGACGTTTCCATTTTCAAATTGTTTTCTTATACATTCGGATCTTGGAACACATACTATGATTTATATTTTCTAAATTTCAACTTATACACCTGTTTAATGCATGTTTTTTAACATCCGAACTCACAAGAAAACATGTGACATGACATACGAGGTGTGTTCAAAACGTATCGCGAATTTTGAATTTTCGCGGGTTACGTTACTCGAATTTTTATCTTTTTGTGGCGCTATGTTGATACTCATGTCTCTCACTTATGCCGACAATTTCGGCCATTTTGAATGTTAACAGCTGCTTTGCTTGTACGTGTTTTGGCTCGTCTTCGATTTTTACCGTGGTTCGTGCGGCAGCTTCCATTAAGATGATTGAGCTTTAGTTTCCAGTTATGACCCTCTGGAGTAAATTTGGGTCGCCGAAATTGAGTAATTTTGGTACGAATTTCGCGGCGACCCTTCTCATGACAAAATCATTGATAAAAATCGAATGGCACGAGCCAATCGATATGTTTAGGTCCTCAACAACTTCTCTAGTGGTGATTCGACGATTGGCCATACCATTTTCTTCACTCCATCAATTTTTTCGTCTGTTGTTGAAGTGCTCGGGCGCTAAGCGGTCTTCGTTGTTCACATCTTCTCGGCCTTCTGAGAACATTTTGTACCACCGATAAACGTTCCAAGATAGCTTCTCCGTATGCTACAGTTAACATTCGGAATGCATCCGCGCACTTAATTTTGTTTTTCACACAAAATTTGATACACGTTCTTTGTTCCATTTTTTTAATAGGTAAAAATCGAAGACGAGCCAAAACACGTTTAAGCAAAGCAGCTGTCAACAAATAACTGAACTTTCAAAATGACCAAAATTGACGGCATAATTGAGAGACATGAGATCCAACATAACGCCACAAAAAAAATTAAAATTCTAATATATGTAACCCGCGAAAATTAAAAATTCGCGATACGTTTTGAACAAGCCTCGTACATATCTGTGGCAACAAATAATAATGGCTAAGTCGAAATTTCTTGTTGTGTTTGATTTTGATATAAAATGTTTAGCCACCGAAAAAGATGCACATTTATTTGGAACAAAACTTAATCTTATAAAAAAAACCTTTTATTAGTTAATATTCGTTGTTTCTAGTTAATATGTTATGAAAAAATCCATTTACAGAAAAATAAAAACTAAAGTGAACATATATTGTAAGGCAAAATAATTTTTATTGGTAGTAAGTCGAGATAAGTGCTTTAGGTTAAATAAAAAATGCGGAAAACCTGAGATAAGATAATTTGTTAAAAGCTTAGTTATATTGTTACGGTTTTATTCTTTAAAAACGCTTTTCCGAGGACTCGAAGATTTGTAGATGAATAAAAGACCCTAGTGTAGTAATTAGGGTTAAGAATGAAACAAGTTTTATTTACCAATACTCTTAATTCAAATTAATCAAGAGGTTAGATACACAAATACAACTTAAATTACTCAAATATTCACAACTGGTTACCACTGCGCCTTCCTCGCTGTTGTATACGCACGTCTCTTAATTGATTGCGCTAATGTTGACGCAATTTCTCTTTGTCTGCTTCTCATCACACACAAGACTCACTCTGCCGACACTCACCGTTGATACACCAATAACAACTCTCAGGCCGACACTCATGCATTAAACACATTCTCCACAGCAGGCTACCGACTACAAAATGTCAAAGATAGAATACACATGTTTATATTTGAGTGATTCTTTTGGAGACAGCAAGGCAACATGGCGGCAGGTTGTTGTCTATGCTGATTTTGTCGTTCTTGTCAAATTAAACTAATTTCTATTTCTTTGGGTACAATGAGAAAATTCAGTGTTGCAAGTATAATACAAAATGTTGAATGAATGTTATCGTACAATTATTTCATATTATTTAACAGAAACAATATCCAAAAATTGATGTAAAGCATAAATTATTCACTTTTATACTTTTACGTCATATAAGTATATTTTGAAAGAGTAATTTAATTTTTATGCATTTATACTTAAATATGAGCTGCAGATGGTGCTGCTGCCGTCTCCAAAATAATTAAGTAGCTGACTACGAGACGACAAATGCTGCTGGCGACATTTGAAGTCGTGTGTTCGTGTAGCCTGCTGTGGTAAATGTGTTTAATGCATCACAGTTGATACAACAATAAAGACTCGCTGTTCTTACTTTTCCACTCTTATACACCTCTATCAGCTCTTTACTCTTCAGTCGACACGATAGAATGATGAAACAGAATAAAGTCTGCAACTTCAGGAAAATCGCTTCCAAATTAATAAAGCCCATAATAACATCGTCGGCAGTAACTTCAAACGATCTTAAATTTTTGTTTTATTTTCTTTGTAGTTTTGTTTATTAAATGTGTGCAATTTATTGACAAGTATGGTAACATTTTGGAGAGAATTCGTATTTATATGTGAGAGCATAAGAAAAAAACGCTCTCAAAATAAAATAGATTCTATCTCACGACTGCTTTCTGCGGCTGCTTTTTTGTGCCAATTTGTATGGAAAAAGTGTTTATGCCGGTATTCCATTTAATGATACACTCCACAATAATCACAATTCAATGGCAGACTTTAACTGTCACTATTCTATAGTGACTATACTATAGTCTCTTCAATTACCAACTCACATATTGTAAAGCACAGACGCAACTATCAACTCACTACTATATTGCAAAAACAGACTGTTATCAACAGGGTGACCGATGACATTTTTCAAAAAGTGGCACAAAAAGGGGATTTAAAAAAAAAGTAGCACCAAATGGAGGATTTATCAAAAAAGGGGCAACGTTAAAAAAAAGAGGTAACTAAACTAAAGTTTTTATTTTTTAATGTATTATGTTCAATTTACTACACAAAAATACCTTTGTTTTATATACCATAATGTTTTATATTATTTTAATATAATTTCTTTTGGATGCCATTTTCTGACGGTTTGGTACCGGAAATCACTGAATTCTAAAACAAGTTGACGACTCCAAGTATTTTTAATTTTTAACATTTTTGTTACTATTGTTATTGTGATTACGAACTAATTTTTTGTATAAATATAATTATTACCACCGTAAATATTGCCATAATACCGTTAAATATCCCATTTAGACTGAACAAGTATGTATAAAGAGCTTGAGTTTATACCAATTGACACCACTTACAGTGGACCAAAGACAAAAACGCTGATGATGAAGGTTTTTGCGGCCTTCGAAAACAGCATGTTAGTCCCTTCTGCTAGTATTTGTCAGCATATTTACAATGAAGTTTGGTGTTATTTGTTCCTTAAAAATTATCACATGTAAATAAGTCAAGTCATAAATATAGAAAGAAATAAAGTCCGAAAAATAGTAATTAAAATTAGATCTACTATCATTTTCATAGTTTTACAAAATGGAAAATATCGAGGTGTTCAATGCAAATATTTGCAGTACAATAAAAATTATAAAAAAGCTAACTTTAAATTTTTTCTTAAACAGAAAGTTTTGCATTTAAGGTGACGATATATGTACATATGTATATCATTTGTTTGAAAATGTGTTTCTATTTGTTTTAATAATATCTGCACTGGGAGTCCCATATTCCAGATGAACATCTTATATATTGAAATATGGAAGCATGGGTTTGCAATTATTTACCTTCGACCTATTTGTTAACTTCTTTTTTCATTAGCGTTAACTTTGGAAAACTACGTTCAGCAGATGTACTGCGGTGGAGTAAAGTAAATATGTAAACAGAAAATGTTAATAGGTTTGAAAATACATACTCGCCAACGCCATTCCTTAAACTTCATTCTTCATGCCAAAATTGTTCAGCATTCAATTTTAAATTTGTGATCATTGTTTTTGTTATTTACTTTGGATTCTAATAAACTTCATTCATTACAGTTACTACATAATTAAACTCTGAAACAAGTTCGAAACAATTTATGTCTTCCATGGAATTTAAAACTAATGGATCCAAATACGTTAGTATGCTAAACTTTTTATTCTTAATACCAACTCTTGATAATATTTCTCCACACAGTTTTTGATAAAAAGTTGAAAGTTTACTTTTAATAATTATTATATACTTCTCAGAAAACCCTTTAGCACACGCATAGGAGTATGTATATCAACTTTCGGCTTCATGGACAATATATACATTTGTCAACGATATCTTTAACGTATAAAATGTTAATAAAATCTATGTTTTCTACTTTTTTACATATTATTTTTTTAACAAAAAAAAGGAGCAAAATATCACAAAAAGTAGCAAATTGTCACTTTAGTCGGTCAAACGGTCACGCTGGTTAACAACTCACAACTTAATTATCAACTAACTTCTGAGTAACAACTGACTTCTAAGTAACGATTGACTTGCCATTGGATGCGTTACCACTTTTTGTAGTTCGCACAATGTCACTAGAATGTTTGAGCAAAGTCTAGACAATCTCATCATCATCTAAAATGTTTTTTACTATTGTTCATGTGGTAACTATGTACATGCGTGTGTATATGCATACATTATTAAACAAGCAATACATGGTGGTTGTTTACCTTAAGCTATGTACAGACTGTTATCAGATCTTACAATATTGTTAGTAAAATGTGCTAAAAATTTCTTACAACCGTGTGAACTGACAATTTTTGGCAGAAAAAGCAGAGATGAAGTTGCTTGGTATTGCAATTGGAATTCTGCTATTTATTTTTAATGTCATATTACGACTACAGTATTGTCCATACCACTGAAAGCTTGCCAAGTTAAAAATGATTTCAAACCCGGGCATAGATCTTACCCAGGCTGAGTCATATAGGCCAATAAGTCTACTATCAACAATGTCAAAACTTTTCGAAAAACTGCTCATGACAAAATTGTCCTCAATTCTAATTGGTAGCAGGTGCATCCTGGACCATCAATTTGGTTTCAGAAATCAGTTTAGCAACATTGAATAAACGCATAGATTGGTTCAATTTAGAAGAAAAACATTTAAAGAAAAGAAGATTGACGTTTCTCAGGCAGTTGATAAGGTGTGGCAAGAAGGTCTAATATTAAAATAGAATAAATTTTCTAATGCTATTGGAAAGTAACATTATTGCCCAGAAAATCACTGTTGTGGAAGAAGACTTCATGAGTGTGCCCGAATCTCTGTCATCCGGTGTGCCACAGGGGAGTATACTGGGGGCCCGTTTTGTATTTGATTTATACTTGTGATATAGGTTAGGTTAGCAGGCTGCTGGTAAGGAAGTTTGAAATTTAGAGTCCAGCTCACTTGAGTCCAATACAATGATCCCTCTTAGTTGAAGAGATGATAGTGAGAGAGGGTAATAAGGAAGGGATAGTGATAGAGAAGACAGGTGGTGAAGGAAGAGATAGACGAGACAACTCTGCTTTTTTTTGCACGCTTTTTTGATAATGCAGTGTTGCAGCGCCTTCTGGTGTCAAATGAGGCGTATTAAATTTTAAAGCTTTGTTTGGTAGCCTTGTTGGTTATTTTACTTCACTAATGATTCTGTTACACAACGAAGAAGGGCGCTCTGATGTTACAATAGGATTAGTATCTGATGAAGTTGATATAGTTTTTACTGACCAGTGCCTTATGCCTGCATCACTAGAATTTTTCCCACAACAACTGATACAAAGGACACTAATGCACATGACTGTCGGAGACCGCGCTCGAACCCAGGACCTTCGGTTGTGTAGTCAACGTGCTAACTAGTTCAGCCAACGCCACCTCTACTTGTGATATGCCTTTGGGCAGTAATATCTACACATTTGCCGATGATACAGCCTGCCTTAGTATGCACAAAAACCCTCACGAGGCATCCCGATATCTTCAGGAACATATTACCCAGCTGTTACCATGGTAAAACTTATGGAGAATTTAAGTAAATGAACAGAAAAGATACTTGTTCGCCCATTCGAATCAAGAATCAAGTTTTTTCTCAACATTCAAAAGTGAAATACCTTGGTATACACCTTAATCGACGGCTTATATAGAAACACCACATTGACTTAAAGCTAACACAAATGAAACTTAAATTAACTCATGTATAAACTTTTGATATACAAGTCGCCTTTGAAACCCATATGTTGCTACAAAATTCAACTATGGGGCACTGCTTCAGATTTAACTGTAGAGAAAATTCAACGAAGCCAAAACAAAATTTTACGCTTAATAAATTTCAAATTTACATCGTGATTTAAATATGCCACAAGTGACGGAAAAAATTGCAAAATACGCAGGCAAATATTTAACAAAACTTGAGTAATTAATTTATATCACTAAGCTTATGTCCTACACTGGTTGAGCCTTGTTATTTGAATACTTATTGTTAGTTAATTTCTGAAGATACAATAAGTAAATATAAGCATGTAAAAAAATTAAATTTGTCAGTATCTGTATACTTTTTGTAAAAAATTTGTATTCAGCACTGAAAGGAAAATCATTCATTCAGAGAATGAAACGGTTTCATTATATGTTCTGCATTATATTAATGAAACTTTTAATTAATACAATAATCAATTACATTGTATAAATGAAATCTTTCAATCTTTGCTCTTCGTATGTGCTTCATAGTTCCTTGTTTTAATGAAAATTTTTACATTGTTTAAACGATTTTTTTTTTGAATTTGGGTTAAAGTTACACAGATTTTGTCCACTTATTATATACGGTTCCTCAAACATAAATAAATCAACAGTTATTTTGTTGAACAATTTTTGCTATTTCTTATTTTTCTACTCTTTTGATTTCAAAGCAGTACGGTCGTCATAAATGCAATGAAATCATTTCATTTATACAATGTAATATTCTTCTCTGCATAGCATGCATTTCTCTCTCTCTTTTATCCATTCACGCCCGTCTCACCACTATATAAACACAAGAAGGTTGTGCCAAACATGTAATAAAGATGCTTGTTGTGTTAAGATTTTTGTTTGTTTCTTTTAAACTTATGTTTGTGTATTGTGATTTTCAATAACATATTAAGAGTTTTACTATAAACATGTAAGTTTTGGAGCTTACTTGAAAAATTTTTTGGGTTAAAGTCTACTGATTAGTTCCTTAAATTTTAACTGTTTTACATTCATTAATACATATGTACATACACATATTAAGTACATATACATATGTATATAATAAATAAAATAAAAAAATCAATCTATTTTTGTATTAAGTGGGTAGTTTGGAAGGGATATGTTTTCATGTTTTCACGCGACTGCGCGACGCAAAGTAGGGTATTGTGTTTATCAGTCTATGTATGTAGTATGTATGTATGTGTGTTCCTTTGCGGCATTATATAAACCGAACGCGTGGACCAATTTTGATGATTCCTGCGTAAATCGATTTATCTTAATACCGGGAGTGTCACTAAAGATATGTCAGTTGTCAAAATGCAATATGGAGGCAAACAGACGCCATTTTGTAAATACGAAAAGAGTTTTGTGAGTCGCTGGCAGTTACTTATATATTTTATAGAATATATTATCTACATCTCGCTTACTTAAATATTTTATAATTAACAAAATAGATCTACATGTCAGATTTCAGAAACAAGCATTTTGATCCAATTGGGATACTTGGAAAACATCTATAGCTACAGTACATTGCACTAATTTTTTGACGCAGTAGTAACCAGTTCATTCATACAAAGCAAAGAGTCAGTTGTAATGAGAGAGTTGTAATAACAGTTGTAATTAGCCAGTTGTTTAAAGAATAATAAAGAATACCTGCGATTCCCAAGGAACCCTCCAGGTTATAAACAATAAGAAAAATACACATAACAGAGTAAAAAGTCGACAAACTATATCAAAATGGGTAATATTCGACAGGTATTTTAAAAGCATCCTTAGGTTTCTCTTATGATTTTTCATTTCGAATGACCATTTAGGATATGAGGTGTGTTCAAAAAGTATCGCGAATTTTGAATTTTCATGTCTCTCATTTATGCCGACAATTGCGGGCATTTTGAATGTTCAGTTAATTGTTGACAGCTGGTTTGCTGGCTCGTCTTCGAATTTTACCTTGGTTCGTGCGGCAGCTTCCATTGAGTTCTTGGTTTGGTTTCCACGTCATAACCATAAACCCACGATTCCTCAGCAGTTATGTTACTCCGGAGCAAATTGGGGTCGGCGTGGACAGAGTCCAACAGCTCATTAGCAATGTTCATCACATCTTCTCGGCCTTCTGAGAACATATTGTACCACCAATAAACGTTGCTTCGGTCCAAGATATCTTCTCCGTATGCCACAGTCAACATTCGGAATTAATCCCCGCACTTAATTTCGTTTTTCACACAAAATTTTATGGATGTTCTTTGTTCCATTTTTTTTAATAGGTTAAAATCGAAAACGAGCCAAAACACGTGCAAGCAAAGCAGCTGTGAATACACCTCGTATTTAACGGTTCAAATTAGGTCGCAGTCGGGTCTTTTGATTTTTTTGTATAAATACTTGTTAGTAGAAAACGTTCATTATTTACTGCTTCATTATATTAATGAACAAACTTTAGTTATGGTATATAAAAACTTCATTAAATTAATGAAACAACTACATTTATTTCATGAAACAGTTTCATTAAAATTATGAAATAGTTTCCTTCTATTTATGACATGGCCGACAAAATTAACTTCATAAATACAATGAATCATTCTTCATTGATTCAATGAAGGGATTCGTTAGCTAACTTTTAATAAAAAATGTCATTGATTCAAAGTCGAATTTCATTGTCTGAATGAAAAGTTTCATTTCAGCGCGCAAGAGCACAAAAATAAAACATCTGCTCTTTTTTAATGTTAGAATCAAACTTATGTATTTGCAATTTTTATATTTATAATAGGAGCTCGAACTGAAGGCTGTAGAGCAGTATCACTATCGTAGATCGCATGCATGGGTGGCGATTATTGAAAATGCTGCATGGAGTATTAAGTCAAAGAAATTTTTTTTTAATAAAAATGGTGACGTCACAGAAAAACACCATTCTGCTAAATTTATTGAGCCATCTACTGGACTTTTCTGTGACACTAATTCCGAAGACTATATTCTTATTGATAGCGTGTGGAATAACTTGCAATATTACGTAAATAAGCAGAATTACTTCCGTGTTGCAGACATACGCTGGGATTTGGGCAATACTTTAGATTGGGAGCATATGTTGCCAGGAGAGCCAACAGAAGAACATTTTATAACCAAAGCAAAATACATAGATACAGTACGATCTTGGGTTAGCCACTTACATATTGGTGAGAAAGAACTTGAGGAGCGTTTTTTGCAGCACAAAAAAACTGTTTTATATAAGGATGCTAAACATGAAAGATTTTCTCCATATACACAAAAGGATGGCAAAATTATGCAACTAACTTTCTATTTTGCCGGTCATAATGAATACAAGAAACCAACTTTACGCTCGGAATATTATGAAAACCGAGCGGATTTCCTTTTACAAATAAAATATTACTACCACACTTCCACGATCGAAGAAACTTTTGGAAAAGGCCGAAATGACAGTTTAAGATGTAAGTATATAAATAAATTATATATGAGGACAGTGCCAGAATTTTTAATGAGTTGCGAGATTTTGTAAAGCAAATTAGATGCTTTTCACAAAAATAAAATACATTTAAAAATACACTCACGAAATCGCTATGTACCAAAAATGTTTTAAAAATTACCATTGTGAAAGCCGCTATTGTATTTTAAAATTGAGCTGTTATATTCAAAAAATGATTTAACGCCAATTTTCGTAAGATACCGATACTTTCTTTTATTTAATTGTTCGCAATTAATTATGACAATGGTCTAAGTCATATATTTTTTTGGTCGAGATATTTAGTAGATTACATATGAACAAATCAAAAAAGTTAGACATTTTAAATTTAATTTTACTATAGCAATATTTAATCAGAAATAATTTCTTAATCGTTCTTAAGTTCAGTAATTTCAATTCTTATTGAATGAAATATTTTTATAAATTAATGAGAGTTTCTAAATAAGAGAAGCAAAATTAAACTAGACTTTATTAGCTGAGGAAAATACCGATACTGTACTGGCTGATCTGTGCAGCCACGCACTTCATCAGCACCCAAGTCTTTCTACTGGGGTAAAGATTGTTATTAACATCAGTTATTAAACGCAAATTTTTAATGAAATTGAATATGAGCAATGATTACATTATGTACTCGTACACAATTATTGAGTTAACTTTGGTAAAAAGATTTGTAAGTATAACTATTCTTTTCTGTTTTTACGTATTTTTCATTTTCTATTCAGGTTAGCACGAAGTTATATCACTCTACCTAAGTATCTTTAACTATTCTTGCGTATCTTTTTGCGATCATCACATGCATTATTTTTACTTATTCGATGTACCGTCGGTACATACATGTACATGAGTATTATTGTAGTTAATATTAATAAATATTATTATATTAAATAACGTTTTAATTTAGAGTTGAAGTATTAGTCTCGATTAATATAAATCCTTTTGATATTTATTAAACATTTGTTATAGCTTTTTTAAGATTTATTTAATATTTCGAAGCAAAAATGCATATGACTTAGACCAGTTTCATAATTAAAGGCATATATCGTCGCTTATTTAACTAACTGGCATAACTAACATTTTAACAATTTAACAGGAGAGCAGCTTTTATGGTTATTTTATACATTCATTCTTAAGGCTGCGTCTGAAATCTTTTTACTTATATAGGCACAACAGTAACGCTTACAGTCATGAAAATTGTAGACAAGGTGTATTATGACTTATAAAGTCTAGTAAAGGACTTAACTCATTTAAAAAAAAATGCTAACTTATTTTTAATCAGGAATTATTTCTTAATCGGGCTTAAGTTCAGTAATTTTAATCCTTATTGAATGAAGTATTTTTATACCCTTCACCAAAAATGGTAAAGGGTATATATAGGTTTGTCCAAATTTTTGTAACTTCTACAATATTAATTTGCGTCCAAATAAAGTTAGTTATTCTGGATCCTTATGAATAGGAGATGAAAAAAAGATATGTCCGTCTGTCCGACTGACCGTCTGCATGTACGGATTTTCTATGGGTGGCTTGAAAGTGATACTCTGAAGCTCCTAAAAGCGTTAGAGAGCTCGGAATTGGACTGAATCGACCGCATTTGTCTTGGAACGGTTGGTATTGAAAATCAGCAAAAATAAAGAATCGGTTCTTGCATTTTTTATATATAAAGTTTTATCACACATTTTTTACAAATCTACCAAAAAAGTTGCCGTGCATAGAACCAACAATATTTAATTCAGTTACTAACCTCACTAGCCACTCCACCGCTGAAGCTTGCTTGAATTTACTTTATATTTACTTTAGTTAAACATTTTCTTTAATAAGCATTATTTCGTATTAAACCCCTTTTTGTCACCGACACATAGACATTGCCTTATGGTATTTTTGTTTGGCACATGTTTTTTCGTACGCATGCATATGAATTGATGTGTATAACAATCAGTAGCGTCATGCAAAAAACTATATGTAGATATGTACGTATAAATATACGCTACCATGATGATGTACGAGCGAATACATACACACATACATATGTATGTGCATAAGAGTGTTGATGTGAACAACTACACCAACAACAATATGCCACAAATAGTATTCAAAGAAGAATATCCAATTGTTTGTACGTATGTATGTAGTCAACTCCACAGAGGAGAGTTGTAGAAAGTGACTTATCAAAAAAGCTAAAATCCCCTGATTTGATCACTATTAAAAAGGGACAAATATAGTGTGTTTGTTATTGAATATTTTTAGTACAATAATCAAAACAAACAGCAGCGAGACCTCTAAAAACACTACAAAAAAACCATTATCTTCCGTCCTGTGTCACCTCTGGTCTGCTTTGTGGTCAACTCTACGCACAGCAACAATATGCTACCAAACGTATGGAAAGAAGAATAATAAGTTGTTTGTTGTAAGAAGTGGGATTTTTTTTGTATATAAATAAAGTATTGTGCTAATGAATGCGTGTTGATAAAATATATAAAATATATGTATGTGCCCTTAATTATGAAAGTGGTCTAAGTCATATATTTCTTTCATCGAGGTATTTAATAGATTACATTTGAAGAAATTAAAAAAATATTTTTATATTATGCAACATTTTAACTTATAGTTGTACTAGTGTCGATTAATAGAAGTTTATTTAATATTTATTAAATATTTTTTCAAGTTTTTTAGAGATTTATTTCATATTTCGATGCAGAAATATATGCATATGATCTAGACCACTTTCATAATTAAGGGAACATATGTATGATTGTAAATACGTATGTATGTATATTTAATGTGCCCAATTATACATATGTGACCTGCTCCACGAAAAGGGACCTCTGTGCCGAAATTTTTTTTTTTACTTTCTGAGTGATTCTTATAGGAAAAAGCTCTTTCAAATGCCGCAAACCGCAAGTTTCTATGTCTTTTATCACCATGAACATAATTAATGAAAAAATTTAAAAATGTGATATAAACAGATAATATATATAATATTTGAAATTTAAAAAAAGTTCAATATGAAAGGTACAAAATCCCTTTTCGTGGAACAGGGCAATTATGTACATACATATGTATATGTATAAATTCGTTTGCTATGTCGGTATTATGTAAATAAGCGCTTGTTAAAGAGCATTGGTTTTTTAGAAATATTTCAAAAGGAGTAGTAGGGAACTGCCAATTCTAAATCAATTAAAATTGTGAAATTTTGCTGAAATTTGTCTGAAAATTGAGAAATTGTGTTTTCGGTGCGCTTTGATGTTTTTTTATTTACATTAAGTGTTTTTTGTTTACATTAACTGTTTTTTGTTTATATTATGTGTATGTATGTTTGTATATATGTATGACCGTGGGAACTTGTGCGCGGAATATTTTGTGGGAATACATTAAGGTTGCTTATAGATTTGAAGCTTTTATATGTATATGATTTTCTAATGCCGACGGGATAACACCTTTATTTTTTTCAAATGCCGACCGGAAAACATGTTTATTTTTTTTCGAATGCCGACGGCAAAACATGATTATTTTTTCCTAATGCCGACGGGAAAATTTTTTTATTTTTTTCAAATGCCTACGGGAAAATCATGGAAATGATTTTTCCTAATGATGACGGAAAATTTGTGGGTGTGTCTAGCTGTAGGAATTGAAGTCTGGCTGTGCTTGGTGGAGGGCTGGGTGTGTCTAGATTGTGAGACCTTAAGGCTGACCGTGATTTAGGTGAGGGTGTTTTGTAATATGTAACCGTGGGAATTCGGTGACGTTTATGCTTGTTGGAATTTAAGCCAAGCTGTGCTTGAGGGGGGGCGGGGCGGGTTGTATTTGAGATAGATCGACTGGTGGATGGTGGGAAGTTGTGTACATGTATGTATGTATGTATGTCTGTAAGAGTTTAAGGCTGTCTGTGATTTATGAAAGGCGAGGTGAGAGTGTTTATGTAATACGTATCCGTGGGAATCTGTGTATATGTATGTTCGTAGGAGTTTAAGGCTGATTGTGATTTGAGGTGGGGGAGGGTGTTGTTGTGATAGATAGATAGAATGTGACTATGTGTGTGTATATGTATGTATGTATATGTAGCAGTTTAAGGCTGATCATGATTAATGAGAGGTGAGGTGAAGGTGTTCATGTATATATATACGTATTTGTGTGTGTATGTATGTCTATATGAGTTTAAGGCTGATCGTGATTTAGGTTATTGAGATTGATAGATTGTATGTTACCTTGAGATTTTGTGTATGTATATCTGTAAGAACTTTAGGCTGACTGTGATTTGTGAGGGGAGGGGCGTTGTTGAAATAAATTTAATTTTTCGTAGATGAATTTTAGTATGTGTGTGTGTATGTGATTTTCTCAACCTAGTATTTATATGTAGGTAGAAATAAAATGTTTCTCATATGAAAATTTTTTGCTAGAAAATATTATCATATATCTGAACTTCCCTAAACATAGTATGTTTTTCATATCGGAGGATGAGATTGTTTTATATTTTATCAAGCTTAAATTTGTCCAGTGGGGTGTTTTTTATTGAGGTATAGAACTTTAAGTTGGCATCACTTTTTTAACTGGCGGCCATTTTGTCAGCTGTCAAGTGATTAATATTTAGTTTGGTTTGCCATTTCATCATGAACAGGTTGACAAAAGAACAACGCTTGCAAATCGTGCAAATTTATTTCGAAAATAATGGTTCAGTTCGCGAAGTTTACCGCAAGCTCCGTCCATTTTATGGCCGACATAATCGTCCATCAGAGCAATTAATTCGGTTAACCATGGATCGTTTTCGCACTACGTTTACTCTATGTGATAATACGCATCCGCAGAGACGTCGAACAGTGCGCACCGAAGAAACAATTGCCGCTGTAGAGCAAAGTGTTGAAGAGGACCCGAATGAATCGATTCACCACCGTGCACAGCAATAACCGACTATTTTGTTCCCGAATTGGATGGCATGAATGTGGATGAGTTGTGGTTCCAACAAGATGGCGCTACATGCCACACAGCGCACGTCACAATCGATTTATTGAAGGAAACATTCGATGAGCGCATAATTTCGCGGAATGGACCTGTCAATTTGCCACCAAGATCGTGTGATTTGACACCATTGGATTATTTTCTTTGGGGATATGTGAAGTCGCTCGTCTACGCCAACAAACCAGAAACGTTAGGGGACTTGGAAGCCAACATTCGTGGCGTTATTGCCAACATACGGCCCCATCTGCTCGAAAAAGTGGTTGAAAATTGGACCTGTAGAATTGGCTTTATTCGAGCCAGCCGCGGCGGCCACATGCCCGAAATCATATTTAAACGTTAATGACATAAAATTATCCTTCCAATAAAGCCAAATTGATGGATATTAAAACGATTTTCTTGTGTTTTATTTCAATTCGAAGTTCTATAGCTCAGATTTTGCAAAATTCTTGTGTACGATCGTGGCGATTTTGTGTGTATGTGTGTATGCGCGATAGAGTTTGACTGGTCTATGATAAGTTTGTTTATTTAAGTATATTTGTCTTCTTCGAGTTTCGTCTTCTAGCGTCAATAGCTTGGAGAACGGTTTGTATGTTTTCATGATGTAGATATGTATGTGTGATTGTTAAAATCCAATAAATACTTGAGCATGGGTAAGAAATTTGATAATATGTGTACATACCCTATCGGACATTAAGTTAGCTTTAAACTAACTTTAAGTTAACTATTTCGCAACTAGTACTGTCTGGAACTTGGATTACTTTTCAATGTAATCAACTGACTATTTTAACATTGCGATGTCCTAGGAAGTAGTCAATTGTCTCACTCTGCATTACTTTCAGCTAACTTAAAGTCAACTTGCTAACGCTAGCTTCTAATTAACTTTTTGTAGCTAACTGCAAACTAACTGATATTCAGTTAATTTTAAGTAGACCTATTTAAATCAACTATAAGCTAGTTAGATTTAAGCTAACTAAAAGTTAATTGTTTACACGTTAGCTGATAACTAACTTTTTGTAGCTAGCTGAAAACTAACTCCTATTCAGTTAGATTTCATATTGGCTTGTCGAAATAAAATATTTTATTCAACAATTTTAATGTGTTGTTTTTATTTTGGAAAATGAATTATTTGATAGAAACTAATTTAATATTATTCAATAAATTGTTATAGGCTACATATCGTCATATAGATACATATGTACACATAATGCAAAGTACACCATCAGCATTCTTAAAAATTTTTTATGGGAGATATAAAACTTAATAGAAAGCAAGCTATTTTGCTTATAAAAACGATTTTTTGGGTAGTATAGTTAATAAAGTCTAGATTGAGGATACAATAGTGAAAAAACAATTTTTGTATGTACATAGATTGATTTGTATTAAGGTTTTTATCTAGCATGAAATTTTTGAAAAAATGTAGAGTGTTCTTGCATTTTATATGATAATATGTATGTATGTACACATCTTTGGGAAAATAAATGTAACTCTTTACAAAAAAACTATATAAAAATTCACAATTATGTACATATTTACATAAATATAGATATTCAAGTCTGTTCTGTGTTCCATTCGGAGTAAAAATGTGTCATGCTATTATTATATGTAAATCTAAATTTGAAACAGCTTTGATAATTCCGAATATTTTCATTTCGAATGAAATACAGAACAGATTATATGACTTTCAATTAAAATGAACTTATGACAATATGTCAAACAATAAATTTCTTAAATATTATATATGTGTATAGTTTTAGGTATATAAATACATTTGTATGTACATGTATACGTATCTTTGTAAAAATAAAAGAAACTATTTTCAAAAACATTAAAAAAAAGATTACACAATTTGCATACTTAAGTAAGATATATTTTTGATAGTTGCAATTAATTTTTCAACTAGGTGTTCTTTTTTTTAATGCACTGCGCATGATTGTAACGTTTTTTTTTATTACTTTTAAGGCGTTTCGTATGTCCTTTTCATCATCTTGAGAGCCAAGTGATTGACAGGCATCTGTTTAGAATATACATATTTGCTTTGTGAGAATACGTGCATAAATTTTCAAATTATGAGTTACCTGTCAAGGCGTGAAAGAAAACTTAGTCTTTTAACCTCTTTTTACCATGAAATTTGTTGACACTATTTCTGTTAACGTTTTCGATAGGCGGCCTTTCAATAGCGACTTCATTATATTTATCTGTAGAAAGTAATAAAGTAATTACGTGTATATAAGTATATATGTACCCCCCAAACCAAATGTTTCGATTTTTTCTGAAGTCAGACTTGTGGTGCAGAATTCGTTTAGACATTTCGGTATTTCATACAAAAATCGTTACGATTTCGGTAATATTTCGGTTACGAAATCGGAAGATTTTGTTGACTAGTCGTTATGAATTCTTTACGAATTCGGAACATTAGTAGATAGGTAATGGGGGAGGGAAATAATTGTCTCTTTCTAACACTATATCTATCTCTTTCTATCTCTGTCAGTTGTGTAAGGTCATGGTTTGTGACGTCAGATATGAGTATGTATGTGTGCAATTGAGAGAGAGGGTGCCTCGACTTTTATATATTGTTGTATTTGAGAGCTGGAGGAGTTGGCTTATAATTTCTGATATCCCATCGTTATGGATTTAGAGGTTCGATATTTGGTATTAATAAATATTATGATCATAGAAAGAAATTTGGTTCTCCAGTTTAATATGTGTCGCATCATAAGGGATTTTGAGGTTCGTCATTGCCTGCCTATCATCAATAAATAATATTGTAATCATAGAAATTTGTTTTCTGCAGTTACATACTGACTTAATAAGAATTTATGTAGTTTGTATGTGTGTAGTTATTTTAGGGTTGGATAAATGTATGTGTGCTCGTATCAGAGGAGTTGGTTCTTCAGTTGGGATACATGCTCGCTCTCCTACTACAAAGAATAATGTAGTGGGTGTGTACATTTTTAGTGTTGGATCTATGTATGTGTGCCCTCATCAGAGAGGTATAGATATAGTGTTAGAAAGAGATAGATTTTGCGGGACACTTATCAATAATTGATAGCGCTTAGTTGTATGTGTGCATATTTCCGTATCAGAGAGGTATAGATATAGTGTTAGAAAGAGATAGATTTTTCGGGACACTTATCAATAATTGATAGCGCTTAGTTGTACATATGTGTGCATATTTCTTATTTTTAATATTCTATATATGGATAAATTTTTTCTAGTGCTAAAATAGATGCTCGCCCAGTAAAAAATTTGTGTGCTGCTATATTAATCGATCTACATACTTAGTCCTCGTTCACACTACACAAGTCTTATTGCTAAACTTATCACTTTTTCATTGAACTTTCATCGGCGCTCTCACAAAACAAGTTTTATATACCTATGAGCTCATATTTTTTATGCATAGTTTTGTGTATGCATGTGCGCTTTTTTCTAACATTATGAATGAGTAAGCAAAATGTATTGACAGTACATGTATAGTATGAACTGGGACTTCTATTATTTGTTCTTTATTTTTTATATTTTGTGCGTGTGTGGTTACTTTTTAGCGTTTGATCTAGTTGAATTGCTTGGATGGTAATTGTATACATGTATGTATGTATACATGCGTGCATGTTTATCGATTTGCAAATGCGTGTGCGTAGTTCAATAATTTTTGGGGATCATAGAAATGGTTTAACGTGCTGGGAAAGCTGTTCTCCTAGCTCAAATTTGTTGGCTGATGCTGGTTGCTTTACTGTTGTTATTTTTTTCTTCTTCTATTAAACAAACGGAAGCGGTTGGTTTACGGTTTACATTAATATGCGTACTTGACAATTTGTGATTTTATGAATATACAAACATACATACATATGTATGTACATACATATATACATAATTATGCAAATTTGCTGATATTGCTTTTTTGTAATTTTAAAATATTCAAGGGAACTTTTTAGCCGTTATGTATGTAGCTTTATTTTTTATTTTTATCGTTCCTGTTATGTTTATTGAATACTTTTTTATGTTGCTTTTTTTTCTAATACGCATGAACATGCATGTGTATATTTCGCTCTGCAAATTAAAGCTGGCTGGATCTTGTTAGAATTTGATGTTATGCAAATTCAGCGATTTGTTTATATGTACATATGTACATACATATTTATAAGGAATAAAGCATAAAGTAAGAAATGAAAATAAGAAATATGGGATCACAGCATATTTTGTTATGATAGAAGACATGTACTCCCAGGCGATCGTGTATGTACAAGTCTGTTTGACTTTTTCAATAGTTTTGGCTTGAAGAAATGTCGTCATAGCTTTTGCGATTGTTTGGCACTTTTGTTGTGGAAGGTTATGGTTTTCAGTTGCTGTGCAAAGTGAAGCTACATACATATATACATACATACATATGTATATATCTGCTAATTCTTATTTGTTCTTTCATAGGTTTCGCGATTGTTTGACTTTTTTTGTTGGGGAAGGTTAGGGTTTTCAGTTTGCTGTGCAAAGTTTAATAATATAAAACAATTTCTTCAATATGCGAAAATTGATCAATAAGCAAAATAAAACGTTCAAAAATGAATTTTTTTCACTTTATTTTAAACTATTTTATTTCAGTTATGTATATCAAAAATATTCTATTGTTTTGAAATTATAAAACTTTTAAAATTGTTAAATTTTTTTGTTAACATTTATTATTTATTTATTTTAATAATATTTTATAATAAGTATCTATTAAATTATTCAGTACCATCCTTCGTAAAAAGAATATGTTGCACCTACAGGTGTCGGGACCTTCCGTACTATCTGCATACTACCAGGGACAGCATTTGAAGTGACCGTCATCTTTATCTTCGTTCTCCATAACTCCAAACTCCTCATTTTGCTCCAGCATGCTTATAAAAATTTTTATAAGTTCCAAGTGATCATAGAGCTGGAACCACTCAAAATCTTTCAAAAACTGGTTTAGTTTGCACCTTATTCCACACATATTTTTATTTATTTTATGAAGATGATAGTGCTGTGTGGGTGTCTTTGTTGCTAATGGTATTTACAAATTTTGAAAGTTCTTATGTTTTAAAAACAGCGTACATATATAATCAAACTATTGTTACTCCCCTTTGAGCATACACTATATCTTTCCCTCTCTCTCTCTCTCTCTCTATAACTTTTCCCACATAGACATATTCACTATTTTACAATAAATGTTTTCATATAGGCTTCTTAGAGTAGTAGTAGGGAACTGCCGGTACGGGCGCCGATTAAAATTGTTAAATTGTGGCTGAAATTGTGAAATTGTGGCTGAAATTGTTAAATTTGGGTAATTAAAATTTGAAAATTTTAAAATTCTTGGAAATTTGATACCTACGAGGGTGGTTCAATAAGTCCGTCCGATTTTTTGTTTACATAAGGAGTTTTTTGTTTATATAAGGAGTTTTTTGTTTACATAAGGAGTTTTTTTATTATTACTACATACGAGGGCGGTTCAATAAGTCAGGTTTTTTATGACCGTGGGAATTTATATGTATGTATGTTTGTGGGGTGGATTAAGGGGTTTCATAAGATTAATATTTCATAAGTATACATGTATGCCGACTGGAAAATCATGAGATGATTTATCCTAATACCAATGGAGGGAGTTGTGAAACTTAATTTTTCCTAATGCCTACGGCAATGCATGATTATTTTTTCCTAATACCAATGGAGGGAGTTGTGAAACTTAATTTTTCCTAATGCCTACGGCAATGCATGATTATTTTTTTCAAATGCCGACGGCAATACATGATTATTTTTTCTAATGCCTACGGCAATGTATGATAATTTTTCCTAATGCCTACGGCAAAACATGATTATTTTTTTCAAATGCCGACGGCAATGCATGATTACTATATTTCTTAATGCCGACGGGAAAATGATTTTTCCAAAGGGAAAATTGCCAGTGTTGCCAGACTGTATAAATTTGTTATCGTAATACTATATCAGTAATATCAGAGAAAATATATTTGATGAATACTAGGCGATTCTCATATGAATCGTGGGAACGTGTATGTGTGATTTCCTCACGCTAATAAATTGTTTATAAATAAAATAAATTGTTTATAAATAAAATAATTAAATAAATTAATTTAATTTATTTAATTATTTTATTTATTTATTTATAAAATGTTCTCATGTATGTGAACACCCCTAAAATGTTCTCATGTATGTGAACGCCCCTAATGCTTGTGTGTGGGTGGTCCAGCTTGATTGTCGATGGTAATTGTATATTGTGTTTATTTGTTTAAGAAATATATTTGTATGTATGTATGTATGTATGAATGTATAAATGTATGTATGCTTGTATGAATGTATAAATGAATGTATGAATGTATAAATGTGCGATCGTGGGAACTTGTGCGTGGAATATTTTGTGCTTGTGTAGAATACATTTATATTTTGCAACGTAGTCATTTTCTTTGTCTACAATTCTTTTAAAGCAGAGGATTTTCAACTAAGTACAGTCATCAGCAGAGAAACAAAAAGTAAAAGTTATGAATGCCGCAAGGCTACTGTTACTAATTTTCGTATAAATACGCCAACTTTTATAACCAACACATCAGTACTTTATTGTATTTACAAGTAGTATCATCAGCAATTGTGTTAAATTCAAATATAAATTCTATAAACTAATTAAAAATGAGTTCTTCTGGATATATGTGTAATAGATGTCATAAGGTATATAAATACCAAAAGTCCTTTTTGGACCATGTTAAAAATCATAGTGTGCAGGATCAAGAGATCGTAAGCCGGGACAGAAATCAAGAGCAACCGCAGACATCTCTTCAAAATCATTAACAGCAGCTAAATACATTTCATCATCAGCAACAACCCTCTTTACAGTACCCCCAATATCAACTACAAATGAATACGGTATGCCTAACTTTTACCCTACATCAATGTCATGGAATAATCAGTTTTTGGGATCAGGAGTACCAATGCAATATGAGTATCCAAGTTACAATTATAATCCCGTCACACCAAATAACCAAATGCAGCAGTATTCCAATTTAATGCAATGGCAACCTCTTACTTATCATCAACAAGAGCAGCAGCAGCAGCAGCAGCAACAACAACAACAACAAGCTCAACAACAAGGTGTGGATATCCTTGGAGGGACCTTATACAACGATGCTATGGACATAAGTTTACCGGAAAATGATGGAGAAGTAGATGTAGAAGAAATAGGAGAAGAAACTCTGCCAACTCCAATGAGTACTCCCCATGTCAGGACAGAAGAAAATAATGTGAGATATTATAAAATATCGAAAGCCTTCAAAAATCATATCGCCACATATGCAATTCTAAATAAAAAAGACCAACTTCTCTTGGAAGAGTTTATTAAGGAAAACAAACATATTTTTATTGAGAGACTTCAAATGAATTTAACTAAACATACAATAATTAAATTTCATGTGAGTATTGTGGCGGAGTATATAAAAATTGTGGGAGAGGAATTGGAGTTGTGCATAATATCACATGTAGCCAAAATGAGTTTGCTGACGAAGGCAGATAACATCGAAGAGTTATTCCGTAAACAGGTTGAGGAGATTTCAACCAAAATGTCCGAATTTGAAGAGCGAGATTCTGGTTGGACCTTGTCACGCATAGTCCGAGCAGAAATCAACATCAACAAATCGTCGCTCGTCAAAGGCTCGAATTGGATATCCACTCCTGAAAAACTTGTAAGAAGATTTGCCTGCATCAACATACAAAACAATGATGCATATTGTTTCAAGTGGTGTCTGATTGCTGCTATGGATAGCACTAAATACAACCAAGAACGTTGTAGTTCTTACAACATCCCTGACATTGCTGCAGAGACGATTGTTACGCGAAATGGTGTAGCCTTAAATTTTAAAAATTTAAGCTACCCATTAGCACTAAACAAAATCAGAGAGTTTGAGGCAAACAATCCGACTATAAGTGTGAACGTATTTGGGTATGATGAGGGAGCAGATCAGATCATTGGTCCTTATTATGTGAAAGTGAACCACGTCAACTTACTACTTTTAGAGAATGCTGCAGGTCATCACTACATATTGATAAAGAATATATCAAGGTAAGTTAAAAAAATATACAACTTTTTATTTTAAGGATACAAATACTTGTTTATATACTTTATACTATGTACATTTTACTTATAATCTTTTATTTTATTTTTATCATTCATAGACTTTTACAAAATCAGACTACCAGGAATGAACACAAACTACATTTCTGCAACAGCTGTCTCCAGTACACCCACATGGAAAATGGTATGACAAATCATAAGGCGGAGTGCGGTAAAATTGTTACAACTATGCCATCAGGTCCGGATGCAATTCTGAGCTTCAAGGGAGATCAAAGAAAAATGGATGTACCCTTTGTGGTATATGCGGACTTCGAATGCATCTTGGAAGAAGTTAGTAATAGTGTAAGTAATAAAACTAGTCTAGTCAAAAAGCACACTCCTTGTGTATTTAGCTATTATATTAAGTGTCTCCATAGCAATAAGTTAGATAAATTAAGGATATACACAGGAAAAGATGCCTCAAAAAAATTTGTATCATATTTAATTAAAGACTGTGAGGATATATACGATAGTCACTTAGTAAATAATAGACAAATGGATACTTTATCCCCTTCTGATATTTATAATTTTTATAGTGCGGTGAATTGTCATATTTGTCAAAAATTTCTAGGTAAAGATCGCGTTAGAGATCATTGTCATATTAGTGGTAAATTTAGAGGTGCAGCCCACAATAACTGTAATTTAAATTACCAAATTCCCAAGTTTATACCTGTTTACTTTCACAACTACTCAAATTATGACTCACATCTTTTTATTAAAGATCTAGGTGAAATTTCAATGCAACTGAAAGTACTCCCTCTCAATAAGGAACTTTATATATCCCTCTCCCAATTTACAGAAATGAGTGATGGCCATAAGCTTGAAATAAGATTTCTTGATACAATACGCTTTATGGCTGAGAGTTTGGAATCATTAGCCTGCAATTTGTCGGATAATGATTTCAGCACTATAAGGTCCTTATTTCAGTCAGAAAAAGAATTTCAGCTTATTAAGAAAAAAGGTATTTTCCCGTATGAGTACCTAAATTCATTCCAAAAATTAGATGAGTGTCAGTCAGCTGCCTTCACGCAGTGATTTCTTTAATAAGTTGAACAATAAAGAGTGTTCTTTAGAGGAATACTCACATGCTGAAGAGGTATGGAATACTTTTGGTTGCAAAACTATGAAAGATTACATGGAACTTTACTTAAAAACAGATGTCCTCTTACTGACAGATATTTTAGAGAACTTTAGAAAAGTTTGTAAAGGTATTTATGAGCTCGATCCATGCCAATATTATACAGCACCTGGCCTTTCCTGGGATGCAATGCTCAAATACACAAAAATTGAATTAGAATTATTGACAGACATAGACATGTACAATTTTATGAAAAAAGGTATACGTGGAGGGATCGTACAGTGTAGTCAAAGATATTCGAAAGCGAATAACAAATATTTGGAAGATTTCGATAAAGAGAAGCCCTCAGAATTTCTCGTCTATTTAGACGCTAACAATTTGTATGGTTGGGCGATGTTGGAATATCTTCCTCATGGTGGGTTCAGATGGTTATCGCAAGACGAGCTGAATCTGGACCCAAACAGCATAGCTGACAATGGAACAGACGGTTATGTATATGAGGTCACGTTGGATTATCCCTTTCATTTACACGACTTGCATAATGACCTTCCTTTTTGCGCTGAAAATAAAAAAGTTATGCAAGCGAAGTATAGCAAGTTGATAACCGATTTCTCTACAAAGCAATCATACGTGGTACACTTTAGAGTTCTGAAACAGTGATAAGAATATGGCTTAGTTTTAAAGAAAACTCATCGTATTCTAGCATTTAAACAATCTCCATGGTTAAAAGGCTATATTGACCTAAATACCAGACATAGGGCCACTGCTAAAAATGCTTTTGAAAAAAAAATTTTCAAACTACTTAATAATGCAGTGTATGGTAAAACCATGGAAAATGTGGATAAGAGGAGAGATGTTAAAATTGTTAATAGTTGGGAGAGAACGAATTGTAATCGTTTGGGGGCCCAAGATTGGATATCAAAACCAAATTTTCATAGTTTATCTATATTTTCCGAAGATCTAGTAGCAATCGAAATGACTAGAGTCAAAACCTGCTACAATAAACCAATTTACTTAGGATTTTGTGTACTCGAGCTGTCCAAATGGAAAATGTATAATTTCCATTACGGGTACATGCAACCTAAGTTTAAGACAAAACTCTCATTGAACTATATGGACACGGACTCTTTTATATATTCAATAAAAACGGACGACTTTTACGCTGACATCAAAAATGACATACAAGAACAATTTGATACATCGGACTATCCTACAGACAATATTTATAATTTTCCACTAGTAAATAAAAAAGTCATTGGTATGATGAAGGATGAAAATTGCGGTAAAATAATGACAGAATTTGTTGGGCTGCGATCAAAAATGTACTCATTCAGTGTACAAAATCAAAATGACGTTAAAAAATCGAAGGGGGTAAAGAGAGCCATATTAGATAAATATAGTTTAGCTACTTATAAAAATTGTTTATTTAATAAGACTAATGTAAATGATAACATGTTAACATTTAAATCTAAGCTACATCAGATATATACTAGTCAACTAAATAAGGTAGTCTTAAGTTATGGAGACGATAAGAGAAAAATTAGATCAAATAACATTAATACATATGCATGGTATCATTTTCGTATTAAGGAAACTAACCCTGAATACGAACTTGATATGTTGCTAGATGAGATTGCTAGAATGCAAGAAAATTGTTAAAATTAATTAATTTTTAGTTAATTTTTAAATTGTAAATAAAATCATATTCATTAAGAAAAATTGTTGTATATAAAATCCTATTCATTAAGAAAAATTGTTGTATATAAAATCATATTTATTTAATAAGAAAAATTATTGTAAATAAAATCTTATTTATTTTTTAAGAAAAATTATTGTACATATCTACATAAATTTTTAAGAAAAAATTTGAAATAAAATATTGAAAAAAGAATGAAATGGTGTTTATTTCTTTATTGGCTTTACTTCGTTGGATCAAACAGTTTTTGTTTTTGCTTATTTGTAAATTCTTGTTTTCATATGGCTTAAACATGCACAGTCTTGTCTTCACATAAATTAAACATGCACAATCTTGTTTTCTTTGAGAGGTTCTCTACAAGAGAAATTGAATTTCACAATATTGTGAAATTCCATTAGATATTTTTATAAAGAGACACAATTAAGATAATCGGATAAGTCCTTATATTTTTCACTACATACAAGTTTCTGTTATTTTCTATTCGAACAGATGATTCCTAATTTTCCTTTAGAAAAAATAATACAAAACAAGGAATATTTTAATAATACAATTTTATTTTATTTCTGTTAATAATACCATTTAATTTAATTTCTTAAATATTTTATTTATAATGATGGAAACATTTCATAGTATCCAATTATTAGATGTTCTAATATACTTTTCCGTAAAAAATATATTGTACATCTACAAGTATCAGGTCCTTCCTCGCAATTCGGATCATACCAGGGACAGTTTGCAAAATGCCCTTCTGTATTGTCTTCATCTTCCATGACGCCATATTCTTCGTTCTCATCCAGCATATTTTGGAAAAATTTTATCATCTCCCAATGATCGAAAAGCCTGAAGCTTTCAAAATCTGTTAGAAATTGGTTTAGAGTACGTCTAATTTGACTCATTTTATTTGCTGATAAATGAATGATGATGACGATTGTTGGAAGGTTTTTTTAAGACTAATTTGTTCTTTAAATTTTTCAAATATCTATACTATCATCGCTATTCCATATTTCTTTTTATCACTCTATCTCTCTCTCTAACCCTTTTCTCTCTATAACTATCTCTTTCTCTCTATCACTATCCCCCACTTATTCACTCTTTCACCATAATTATTTTCGATTAGCCTTCTTGAAGTCATCATCGCTACTTTTAAGATCATTTCCAGTTAAACATTCAAAGTGAGAAGAACTAAATAAAAAAATGGACTCCACAACAAATCTAATTTCAAAATTTAATTCTCTAAACAACAAAACCTTAATCCACGTAAAGGAGCTTGACACGTCCATGAAATATACTATTCGAAATGTGGAACGTGTAACAACAAAATATGGAGCAACACTAAAAGTTGAAATGGATAAACATATAATGTTCCTGCCTAAACGATATAATACTTTAACAGATGACGATATTAAAGATCTTTCGAGCGGATCATATTGCCTAAGTAGAGAAGGTGAAGAAAACCTAATCGTTGAGAATGAGCTGAGTGAATTTCTAATTCAAAATTCCCAATATCCTGTCTGGCAATAAATTATATTAATTACGTTTATTAAATTATGAATAAAAAGACATTAAAGAGTTTTGTAAAATATAAATGTTTGTGTTTTTATTTAATATTTTCAGTTATTTCATAAAGAAATTTAAGACATAAATGTCCACAGATAAATGTATTAAAATTCTGATGTTGATTGTAGTTGTATTTTATATTTGTACCAAGATATTTGACTACTTCTGAAGGAGGTTGTAAGTTTCCAAAGCTGTCGAAATATTCTTTTTCATTGCTGTTTTTATAATATGCTACCCAATGTGTACCAGGTCCTGTTGATACATCTAAATTGATTATTCCACATTCTATTTTCTTTGATCACCACGATTTAAACGTTTTGTGGTTTAGTTTGCACCTTATTCCACACATATTTTTATTTATTTTATGAAGCTGATAGTGCTGTGTGGGTGTCTTTGTTGCTAATGGTATTTACAAATTTTGAAAGTTCTTATGTTTTAAAAACAGCGTACATATATAATCAAACTATTGTTACTCCCCTTTGAGCATACACTATATCTTTCCCTCTCTCTCTCTCTCTCTCTCTCTATAACTTTTCCCACATAGACATATTCACTATTTTACAATAAATGTTTTCATATAGGCTTCTTAGAGTAGTAGTAGGGAACTGCCGGTACGGGCGCCGATTAAAATTGTTAAATTGTGGCTGAAATTGTGAAATTGTGGCTGAAATTGTTAAATTTGGGTAATTAAAATTTGAAAATTTTAAAATTCTTGGAAATTTGATACCTACGAGGGTGGTTCAATAAGTCCGTCCGATTTTTTGTTTACATAAGGAGTTTTTTGTTTACATAAGGAGTTTTTTTATTATTACTACATACGAGGGCGGTTCAATAAGTCAGGTTTTTTATGACCGTGGGAATTTATATGTATGTATGTTTGTGGGGTGGATTAAGGGGTTTCATAAGATTAATATTTCATAAGTATACATGTATGCCGACTGGAAAATCATGAGATGATTTTTCCTAATACCAATGGAGGGAGTTGTGAAACTTAATTTTTCCTAATGCCTACGGCAATGCATGATTATTTTTTCCTAATACCAATGGAGGGAGTTGTGAAACTTAATTTTTCCTAATGCCTACGGCAATGCATGATTATTTTTTTCAAATGCCGACGGCAATACATGATTATTTTTTCTAAT
Source organism: Nowickia ferox (assembly GCA_936439885.1). Taxonomy (NCBI): domain Eukaryota; kingdom Metazoa; phylum Arthropoda; class Insecta; order Diptera; family Tachinidae; genus Nowickia; species Nowickia ferox. The sequence goes on from OW387023.1 coordinate 55,206,889, forward strand.
GCCTACGGCAATGTATGATAATTTTTCCTAATGCCTACGGCAAAACATTATTATTTTTTTCAAATGCCGACGGCAATGCATGATTATATTTCTTAATGCCGACGGGAAAATGATTTTTCCAAAGGGAAAATTGCCAGTGTTGCCAGACTGTATAAATTTGTTATCGTAATACTATATCAGTAATATCAGAGAAAATATATTTGATGAATACTAGGCGATTCTCATATGAATCGTGGGAACGTGTATGTGTGATTTCCTCACGCTAATAAATTGTTTATAAATAAAATAAATTGTTTATAAATAAATTAATTTAATTTATTTAATTATTTTATTTATTTATTTATAAAATGTTCTCATGTATGTGAACACCCCTAAAATGTTCTCATGTATGTGAACCCCCTAATGCTTGTGTGTGGGTGGTCCAGCTTGATTGTCGATGGTAATTGTATATTGTGTTTATTTGTTTAAGAAATATATTTGTATGTATGTATGTATGTATGTATGTATGAATGTATAAATGTATGTATGCTTGTATGAATGTATAAATGAATGTATGAATGTATAAATGTGCGATCGTGGGAACTTGTGCGTGGAATATTTTGTGCTTGTGTAGAATACATTTATATTTTGCAACGTAGTCATTTTCTTTGTCTACAATTCTTTTAAAGCAGAGGATTTTCAACTAAGTACAGTCATCAGCAGAGAAACAAAAAGTAAAAGTTATGAATGCCGCAAGGCTACTGTTACTAATTTTCGTATAAATACGCCAACTTTTATAACCAACACATCAGTACTTTATTGTATTTACAAGTAGTATCATCAGCAATTGTGTTAAATTCAAATATAAATTCTATAAACTAATTAAAAATGAGTTCTTCTGGATATATGTGTAATAGATGTCATAAGGTATATAAATACCAAAAGTCCTTTTTGGACCATGTTAAAAATCATAGTGTGCAGGATCAAGAGATCGTAAGCCGGGACAGAAATCAAGAGCAACCGCAGACATCTCTTCAAAATCATTAACAGCAGCTAAATACATTTCATCATCAGCAACAACCCTCTTTACAGTACCCCCAATATCAACTACAAATGAATACGGTATGCCTAACTTTTACCCTACATCAATGTCATGGAATAATCAGTTTTTGGGATCAGGAGTACCAATGCAATATGAGTATCCAAGTTACAATTATAATCCCGTCACACCAAATAACCAAATGCAGCAGTATTCCAATTTAATGCAATGGCAACCTCTTACTTATCATCAACAAGAGCAGCAGCAGCAGCAGCAACAACAACAACAACAAGCTCAACAACAAGGTGTGGATATCCTTGGAGGGACCTTATACAACGATGCTATGGACATAAGTTTACCGGAAAATGATGGAGAAGTAGATGTAGAAGAAATAGGAGAAGAAACTCTGCCAACTCCAATGAGTACTCCCCATGTCAGGACAGAAGAAAATAATGTGAGATATTATAAAATATCGAAAGCCTTCAAAAATCATATCGCCACATATGCAATTCTAAATAAAAAAGACCAACTTCTCTTGGAAGAGTTTATTAAGGAAAACAAACATATTTTTATTGAGAGACTTCAAATGAATTTAACTAAACATACAATAATTAAATTTCATGTGAGTATTGTGGCGGAGTATATAAAAATTGTGGGAGAGGAATTGGAGTTGTGCATAATATCACATGTAGCCAAAATGAGTTTGCTGACGAAGGCAGATAACATCGAAGAGTTATTCCGTAAACAGGTTGAGGAGATTTCAACCAAAATGTCCGAATTTGAAGAGCGAGATTCTGGTTGGACCTTGTCACGCATAGTCCGACCAGAAATCAACATCAACAAATCGTCGCTCGTCAAAGGCTCGAATTGGATATCCACTCCTGAAAAACTTGTAAGAAGATTTGCCTGCATCAACATACAAAACAATGATGCATATTGTTTCAAGTGGTGTCTGATTGCTGCAATGGATAGCACTAAATACAACCAAGAACGTTGTAGTTCTTACAACATCCCTGACATTGCTGCAGAGACGATTGTTACGCGAAATGGTGTAGCCTTAAATTTTAAAAATTTAAGCTACCCATTAGCACTAAACAAAATCAGAGAGTTTGAGGCAAACAATCCGACTATAAGTGTGAACGTATTTGGGTATGATGAGGGAGCAGATCAGATCATTGGTCCTTATTATGTGAAAGTGAACCACGTCAACTTACTACTTTTAGAGAATGCTGCAGGTCATCACTACATATTGATAAAGAATATATCAAGGTAAGTTAAAAAAATATACAACTTTTTATTTTAAGGATACAAATACTTGTTTATATACTTTATACTATGTACATTTTACTTATAATCTTTTATTTTATTTTTATCATTCATAGACTTTTACAAAATCAGACTACCAGGAATGAACACAAACTACATTTCTGCAACAGCTGTCTCCAGTACACCCACATGGAAAATGGTATGACAAATCATAAGGCGGAGTGCGGTAAAATTGTTACAACTATGCCATCAGATCCGGATGCAATTCTGAGCTTCAAGGGAGATCAAAGAAAAATGGATGTACCCTTTGTGGTATATGCGGACTTCGAATGCATCTTGGAAGAAGTTAGTAATAGTGTAAGTAATAAAACTAGTCTAGTCAAAAAGCACACTCCTTGTGTATTTAGCTATTATATTAAGTGTCTCCATAGCAATAAGTTAGATAAATTAAGGATATACACAGGAAAAGATGCCTCAAAAAAATTTGTATCATATTTAATTAAAGACTGTGAGGATATATACGATAGTCACTTAGTAAATAATAGACAAATGGATACTTTATCCCCTTCTGATATTTATAATTTTTATAGTGCGGTGAATTGTCATATTTGTCAAAAATTTCTAGGTAAAGATCGCGTTAGAGATCATTGTCATATTAGTGGTAAATTTAGAGGTGCAGCCCACAATAACTGTAATTTAAATTACCAAATTTCCAAGTTTATACCAGTTTACTTTCACAACTACTCAAATTATGACTCACATCTTTTTATTAAAGATCTAGGTGAAATTTCAATGCAACTGAAAGTACTCCCTCTCAATAAGGAACTTTATATATCCCTCTCCCAATTTACAGAAATGAGTGATGGCCATAAGCTTGAAATAAGATTTCTTGATACAATACGCTTTATGGCTGAGAGTTTGGAATCATTAGCCTGCAATTTGTCGGATAATGATTTCAGCACTATAAGGTCCTTATTTCAGTCAGAAAAAGAATTTCAGCTTATTAAGAAAAAAGGTATTTTCCCGTATGAGTACCTAAATTCATTCCAAAAATTAGATGAGTGTCAGCTGCCTTCACGCAGTGATTTCTTTAATAAGTTGAACAATAAAGAGTGTTCTTTAGAGGAATACTCACATGCTGAAGAGGTATGGAATACTTTTGGTTGCAAAACTATGAAAGATTACATGGAACTTTACTTAAAAACAGATGTCCTCTTACTGACAGATATTTTCGAGAACTTTAGAAAAGTTTGTAAAGGTATTTATGAGCTCGATCCATGCCAATATTATACAGCACCTGGTCTTTCCTGGGATGCAATGCTCAAATACACAAAAATTGAATTAGAATTATTGACAGACATAGACATGTACAATTTTATGAAAAAAGGTATACGTGGAGGGATCGTACAGTGTAGTCAAAGATATTCGAAAGCGAATAACAAATATTTGGAAGATTTCGATAAAGAGAAGCCCTCAGAATTTCTCGTCTATTTAGACGCTAACAATTTGTATGGTTGGGCGATGTTGGAATATCTTCCTCATGGTGGGTTCAGATGGTTATCGCAAGACGAGCTGAATCTGGACCCAAACAGCATAGCTGACAATGGAACAGACGGTTATGTATATGAGGTCACGTTGGATTATCCCTCTCATTTACACGACTTGCATAATGACCTTCCTTTTTGCGCTGAAAATAAAAAAGTTATGCAAGCGAAGTATAGCAAGTTGATAACCGATTTCTCTACAAAGCAATCATACGTGGTACACTTTAGAGTTCTGAAACAGTGCTTAGAATATGGCTTAGTTTTAAAGAAAACTCATCGTATTCTAGCATTTAAACAATCTCCATGGTTAAAAGGCTATATTGACCTAAATACCAGACATAGGGCCACTGCTAAAAATGCTTTTGAAAAAAAATTTTTCAAACTACTTAATAATGCAGTGTATGGTAAAACCATGGAAAATGTGGATAAGAGGAGAGATGTTAAAATTGTTAATAGTTGGGAGAGAACGAATTGTAATCGTTTGGGGGCCCAAGATTGGATATCAAAACCAAATTTTCATAGTTTATCTATATTTTCCGAAGATCTAGTAGCAATCGAAATGACTAGAGTCAAAACCTGCTACAATAAACCAATTTACTTAGGATTTTGTGTACTCGAGCTGTCCAAATGGAAAATGTATAATTTCCATTACGGGTACATGCAACCTAAGTTTAAGACAAAACTCTCATTGAACTATATGGACACGGACTCTTTTATATATTCAATAAAAACGGACGATTTTTACGCTGACATCAAAAATGACATACAAGAACAATTTGATACATCGGACTATCCTACAGACAATATTTATAATTTTCCACTAGTAAATAAAAAAGTCATTGGTATGATGAAGGATGAAAATTGCGGTAAAATAATGACAGAATTTGTTGGGCTGCGATCAAAAATGTACTCATTCAGTGTACAAAATCAAAATGACGTTAAAAAATCGAAGGGGGTAAAGAGAGCCATATTAGATAAATATAGTTTAGCTACTTATAAAAATTGTTTATTTAATAAGACTAATGTAAATGATAATATGTTAACATTTAAATCTAAGCTACATCAGATATATACTAGTCAACTAAATAAGGTAGTCTTAAGTTATGGAGACGATAAGAGAAAAATTAGATCAAATAACATTAATACATATGCATGGTATCATTTTCGTATGTTGCTAGATGAGATTGCTAGAATGCAAGAAAATTGTTAAAATTAATTAATTTTTAGTTAATTTTTAAATTGTAAATAAAATCATATTCATTAAGAAAAATTGTTGTATATAAAATCCTATTCATTAAGAAAAATTGTTGTATATAAAATCATATTTATTTAATAAGAAAAATTATTGTAAATAAAATCCTATTTATTTTTTAAGAAAAATTATTGTACATATCTACATAAATTTTTAAGAAAAAATTTTAAATAAAATATTGAAAAAAGAATGAAATGGTGTTTATTTCTTTATTGGCTTTACTTCGTTGGATCAAACAGTTTTTGTTTTTGCTTATTTGTAAATTCTTGTTTTCATATGGCTTAAACATGCACAGTCTTGTCTTCACATAAATTAAACATGCACAATCTTGTTTTCTTTGAGAGGTTCTCTACAAGAGAAATTCACAATATTGTGAAATTCCATTAGATATTTTTATAAAAAGACACAATTAAGATAATCGGATAAGTCCTTATATTTTTCACTACATACAAGTTTCTGTTATTTTCTATTCGAACAGATGATTCCTAATTTTCCTTTAGAAAAAATAATACAAAACAAGGAATATTTTAATAATACAATTTTATTTTATTTCTGTTAATAATACCATTTAATTTAATTTCTTAAATATTTTATTTATAATGATGGAAACATTTCATAGTATCCAATTATTAGATGTTCTAATATACTTTTCCGTAAAAAATATATTGTACATCTACAAGTATCAGGTCCTTCCTCGCAATTCGGATCATACCAGGGACAGTTTGCAAAATGCCCTTCTGTATTGTCTTCATCTTCCATGACGCCATATTCTTCGTTCTCATCCAGCATATTTTGGAAAAATTTTATCATCTCCCAATGATCGAAAAGCCTGAAGCTTTCAAAATCTGTTAGAAATTGGTTTAGAGTACGTCTAATTTGACTCATTTTATTTGCTGATAAATGAATGATGATGACGATTGTTGGAAGGTTTTTTTAAGACTAATTTGTTCTTTAAATTTTTCAAATATCTATACTATCATCGCTATTTCATATTTCTTTTTATCACTCTATCTCTCTCTCTAACCCTTTTCTCTCTATAACTATCTCTTTCTCTCTATCACTATCCCCCACTTATTCACTCTTTCACCATAATTATTTTCGATTAGCCTTCTTGAAGTCATCATCGCTACTTTTAAGATCATTTCCAGTTAAACATTCAAAGTGAGAAGAACTAAATAAAAAAATGGACTAAACAACAAAACTAATTTAAAAATTTAATTCTCTAAACAACAAAACCTTAATCCACGTAAAGGAGCTTGACACGTCCATGAAATATACTATTCGAAATGTGGAACGTGTAACAACAAAATATGGAGCAACACTAAAAGTTGAAATGGATAAACATATAATGTTCCTGCCTAAACGATATAATACTTTAACAGATGACGATATTAAAGATCTTTCGAGCGGATCATATTGCCTAAGTAGAGAAGGTGAAGAAAACCTAATCGTTGAGAATGAGGTGAGTGAATTTCTAATTCAAAATTCCCAATATCCTGTCTGGCAATAAATTATATTAATTACGTTTATTAAATTATGAATAAAAAGACATTAAAGAGTTTTGTAAAATATAAATGTTTGTGTTTTTATTTAATATTTTCAGTTATTTCATAAAGAAATTTAAGACATAAATGTCCACAGATAAATGTATTAAAATTCTGATGTTGATTGTAGTTGTATTTTATATTTGTACCAAGATATTTGACTACTTCTGAAGGAGGTTGTAAGTTTCCAAAGCTGTCGAAATATTCTTTTTCATTGCTGTTTTTATAATATGCTACCCAATGTGTACCAGGTCCTGTTGATACATCTAAATTGATTATTCCACATTCTATTTTCTTTGATCGTTTTGGTAGAGTATTCAACATGAAAACACCTCTAAAATATGGAATATTTATAGAGAAACGGTTTAGGTCCACATCAGAAAGTGGTCTGTTGGGCAGCATCTCTAAGAGTTTTTTGATTCCTCTTTATGAACTAAACCATAACCCTTTTTATATGGTTTTAAGTAAAGTCCTTTTCCAACTGCTATAAATTCCATCGCTCTATTATGTCTAGTTGCTTCATCAAGTTGGTTTTTAGCATTCTTTGTTGCATTTACAGCTTTAGCTATGGCAGCACCTCCAATTGTTAGACTACCAATTGCACCCAGAGCAGTTAAAATCGGTATTAGAGGTAAAAAACCACCAAATTTTGGAACACGTATCACACGTGGAACTATAATTTGAGACTTTCTTCCTTTTAATGACTTGTTAATAGTTTTTCGTGCAATTTTAATAGCTGAGTTAATATCTAATGGTTTTTCTTTTTTTAGTATTTTTGTTGCAGCTCTAACTGATGTTCTAAATAGTGTTTTAACATTTAGTTTGTTCTTTTTTACATTTTTCTTTTTCTCCACACCCATACCAAATTTTGTTTTGGCTTTCATTGCGTTAGTAACCATATATGCAAATGATTTTTCAGCAAGACTACTATCTTTTGATAAAACTCGATCCCAAGCGTAGTTTTCAAGTATTTTATCAGCTTTATGTCTGCTACTTAAATCCTTATTTTTGGAATAAGCAATATCGTGATTTTTACACGCAGAGTCCAATAAATTAATACCTCTATCACCACGATTTAAACGTTTTTGTAGTTTTGTTCCAGGTCCACAGTACTGATATCCAGGAAGATGAAGTTCAACAGGTAGAGAGTTTATTATTTTGTCTACTATACCTCCTCCTCCAACGAAGGTGTTTTTATGACTAAACGTCCTCTGATATTGTACAAGCATATTATCTAGTTTTTTCTATATAAGAGGTAATATTTATAAAATGCATTTAGTCACAAAAATGCGGTTAGTAAAACAACATAAAAATATTTTAGTTCGTAATATTGATGATTCAGCGAACATCAGTTCAAAAATAAAGCATAGCCCTCTCTTACCAAATTCTATTCGTGCTCTAATAGTGGGACCATCAAATTGTGGAAAGACTAATGTTATGATTGGCTTGCTAGAAAGTCCTAATGGACTCAAGTTTGAAAACATCTGTTTATACTCAAAATCTCTCTATCAACCTAAATATAAATACCTAAAGAAACTAATTTCACCAATTAAAGGTATGGGGTATTTTACATTCACCGATAATGAATCAGTTATTCCACCTGACGAAGCTAAAACTAATTCAATTATGATATTTGATGATGTTGCATGTGAAAAGCAGAATAATATACGTACATATTTTTGTATGGGGCGACATAGGGATGTTGATTCATTCTACCTGTGTCAAACTTATACCAGAATTCCCAAGCATTTAATAAGAGACAATGCAAATGTTATTATAATGTTTAAGCAAGATGAGACAAATATGAAGCATGTTTATAAGGATCATGTTGCCAGATAAATATGGATTTTTGATGATAAGCAAAGATAACGAATTAAACGATGGTCGCTACAGAAAGCAATTTGACTATTTCATAACTATATAAGCAACTGCTCATAAAAATTATCTCTAGTTATTAATCTAACTTTAAACTTGATACATCCATTTGCTATAACCTCATCTGATACCTGATAAGCTGATCTGAAAACCAGACCAGGTCCTGATAAGCTGATCTGAAAACCAGACCAGGTCGTGATAAGCTGATCTGAAAACCAGATCAGGTCCTAATAAGCTGATCTGAAAACCAGACCAGGTCCTAATAAGCTGATCTGAAAACCAGATCAGGTCCTGATAAGCTGATCTGAAAACCAGATCAGGTCCTGATAAGCTGATCTAAAAACCAGATCAGGTCCTGATAAGCTGATCTGAAAACCAGACCAGGTCCTAATAAGCTGATCTGAAAACCAGATCAGGTCCTGATAAGCTGATCTGAAAACCAGATCAGGTCCTGATAAGCTGATCTGAAAACCAGACCAGGTCCTAATAAGCTGATCTGAAAACCAGACCAGGTCCTGATAAGCTGATCTGAAAACCAGACCAGGTCCTGATAAGCTGATCTGAAAACCAGACCAGGTCCTGATAAGCTGATCTGAAAACCAGACCAGGTCCTGATAAGCTGATACCTGATCTAATAGCTGATACCTCTTATTTGCTAAACATGGATGAGAAAATTTTAAAACAGTTGGTGTTGACAAGAAATGTCTTGCAGAAAAAGCTTCGTAGTATAAAAACTGGTGAAATAGATAAACGTGAACAACTAAGAGATACATTTAAACCTATAACAGAACCACTCAAAGAATTCATAAATAGTTCTAAAAATATTAAAAGAATTCCCATAAAAGAAGAAAGTAAAATGAAGACAGAAGTTGAAAATAATACAAGTTTTAAACCTGAAAAAACATCCGTCAAGATAGAGACAAGTACACCAAAGAAACTAGCAGAAGGAACAGTATTCGATAATACCATCTTGTTTAATGATGCTAATACTGTGAATGATGATGACGATGATGAAGATGATTTTTACTCACAGACTTCCAATACAGAAGATACTTATACTGACTTATCAGCCTTGGAAGGAAGAAATGAATTAGATACAAACTATGGTCCACATAAAGATTTCAATAATGAATGGAAATTTGGTGATAGTAACCTCAAACTTAATGAAGATAAAATACAAGTTGGTGGTCAAATATGGGCTCTAACACCAGGACTATTTTCTCTAATGTTTCATAAAATACCAAAAAATTATGATAAATTTGAACTCGAAATCTATAAAAAGATTTTAATTACTACTAATGCATATAGAAGGGACTATAAACCTGATGGTCAAATTAAGGGTACTAGAGGATATAAATACAAACATATTATTAAGAAATTTATTGACGAGAAAAATCAGAAGAAATTAACCGAATCAACAGCATCTAAGCCAAAAGGTAGTTATTTAGGTGATGGAATAATGGAATTTAACGCCCCTAAGCCAAACTATATATACTGGGACGATCCAAATGAGTTTGTAGATCGTCTTCGACTACTGCTTGCATCACAAGGTGCAGGTCATACTAATCACAATAACGAGATTGTATCAATTATTGAAGAACTACGTGAAGCAAATATAATACATTAACTTTAATAAAGTATATAAAGTATGTCTGTTGATAAATTTGGACATTATTTAAACGATACTAGCAGCGTAATTTCTTTGAAAAATGCACCTTAACTGCTGGGGTTCTTTATGGATACGAACAACAACATTGATGTCCAAAACAAAAGAATCAAAAATGTTGCAAAAGCTCTGGAGGAAAACGATGTTATCAATAAATTGTTCCTGCAAACTCAAATCGAAAAATTAGAAGAGAAATTATTAACATACTTTAAGGAAGATAATACTATAATTCGAGAAGATATTCAAATGCAAATTGAGGAGCAACAACGCGAAATAAAATTATATATAGAAGAAAATTATAAAATTCAAAAAGATATTGTACAAATTAAAACATCCTTTAAAGAACAAATTGAACAGCTTAATGAGAAAATTTATAGATTGGAAAATTACATGTTTGTATCAATAGCTGAAAGTGCGTCAAGTAGATCACAACACTCTCCAAAAAATCTGTAAAACAACTTAATGTCTTCAAAAAGAAATTTAGTAAACGAACTGCATAAGCAAGCTCGAAAAGTTTTTATGCGTCGGAGAGTTGTAATGAAAAGAATAGATGATCTTTGGCAAGCTGATTTAGTTGAAATGGGGATCTATTTTAGAGAAAACAGAAATGATCGATTTTTGTTAACTGTAGTTGACACATTTTCAAAATTTGCATGGGTAGTACCACTAAAAACTAAAACTGCACTCGAAACAACCAAGGCGATGGAAAATATTTTTGAATTAGGACGAGTACAAAAAGCTTACAAACAGATGATGGTAAAGAATTTTTCAACAAACACTTTGAAAAATTAATGGATAAATACAACATTAATCACTACTCAACATATAGCAGTATGAAAGTATCAATAGTAGAACGATTTAACAGAACATTGAAAGGAATGATGTGGAAAGAATTTAGCTTTAATGGTTCATATAAGTGGATTGATATATACAAAGATTTAACTAATGCATACAATAGAAAAGTTCATCGCACCATTAAAATGTCTCCGATTAAAGTCAACTCAACAAATGAGGAAAAGCTACTAAATACAGTATACAGTCATTTGAAGATGTACAAAATGTCGAAATTTAATGTTGGAGATCATGTACGCATAAGCAAATATAAGCATACATTTGAAAAAGGTTATACTCCAAATTGGACTACAGAAATTTTCACAATTACAAGAGTTCAAAATACAAATCCTACAACATTCATATTAGAAGATTATCTTGGTAATCCTATTAAAGGTGGATTCTATACTGAAGCACTTTCGAAAACTAGATATCCAAATACATATCTAGTTGAAAAGGTTCTTAAAACTAAAGGAAAGGAGGCATACGTTAAATGGTTGGGATTTTCTAATCAACACAATTCTTGGATAAGTAAGAACGAAATATTATAGCTGAATACCATCATCAACAACAATAGCAGTAATATTAAGAAACTAATGTTAATTTTAAAAAAAGAAAATGAAATAAATATGTAAATCATGCTTATAAACCATATGTTGTACTAAACTTTATTTAATTGTAATCAGACAGTTATAATGTCAATAACACTTACTCTGATCTCTAACTCATCAGAATTATCTGCTAGTTACTTTCCTCCTATTGAATTACATGGTGCATATGAGTGTGCTCTAACTGATTTTCATTCATACAACAGCATTCCAAATGTAGACACCTACAACAATATGTTTCATATAGGGGAACATACAATTGAAATACCAATTGGATCTTACGAATTGAATGATATTGTAGATTTTATACAAGAGCAATACAGAAGACTCTGTCCAGAAAATAAGATTTTTATTGAAGCCAATAACAATACAATGCAAGTTAAAGTTAATAGTTCCAAAGATCCTGTATATTTTAATAAAGACAACACAATTGGAAAAATCCTAACACCAAACAAATATTATTGCTCAGATCTTCCAGTTAATATTTTTAAAGTGAATCTCTTGCGAATTGAAAGTAGTATCGCTATTAACACATATATGAATAACTCCAAATCGCATACACTTCATGAATTTCCGATTAATGTGCCTCCAGGCTATAAAATAGATGAGGTTCCAAGAAATCTCATCTATTTACCTGTGAACACCAGAGAGATAAGTTCACTAACGCTGCGAGTAGTTGATCAACACGGTGATTTAATTAATTTTTGAGGAGAGGAAATTACAATACGAATACATTTGAGGTCAACTAAATAATGCTAATATACAACACAAATACATTGAAAAATAAAGCAGTAACAACAACAACAAGAACATTAAAGCGACCACTTCAACAGAAAGCACTAACAACATCAAATAAAAATTTTCTAAAGTCCTTGAATTTTAAATTGAAGACAAAATGAGTTCAATAATAGATGTCTTAGATAAACCTTTCTCTGATGAGAATATAATCAAAAAGGATTATCATACATATGTACCATACTTACAACAATAATGATGAAATTAGAATTTCAATACAAAATCAAGATTTATACGTGCTACCCAGTGAGAGCTACATTTATGTAGAGGGGTTTGTTGCCGATGATAATGCCCCTAAATCTTCTTCTTCAGAGAACTTTAAATTAAAAAACAACTTTGTAGCATATCTATTTGATGAAATTCGCTATGAGCTCAATGGAATTGAAATTGATCATACAAGATATTTAGGAGCCACGAGCACCATAAAGAACTTGGTTTCTCTATCACGAAACGAAAGCAATGTGATGCAAAATGCTAGATGGAACAAAATTGACGATGTCACTCTTGCAAATGGATTTTTCAATTTCTATGTACCTCTAAAAATGCTTCTAGGATTCGCTGAAGACTACAACAAAGTTATATTAAATGGAAAACATGAACTGATACTCTTGCGCAATAAGAACGACGAAGATCTTGTACGCTCGAGTGTTTCTACTGAAACAGCTAAACTTACAATTTCACTCATCTCATGGAGAATACCTCATGTTCAATTATCTGACCTTAGCAAATTGAATATGATTAAAATTATTAACAATGGTGCTTCTATACCCATGGCATTTCGCAGTTGGGATTGTCATATTAATCCACAATTAAACACAGGAACTAGCCATATTTGGAATGTTAAACTGGCTGCAAATAGAGAACGCCCCCGTTTTGTGTTGATTGCTTTTCAACAAGAAAATAAATTTGTTCATTGTGATTTGACTAATTTAAAAGTACATTTAAATTCAGTCTCATACCCGTATGATGATCTTAACATAAAGTTCAAAAATGAACGTTATGCAATTCTATATGATATGTATCTAAGATTCCAACAAAGCTACTATATGAAAGAATCTCAACCGCTTCTAACTGCATTAGAGTTTAAGACAAAAGCTCCTATTATTGTAGTAGATGTCAGTCATCAGAATGAATCACTCAATAATGGACCGATTGATATCAAAATAGAATTTGAAACAGCAACTAATATTGCACCAATGACATCAGCTTACTGCATTCTTATTCATGATCGTTCAATAGAATATATACCCATCAAAGGACAAGTTCGAAAAGTGTTATAAATTGAATAACATGGTAAATAACATAATTTTTATAGACGTACAAGGTTTCAAAACTAATTCAAACGATTTCATCGCAAAAGAAGTAGCGATTGTTTTCAACAATTATGAATATAACAACTTCATTATAAAACCACCATTTGATTTTAAATGCTTATCAATAAAAAAGCAAAGAGAAGCAAAGTGGCTAACAAAAAACTATCATCACCTAAGCTGGACTGCTGGATCAGTTTCATTTCATAGCGTTTGCAATTTTTTAAAAGCCAACGTAAGATGTTCTAAAATTTACGTAAAACGTGAAGAAAAAAGACTATGGTTGGAAAAAATGTTACACCGAAAAATTTCTAACGTTGAGGATATATCAACTTTAAACAAATGGAAATCAAGTATCCAGAATATTTTTATTGTAATTATCATAATTTTGGTATTTGCGCATTAAGAAATGCTATTTTACTCTCAAAAGAAATATCTTGTTTTAAATGAACTTTTTCACTTTTTAAAATATTTATACTTAAGAATATATTACTGTATGTATTATTATAAAATTTTATAAAATTTTAAACAATAAATGTTTACAAAATAAAAAAATGTAAAAGTGTTTTCTTATTTCAAATACAAACTACATAAAGAGAATAGAAGGAAGTGGGGAGGAGGAGAAGTTAACTTTTTTGCTTACTTGCAAATTTTTACTTTTTGTTTCTCTGCTGATGACTGTACTTAGTTGAAAATCCTCTGCTTTAAAAGAATTGTAGACAAAGAAAATGACTACGTTGCAAAATATAAATGTATTCTACACAAGCACAAAATATTCCACGCACAAGTTCCCACGATCGCACATTTATACATTCATACATTCATTTATACATTCATACATTCATTTATACATTTATACATTCATACATACATACATACAAATATATTTATTAAACAAATAAACACAATATACAATTACCAGCGACAATCAAGCTGGACCACCCACACACAAGCATTAGGGGGTTCACATACATGAGAACATTTTAGGGTGTTCACATACATGAGAACATTTTATAAATAAATAAATAAAATAATTAAATAAATTAAATTAATTTATTCAATTATTTTATTTATAAACAATTTATTTTATTTATAAACAATTTATTAGCGTGAGGAAATCACACATACACGTTCCCACGATTCATATGAGAATCGCGTAGTAGTCATCAAATATATTTTCTCTGATATTACTGATATAGTATTACGATAACAAATTTATACAGTCTGGCAACACTGGCAATTTTCCCTTTGGAAAAATCATTTTCCCGTCGGCATTAAGAAATATAGTAATCATGCATTGCCGTCGGCATTTGAAAAAAATAATCATGTTTTTCCGTAGGCATTAGGAAAAATTATCATACATTGCCGTAGGCATTAGAAAAAATAATCATGTATTGCCGTCGGCATTTGAAAAAAATAATCATGCATTGCCTTCGGCATTAGGAAAAATAATCATGTTTTGCCGTCGGCATTTGAAAAAAATAATCATGCATTGCCGTAGGCATTAGGAAAAATTAAGTTTCATATCTCCCTCCATTGGTATTTGAAAAAAATAATCATGCATTGCCGTAGGCATTAGGAAAAATTAAGTTTCACAACTCCCTCCATTGGTATTAGGAAAAATCATCGCATGATTTTCCAGTCGGCATACATGTATATTTATGAAATATTAATCTTATGAAACCCCTTAATCCACCCCACAAACATACATACATATAAATTCCCACGGTCATAAAAACCTGACTTATTGAACCGCCCTCGTATGTAGTAATAATAAAAAAACTCCTTATGTAAACAAAAAACTCCTTATGTAAACAAAAAATCGGACGGACTTATTGAACCACCCTCGTAGGTATCAAATTTCCAAGAATTTTAAAATTTTCAAATTTTAATTACCCAAATTTAACAATTTCAGCCACAATTTCAGCCACAATTTCAGCCACAATTTAACAATTTTAATCGGCGCCCGTACCGGCAGTTCCCTACTACTTAGAGTCATCAAATCTACATTTAATATAAATTTTAGTAAAATACTCGAAGAGAGAAGATATTAAAATGGACTCGCAAAATTTAATAAAAAAGTTTAGTTCGTTGAACAACAATTCCTTGATCCATATCAAGGAGTTGGATATTACCAAGAAGTATAGAGCTGTTAGCGCCCAAAGAACAATGACTAAATACGGTGCAACTGTGAAGATCGAGTTGGAGGACAACTTCATGTTTTTGCCAAACAGATATAACTCCCTATCGGATGCGGAGCTCAACCACCTCTCCGATGGAACTTTCCGAGTTCAAAGGCAAGGGGAACGGAATTTAGTTCTGGATAAAGATGAGGTGGATGAGTTTATTTTGTCAAACGGTCAATATCCTGTTTGGGAGTAAAAAAATTCTGTGTATATATTTTCTAATTAATAAAACAAAATTTTTTAAATTTTAATATTTTTATTTATTTATTTCATAAAGAAATTGAAAGCATAAATGACCACAATTAAATGTATTAAACTTCTGATATTGATTATAGTTGTATCTTATATTTTTACCCAGATATTTGATTACTTCTGCAGGAGGTTGTAAGTTTCCAAAGCTATCGAAGTATTCTATTTCTTTGTTGTTTTTAAAATATGCTACCTAATGTGTGCCGAGTCCTGTTCATATATCTAAATTGATTATTCCACATTCTTTTTTCCTCGCACGTTTTGGTCGACTGTTCAACATATAAACTCCTCTAAAGTATGGAAATTGATGAAAATTTTTGTAGATCAAGATCGGTCAATGGTCTAGTGGGCAGCATTTCTATTAGTTTTTTTGTGTTTTCTTTACAAATCAAACCATTTTGAGGAAAAGACCTTCTCCTACCGCTATAGATTCTATCGCTCTATTATGTCTTGCTGCTTCCTCAAGTTGTCTTTTTGCATTTTTTGTTGCATTTACGGTATTTGCTATAGCAGCACCTCCAGTCGCTAAACTGCCAATTGCACCCAAAGCAGTTAATATTGGAGTCCCTGGTAGAAAACCACCAATTTTTGGAACACGTATTATACGTGGTGCAATAATTTGTGATTTTTTCCCCTTTAAAGAACTGTTAATAGTTTTTCGTGCAATTTTAATGGCTGAGTTAATATCCAGCGGTTTTTTCTCCTTCAACATTTTTGATGCAGCTCTAATTAATGTACTAAACAGATTTTTGGCATTTAAATTATTTTTTTCATAATTTTTCTTTTTCTCCACACCCATACCAAACTTTGTTTTGGCTTTCATTGCGTTAGTAACCATATATGCAAATGATTTTTCTGTGAAAGTGCTATCTTTTGAAAGAACTCGGTCCCAAGCTTTGTTCTCAAGTATTTTATCAGCTTTATGTCTAGTACTTAAATCCTTATTTTTAGAATAAGCAATATCGTGCTCCTTACAAGCAGAATCCAATAAATTAATTCCTTTATCACCTCTACCTAAATGCTTTTGTAGTTTTGTTCCAGGACCATAGTACTGATATCCAGGAAGATGAAGTTTAACAGATAGAGAGTTTATTATATTGTTAACTAAACCTCCTCTAATGACAGTTTTTTTATGACTAAGCGATTTCCGATATCGTATAACCATATTATTTTATTTTTTCTATAATTAAAGGTAGTATTTATAAATTGCATTTAGTTACAAAAATGCAGTTAGTAAAACAACATAAAAATATTTTAATCCGTAATATTGATGATTCATCAAACATCAGCTCAAAAATAAAGCATAGTTCCCTCTTACCAAATTCTATTCGTGCTTTAATAGTTGGCCCATCAAATTGCGGAAAGACTAAGATTATGATTAGTTTGATAGAAAGTCCTAATGGTCTAAGGTTTAAAAACATATATTTATACTCAAAATCCTTATATCAGCCGAAATATGAATACCTGAGAAACTTAATTTTACCAATAAAAGGAATGGGATATTACACATTTACAGATAATGAATCAGTTATTTCCCCTAACGAAGCTAAAAGCAATTCAATTATGATATTTGACGATGTTGCATGTGAGAAGCAAAATAATATACGTGCACATTTTTGTATCGGGCGACATAAGAATATTGATTCATTTTACTTATGTCCAACTTATACCAGAATTCCAAAACATTTGATAAGAGACAACGCCAATGTAATTATAATGTTTAAACAAGATGAAGAAAATATGAAGCATGTTTATAATGATCATGTGGCAAGCGATATGAGTTTTGTAAAGTTTCAGGAAATTTGTCGAGAGTGTTAGAAGGAAAAATATGGATTTTTGATGATCAGCAAAGATAACGAATTAAACAATGGTCTTTACAGAAAACAATTTGACTCTTTCATAACAATATAAATTATTTTACATAAAAGGTATTCTTTAGTTCTTAATCTGGCTTTAAACTTCATACATCTATTTTTTATAATTAATCAGATGCCTAAAACCTGATTTGATAATCTGATCAGCATTTAATAATACCGATCTGATAACCTGTTCTGATACCTGATAACTGGTCTGATAACCTGTTCTGATACCTGATAACCGGTCTGATAACCTGTTCTGATACCTGATAACCAGTCTGATAACCTGTTCTGATACCTGATAACCGGTTTGATAACCTGTTCTGTTACCTGATAACCGGTCTGATAATCTGTTCTGATACTTGATAACTGATCTGATAACCTGATCTCATACCTGCTAAGTTGATCTGATAGCTAATAAGCTGATCTGATATTTGACGCTACCAAACATGGATGAGAACGTTTTAAAAGAGCTGATTACAAGAAATGTCTTGAAGAAAAAGCTCCGTAGTATAAAAACTGGTGAAATAGACACACTTGAACAACTTAGAGATACATTTAAACCTATAACAGACCCTCTCACAGAATTTATAAATAGTTCTAAAAATATTGGAAGAATCCCCAAGAAAGAAGAAAGTAAATTCCAAACGAAAATTGAGAATAACAAAAGTTTAAAGCCCTTGAAAGCATTAGTCAAGGTAGAGACAAGTACACCAAAGAAACTTGTAGAAGGAACACTATTTGATAATACCATATTATTTAATGATGCTAATGACGTGAGTGATAAGTATGAAGATGAGTTTTGCTCACAGACTTCCAATACTGAAGAGAGTTGTACAGACTTGTCACCCTTGGATGCGAGAAATGAATTAGATAATTACTATGGTCCACATAGAGATTGCAATAACAAATGGAAATTTGGTAATAGTAATATTGAGCTAAATGAAGATAAAATTCAAGTTGGCGGTCAAAGATGGGCTCTAACGCTTGGTTTGTTTTCTTTAATGTTTCATAAAACACCAAAAAACTATGACAAATTTGAACTTGAAATCTACAAAAAAAATTTTAATTACAACTAATGCATGCAGGAGAGACTATAAACCTGATGATCAGATCAAGGGGACGAGAGGATATAAATATAAGCATATAATTCAAAAAATATTTAAAGAAAATAGTCAGAAGAATATATCTAACGCAGTAGCAAATGCAGCAATTCCTAATTATAAAGGTAATGGAATGATGCGCTTTAACCCCCAAAAATAAAACTATATATATTTAGATGATCCCAAGGAGTTAGTAGATCGTCTCCGACTATTACTTGCATCACAAGCTGCAGGTCATACTAATGACAATAACGAGATTGTATCAATTATCGAAGAATTACGTGAAGCGAATATAATACATTAATTTTAATAAAGTACATATTTATGAAGTATATCTGTTGACAAGTTTGGACATTATCTAAACGATACTAGTGATATAATTTCTATTAAAAATGCACCTAAACTGCTGGGGTTTTTTATGGATACGAACAACAACATTGATGTCCAAAACAAAAGAATCAAAAATGTTGCAAAAGCTCTGGAGGAAAACGATGTTATCAATAAAATGTTTCTGCAAACTCAAATCGAAGCCAAATTATTAAATTGCATTAAGGAAGTCAATACTATAATTCGAGAAGATATTCAAATGCAAATTGAGGAATTACAAAGCGAAATAAAATTACAGATAGAAGACAATTATAAAATTGAAAAAGAATTTCTAAAAATTAAATCATCTTTCGAAGAACAAATTGAACAGCTGAATGAGAAAATTTATAGATTGGAAAATTACATGTTCGTATCAATAGCTGAAAGTGCATCAAATAGATCACAACACTCCCAAACAAATCCGTAAAACTACTCAATGTCTTCAAAAAGAAACTTAGTTGACGAACTCCATAAGCAAGCCCGAAAAACTTTTGTACGCCGTAGAGTTGTGATGAAAGGATTAGATGATCTTTGGCAAGCTGATTTAGTTGAATTGGGTAGTTGTTCATCGAAAAATAGAAATTATCGATTTTTGTTGACTGTAATTGGCACATTCTCTAAGTTTGCATGGGCAGTACCGCTGAAAACAAAAACTGCACTCGAAAAAAGCAAGGCAATGGAAAATATTTTTGAATTAGGACGTGTTCCAAAAACCTTGCAAACGGATGATGGTTAAGAATTTTTCAATACTCACTTCGGAAAATTAATGCATAAATACAGCATTATTCACTACTCAACATATAGCAGTATGAAAGCATCAATAGTAGAACGATTTAATAGAACATTAAAAGGGATGATGTGGAAAGAATGTAGCTTTAATGGTTCATATAAGTGGATTGATATATACAAAGATTTACTTAATGCATACAATAGAAAAGTTCATCGCACCATTAAAATGTCTCCGACTAAAGTCAACTCAACAAATGAGCAAAAGCTACTAAATACAGTATACAGTCATTTGAAGATTTATAAAATGTCAAAATTTAATGTTGGCGATCATGTACGCATAAGCAAATATAAGCATACTTTTGAAAAGGGCTATACACCAAATTGGACAACAGAAATTTTCACAATTAAAAGAGTTCAAAATACATATCCTACGACATACATATTAGAAGATTATCTCGGAAATCCTATTAAAGGTGGATTCTATGAAGAAGAACTTTCAAAAACTAGATATCCAAATACATATCTAGTTGAAAAGGTTCTTAAAACTAAAGGAGAACAGGCATATGTTAAATGGTTGGGGTTTTCTAGTCAACACAATTCTTGGATAAGTAAAGATGATATATCGTAGTTGTAGTAAAACAACAACAACAACAACATTACTTATATTTAACACATAATGTAATAATATATATTTATAATAAGAAATAAATCTTTTTTATAAACAATACTTTAGTAAGTTTTATTTATTTGCAATCAGATTGTCATAATGTCAATAACACTTACTTTGAGCTCTAACTCATCAGAGTTATCTTCAAGTTACTTCCCTCCTATCGAGTTAAATGGATCTTATGAGTGCGCTCTAACTGCTTTTCATTCATATAATAGCATACCGAATGTAGATGTCTATAACAATATGTTTCACATAAGAGAACATGTAATTAAAATACCAATTGGATCTTATGAATTAAATGATATAGTTGATTACTTAGATAAACAATATAAGGACTGCAGTCCAAATAATAAAATTCGAATAGAAGCTAATAACAATACAATGAAAGTTAAAATTAACAGCTCTAAAGATCTAATAGATTTTAATAAAGAAAATACAATTGGAAAACTTTTGGTATTCAATACTAAAATCGAGTTCTCGTTGTACCTTCATAGTGAACAGACGTAATAGCGGAATTTTTCTTACATACATACTAAACAAAAAAAAATCATACAAAAAAATATTCGTAGTACATATTAACTTTGATAAATAAGCTTTTTTTTGCTTTGCTAATATTTTTACATATAGAAATAACAAAAACAAAAAAAAAACCGTAAACAAAAAAACACAGACAAAGTACCCTTGAGGAATACTCTATATGAGTACCTCAAATACAAATAATTGCGAAGTGAGTTATAACGGCAGAAATGCCTATTTTACTGTGAGTTCTGATGCTCTCAATGATAACAATAAAAATAAAAAATCTGATGATAGACTTACTGTGAGTTCTGAAGCTCTTAATAAAAACAATAAAAATAAAAAATCTGATGATAGACTTTCTCTAACGGCAAAGCCGCATTTTCGTCAGCGATCAACTTCGCTTTGTCCAATGTCATCTAGTGATTCGTTAACATTACCGTTGCCCAGTACCTATACATTTAACTCAGCAATATCATCCGCTTCGGGCTCGTGGTCATCACTTAACCCTGTTTTCACTATAGGTAAGAGTAGCCAAAAACCCAAGGTTCAAGTCGGAATGGACAGATATATAACTGTGGTAAAGCGCGGGCGAAGCCCAAAATCTTCTAAAATTTCATCTGCTCCAAAGATCTCTAGGGATAACAGCGCATCATCTACTAATCGCCAAAACCGTTTTAAAATATTGCAAGACGACAACGACAAACCCGGTGAATCTGCGAACAAAGCCTCCAAGCCGCCACCAATCTATTTAAGAGAAAAAAACTCAAACGCTCTTATTAAAAAATTAATTTCGGTAATTGGTGAGAATAAATTTCACATTGTTCCAATAAAACGTGGTAGCATTGATGAAACGAAAATTCAAATTTATGAAGAAAAAGATTTTCGCACAATGGTTTCGGAATTTGAAAAAAGTAAAACAAATTTCTACACATACCAGCTCAAGAGTGCTAAAGGTCTGCAGATCGTATTGAAGGGCATAGATTCCTATGTCGCTCCCGAAGAAATAAAAGATGCACTCGTCCTCCAGGGATTTAAGGTAAAAAATGTATCGAACATAATAAATAGGGAAAAGATCCCCCAACCTCTATTTCGCGTTGAACTGGAGCCAAATGATATAAAATTGAGAAAAAATGAGACGCACCCAATTTATAATCTAAAATATCTTTTATACCGAAAAATAACAGTTGAAGAACCACATAAGCGTTCTGGACCCGTACAGTGCCATAATTGTCAAGAATATGGCCATACTAAAACTTACTGCAATTTACCTACTGTTTGTGTTGTGTGCGGCGAATTACACGGCACTGCTAGTTGCAATAAGCCAAAAAATCAAAGTGATAAAAAATGCAGCAATTGTGGAGGTAATCACACCGCTAACTACAGAGGTTGTCCTGTGTACTCTTTCGTCAAACAGACTATGGGGCAAAAACCTAAATTAGCTCCAGCCCAATCAGCAAACGCTTTATCCGCCACTATTGCGCAAGTGAGCCAACCAGTTACTTCCCGTGTATCGTATGCCGATGCTGCTAAGACAAATTTTATTCCTACTCAAAATG
Organism: Nowickia ferox; assembly: GCA_936439885.1. Lineage (NCBI taxonomy): Eukaryota > Metazoa > Arthropoda > Insecta > Diptera > Tachinidae > Nowickia > Nowickia ferox. Next base: position 55,229,832 of record OW387023.1, read on the forward strand.
TTTCACCACCAAATAATTCAACAAATACAAACTCAAGCTTTAATTTCAATCGCCTTGAAGCTACTATTGATAATCTGGTGCAAACTATAAATAATTTTACAACAAATATGACTAGCATGATGCAAGAAATGCTGCGAATGCAGAATACACTGCTTCAAGCATTAGTTAAAAAACCATGAACACGTTAAAAATATGTTTCTGGAACGCAAACGGCATTCGCCAACATAAAAATGAACTTGAGCACTTCCTCACGGAAAAAAATATTGATATAATGTTGGTCTCAGAGACTCATTTGACTTCGAGAAGTATTTTTAAAATTTCTGGCTACACCTTATATAATTCAAAGGACCCAAGAGGAAGAGCATGCGGTGGATCAGCAATTCTAATAAGGTCAAGACTCAAGCATTATATTATTGACAACATTTCTGAAGAACATCTACAAGCAACGAATATTTGTATTGAAAATTTTTGCACTAATTTTGTAATATCATCAATTTACTCCCCTCCCAGATTCGCAATTACTGAAGATCAATACAAGGATTTCTTCAAATCTCTTGGCCCTTGTTTCGTAGCAGCTGGGGACTATAATGCCAAACATACGTTCTGGGGTTCGCGTCTTATCACACCCAGAGGTCGAGCGTTGTTCAACACAATTTCAAAAATGGGCTTGGACGTCATTTCGAGTGGGGAGCCCACTTACTGGCCTACTGACATACAAAAAATTCCGGATGTTATAGATTTTGGCGTCATGAAAAATATTTCTAGGGATTTAATTCAAGTTGAAGCTTCTCTAGATCTCTCGTCCGACCACTCTCCCACGATCGTTTCAATTTGTAGCCCATTAAGAAGTGACTTACCTCATCCTTATGTGAAGATGATAAATCGTGTTAATTGGCTGGGATTCAAAAAATATCTTAGTACTCATTGCACAGAAAATATTACGCTAAGAACACCCGATGATATTGAATCTAATATTACCAACCTTAATGAAAATATTAAACAGGCTGCTGAACATGCCACTACCTCCCATCCGCAGACTGGGTTTAATAGAATTTATTCTACTGATATAGAACGTCTCGTGTGTGAAAAAAGAAGAGCTAGAAGGGAATGGCAACAGCACAGATCACCTCAACATAAAACTAGGTTTAAAGAGTGCACTAAACGACTCCAAGAGTTGCTTGAATTTGAAAAAACTGCATCTCTTAAAAATTATCTGGAAGGTCTTGATGTCACACCAGCATCTAATTACTCTTTGTGGCACGCTGCTAGAAAGCTTAAAACACCCGTCGAGTTTAAACCACCTCTGCGCACATCTACCGGAGATTGGGCAAGAAGCGACTGTGAAAAAGGTAAATTATTTGCTGAGCATTTAAAATCCGTATTTACCCCAAACTCATGTACTGGTGCTGTTGATTTGCCGAGTGTAGTTGCGCTACCCCCTCGACCCATAAAATTTAAGACGCGTGATGTACAAAAACTAATTGCTGAACTCAACCCGAAAAAAGCTCCGGGTATTGATGAAATTAGTAACCAGATGCTGATGAAGTTGCCTCGTATTGCAATTAGAATCCTGTTATTCATTTTTAATGCCATTTTACGTCTGGAATATTATCCAAACAGCTGGAAGCTTGCCAAGGTTAAAATGATTCCAAAGCCGGGCAAAGATCTTACCAAGGCCGAGTCATATAGGCCAATAAGTTTACTGCCAACAATGTCAAAGCTCTTTGAAAAGTTACTCATGATAAAATTGTCCCCAATTCTAACTGATAATGAGTGCATACCGGACCATCAATTTGGTTTTAGAAGTCAGCATAGCACCATTGAACAAACTCATAGATTGGTTCAATTTATACGAAAAACTTTTGAAGAAAAAAAGTATTGCTCTGCGCTGTTTATTGACGTTTCTCAGGCATTTGATAAAGTGTGGCATGAAGGCCTAATTTTAAAATTAAAGACTTACTTACCGATAAACATTCTAAATCTTTTGGAAAGTTACATTATTGCAAGGAAATTCACTGTTGTAGAAGGAGACTTTATGAGTATGCCTGAAACAATCTCATCCGGTGTGCCACAGGGGAGTATACTGGGGCCAGTTGTGTATTTGATTTATACTTGTGATATGCCTTTGAGCAGTAATATTCACACATCTACATTTGCCGATGATACAGCCTGCCTTAGTATGCACGAAAACCCTCACGAGGCTTCCCGATATCTTCAGCAACATATTACCCAGCTAGAACTATGGTTAAACAGGTGGAGAATAAAGGTAAACGAACAGAAGTGTGCTCAGGTAACATTTACCCTACGAAAAGAAACTTGTTCCCCCATTACAATCAATAATCAAATTGTTCCTCAAAATTTACAAGTGAAATACCTTGGTATACACCTTGATCGAAGGCTTACATGGAAACACCACATTGACTCTAAGCTAACGCAAATGAAACTTAAACTAACTCAGATACATTGGCTGATTGGTAGAAATTCAACCCTCAGTCTAGATTGTAAACTTTTGATATACAAGTCGCTTTTAAAACCTATATGGTGCTACGGAATTCAGCTATGGGGTACTGCTTCAGCTTCAAATATAGAAAAAATTCAACGAAGGCAAAACAAAATTTTACGGATAATAACATCGGCTCCATGGTACATAAGAAATTCAAATTTACATCGTGATTTGAATATGCCACAAGTAACTGAAGAAATTGCAAAATACGCAGGCAAATATCTTACAAAACTCGAGTCTCATCCTAATCCGCTTGCTCGTAATATCTTGAATTTTACTGGTCACATCCGCTTAAAAAAGAGGGACACAAGGGCTCTAATACTCAACACTCCAGAAGAAACTGCTTGAAAATACTTTTGTTTTTGCTTATCACTACTTATGTATTATTAATAACTATCACTAAGTTTATGTCCGACACTGGTCGGGCCTAATTAATTATATTTAGATTTAAGATTTGAATAATTATTGTTAGTTCATATTTGAAGATACAATAAATAAATATATGTACTAAAAAAAAAAAAACATACTAAAATCCTGACTCCAAACCATGATCATTATTAAGATCTTCCAGTCAATATATTTGAGGTAAATCTTTTGCGAGTTGAAAGCAGTATCGCTGTTAATGCATACATGAATAATTCCAAGGCATATACACTACATGAATTTCCGATTAATGTTCCTTCAGGCTATAAAATAGATGAAATCCCTAGAAATCTAATTTGTTTACCAGTCAACTCCCAAGAGATTAGTTAACTTGCTCTACGCGTGGTTGATCAGCACGGTGACCTAATGAATTTCCGAAGAGAGGAAATAACCATTCGCATACATTTGAGACCAACTAAATAATGATCATATATAACACTAACATATCAAAAAATAAAGCCGTATATAATTCTAAAACTATATCAGAACCTAAGGGACAGTTGAAGATATCAAACGAAAAAAATATAATCTCAAGTCCTTAAATTTAAAATTGAAAACGATAAAATGAATTCAATAATGGATGTACTAGATAAGCCATTATCTGATGAGAGTATAATAAAAAAAGATTATCACAAATATTTACCATATCTACAATCATACAACAATAATGATGAAATTCGTATTTCAATACAAAATCAAGATTTGTACGTATTGCCCAGTGAAAGTTATATATATGTGGAAGGATTTGTTGAAGATGATAACAGCTCAAAATCCTCTAATTTAAGCTTTAAATTAAAAAACAACTTTGTAGCGTATCTCTTTGATGAAATCCGTTATGAACTTAATGGTATTGAAATTGATCATATAAGGTATTTAGGACAGACAAGCACCATAAAAAATCTGATTTCTCTATCACCAACGGAAAGCACCGTCATGCAAAATGCTGGATGGAACAAAATTGATAATTTGAATATTGAAAATGGATATTTTAATTTCTATGTTCCACTTAAAATGCTCTTAGGATTTGCCGAAGACAATAATAAAATAATACTAAATGGTAAACATGAATTAATACTCTTGCGTAACAAGAATAATGAAGATCTTGTACAATCGAGCACTTCTACTAACAAACCAAAACTTACAATTTCGTTAATCTCATGGAGAATTCCCCATGTGCATTTAAATGGAATATGATTAAAATTACAAACAATGCTGCTTCTATACCAATAGTATTCCGCAGTTGGGATTGTCATGTCAGTCCACAATTAAACACTGGAACTAGCCACATCTGGAATGTTAAGATGGCTGCAAGTAGAGAGCGACCCCGTTTTGTATTGATTGCATTTCAACAAGAAAAGAAGTTTGTTCATTGTGATCTCACTAATCTAAAAGTGCATTTGAATTCAGTGTCATATCCATATGATTATCTTAACATAAAATTTAAAAAGGAACGCTACGCAATTCTGTATGATATGTATGTAAGATTTCAGCAAAACTATTATATGAAGGAGTCACAACCTCTTCTATCTTCTCAAGAGTTTAAGAATAATGCGCCCATTGTTGTAGTAGATGTCAGTTATCAAAACGAAACACTTAACAACGGACCAATTGACATAAAAATTGAATTTGAAACAGCAACAAATATTCCAGCCAAAACATCAGCTTACTGCATTCTTATTCATGATCGTCTAATTGAGTACATACCTATAAGAGGTCAAGTTCGCGAAATCTTATAAATTAAAAAAGATGCAAAATAATATAGTTTTCATAGACTTACAAGGTTTCAAAAGTAATGCAAATGATTTTATCGCAAAAGAAGTAGCAATTGTTTTCAACAAAAACCAACACATTAATTTTATCATAAAACCTCCTTTTGATTTTAAATGTTTATCAACAAAAAACAAAGAGAAGCAAACTGGTTAACAAAATATTATCATCATCTAAGCTGGTAAGATGGGACTGTTTCGTTTAAAAGCATTTGCGAATTTCTAAAAGGTAATGTAGGTGATTCAAATATATATCTAAATTAAAGGTGAGGAAAAGAGGCAAGGTTAGAAAAAATGGTGCAAAAAAGTGTTTTTAATATTGAAGATATTGGTTGTATCAACTTTAGTCAAATAGGGATGAATTATCCAGGACTATTTTATTGCAGCTATCACTCCAATGATATTTGTGCTTTACGAAATGCAATCTTACTTGAAAAAGAAACATCAGAATGAAACCAAATTGATATGAGTTATTTTTTAGTATATTATTTGTTTTATTTTAAACATATATTTTAATATATATATATATATATATATATATATACATTAATATGTTAAAATTTTAAATTTAATTAAAGTGTACAAATAAAATCTAAATAATTATATTTATGTTACAAATTTATATAGTTATGTATACATGAAAATAATATTTTAATAAATAATTAAAAGTGGATATGTGATTTTTTCTTAAAAGTAAATAAATGAATGTAGTAATGTAATACATAAACATTTAAAAAACATTTGGATTAAATATACATTCACAATTAAATATACATATTTAATTAATTTTTGTAATATACATCACTGTCATCTCATATATATAACTTTCAATAGAGTAGTCAACTACCATATAGTCACTAACTCGATCCCTATAATGACCCCAAGCTTGTGTTTTTACATGATCTTCCAAAATATTTCTTTTATCATCATTGTAGTTAAGGACTACTTTAAATAGCTTTTGTGTGTACAGTTTCTGAGTTTTTGATCTAATCAAATACATTTCATCCGATATCACTTTCTGATCAAATAAACAATTTTTGTAATCGCTTAGAGTTAACTTCTTGACAGCAGATTTTTTAACTCCTTTAGATTTTTTGACTTCTTCAGAGCTATGAGTTGAAAATGAGTACATTTTAGATCTTAAACCTACAAACTCTGTCATTATATCACCCTTGTTCTCATCCTTCATCATTCCCAAAACTTTTTTATTTGCTAGAGGTAAATTGAACTGATTCTCTTCAGAATAATCCGATGTATCGAAATTGGAATCAATATCATTACGAATATCATCACAAAAATCATCAGTTTGAATCGTGTAGATGAAAGAATCTGTATCCATATAGTTAAGAGAAATATTATCTTTAAACTTTTGTTTCATGTAGCCATAGTGGAAGTCCTACATCTTCCACTTAGATAATTCTAAAACTGCTAGACCTATGTATGTATGTGGGTTTATCGTAATATGGTTCCAGTTCTTTTAACTCATCTGCATACATATTATCACCAAATTTTTTTAAATTTAAAAAATTCGGTTTAGAAATCAATGCCCTCAATCCTAAATGATTTCTATTTGTAGTTTCCCACTCTGTCGCAATATGGATAACTTTTCTTTTATCTACATTTTTCATAGTCTTCCCATAAACCGCATTGTTAAGAAGCTTAAAAAAGTCCTTCTCAAATGCATTTTTGGCATTCGCACGATATAAAGTATTTAGGTCAATGTATTTTTTAAGCCAAGGGGACTGCTTAAATCTTAATATTCTATGTATTTTATACAATACAAGCCCGTTTGAAATACATTGAAGTAATATTTTATGGTGAATAACATAATTGCTTTTGAATGTAAAGTCTGCTATTAACTTCTTACTAATATACTGTGATGTTCTTTTGTTTTGGGGACAAAAAGGGAGGTCATTATGTTCGTCATGAAGTGAGTCTGGATACTCAATATCTACTTCTAAAAAGTAACCAACTTCTGGTGTATTAGTAACTTCATTGATATTAAAGACTTCAATTTCTTCTGAACTTAACCATTCGAATCCTCCTAGCCCACCCTTTATTCCATTTTGAACAAATGAATGCATTTCGCTGTCTGCAATTAGCTCTAAGGTTACTTCTGTAGTTATCAACATGGCATCCCATGATAGTCCTGTACCCATGTTCTGTATCTCCCGCGTCGAGAAAGTTTTCGCTTGAAATGTGTGAAATGAAACAAAAATCCAATAAATTGAAACAAACAGCTGATTTTCTCACTAAACTATGTCTGTAACTTTTTTTTGGCGAGTAACAGCTGTCACGTAAAGAAATTATTCGCCAATTTACAGAAAAAGTGTGTCTGTAAAACTTTTGCGAGAAAAGTTCTCGCTTTGAACTGTCAAATTCACTCACAAATAAAAACTCGGTGAGAAATTATTTCAAAAATAAAAAATATATTAAAAAAGCCAAGTGCGATGGATAACTTTATTAACTATTTTTCTTTTATAATCTTAGAAAACTATGCGAATTTCTAAGCAACAAAAAGAAAAAACTATATGTCTTCGCAAGAAGGCAATTTGATGGCATTAACTCTTTATATGTGCCACTTTAACAATTTTGTTTTAATAATCAGTTAATTACACCACAAAGCTATTTTTATTTTTTGTCTTATTGGAAAATATTTACTGCCTTATTCATAAAAAATAATTCAGGTTTATTAAGCGCTTATTTGACATATTTCTATGGGAAATTTGTAAAATAAACCGGTACTAAACCTAAAATATTTTTTATGAATTAGACCGTTAGTAAACAATAAACATTAAAGTCGCACTATACATTATTTGGTACAGCCGTCTGTTATATTTTCGTCGCCGTCGTTGAAAATTTTTCAATTTTAGTAAATTTTGGTCGCCGTCCACGACATTTGTGATAAGCGTTCACAACGTCTGCGATGTCACGTCGACTTCGACTGTTATATTTTGACATTTCTAACGTAATAACGTAATCACTTTTGATAGTTTTCGACATGACTTACAGACACACTATTTTCTCACTTTGCGAGAAACGATGGAATATTTTGTTTCACATCTTTTCGGCGCGAGAAGTTCTCACCAAAGTTACAGAACATGGGCACTGGTGCAGTATAATAATGAGCTGGATCTAGATTATAAATACTCTTACATATTTTTCGAAAATTTTCAAAAATATCTGTAAGAAGTAAGACATCAGTTTTGAGGTAAAGCTCAGTATAATCGAGAAGGGTTCTACAATCAAACTCACTCCACACTTTTTGTGCATGTTCATAGTCATCAACAGAACATTCGTCATTGCTTAAAATATTAAAAAAGTTGTCTCTACTTGGAATTTCAATCTCATCAAACTTTAATATAGAGTCCATATAAGAGTATGGATACACTCCTTTTTTTCTTAATAATTGAAATTGGTTATCATTTGGAAATATTTCACGAACTGTATGAAAATCAGAAACGTCAAGATTTTTTGCCAAAGAATCTAAACTTGAGGCCATAAACCTGAAAGAGTATATAAAGCGTATTTCGAATCCACGATTATTTTTTAAGGAAATATAAACTGAGATTGAAATATAACGCTCTTTGTTTAGGGGTATAACTTTTATAGTAGCATTTTTTATTGGGCAAAGATGATTAAAAAAGAGATGTAAATCATACGCAGAAAGATTGTGGAAAAGAACAGGGATAAAGTTAGGTAATCTATAATTTAAATTGCATACATTATGAGCTGCACCACGATAACTACACGTAATATGACAGTGATCTATAACTTTATCATTAATCAATGCTTTTTTACAAATATGACACACTTGTGCGTTATTGTGGTCTTGTACATCTTTGCTAGTCATATTAATGCATATAGTTTTTGATAAATGCTCCTCAAATATGTTTGATGCATCTTCTACTATTTTTTTAACAAACACGATTGCTGCATCTTCCCCAAAGTAATACCTATGCATATTATATTCTTTCTTAAAGCTACACTTAACATAGTAACTGAAAGCACAAGGAATATGCTTTTGAACATTTGTAGTATTACTACTTACTTTTTCGTCAACTCTTTCTAAAATTGACTCGAAGTCAGCATAAACTACAAATGGCACATCCATCTGTTTCTGAAAAATTTTGAAGTTCTTGAAGACATCTTCGGGCCTAGGCATTTCAACGACTTTCTTCAAACAAACGTTCTTGTGATGTTTATATGTATATTCATCGTGAGTATGATATAAACAGGTGTTACAAATAAATATTTTACATGCGTGTGATGTAATGCTGGATCGTAAAAGTCTAAAATTGAAATATATAGATGATATCAAAGAAAAATTTATATACTATGAATATAAAAATATTTGTGATTATTAGAAAAGTCTTACTTTGAAATATCTTTGATGTACACGTAGTGGTAATTTTCATTTGAACTGAGCAAAAGTAAGTTAATATGATTTTCTTTTTCTCCACTGGTGACATAATATGGTCCTATTAGTGATGATTCATTATGTCCAAAAACGTTTACGCTAATAGAATTCTGCTCTTCAAACTTTGTTAGTTGTTTTAAAGGAAAAATCTAATCCTTCAAAGTTGATTTCCTTGCTCCATAAAATAATCCTCTCACTTCTTATATTTTCTATGTTATACGAGTAGTGCTGTTTTCTTTCTGTAGCACTTAGCATATCATCTTAGCAGCAACTAAGAACCATTTGAAACAATAAATATCATCATTCTCGATATTGATGCTATAGGTTTTGGCAAGGGGATGAAATATGAGCCTCTTATAACTGATGACTTGTTAATGTTAATTTCAAGCAATTTTATACATATTAACGTCCATCCACTGTCCCTCTCTTGAAATTCATCCATTTTTATAGCTATTTCATTCACATGCTTGTTGTATAATTCGTCTACATCATCCGAAATGGTGACCAAAGTCATTTTTGATATGTGCACCAGTGGAGAAACAATCATATCATCGTTCATCAGTTTCATATATTCACATGTTAGTTCAAAATTAAATTTAAATGTAACATGCTTCCTGCTACATTCATTTAATTGACTAGTGACACTATTTCTTGAATTTGAAAAAATTCCTCTGGAAACAATATCTACTCATTTTTATTAATGGAGTAATATATTTCAATCTTCCCATTCAAGTCGCTGCTTATCTTTGTCAGGTCATTGCTAAATTTTTACTTGCTCAGAATTTCTTTTATGCTTTGTGGTTCTAATATGAGCCGTCCATGATGATAAAGCTATTACATCATTGCAAGCTTTGCAATATCTGAATAAAATATTCCTAGAGTTACAAGCAGCAACTGTGTTCTCCAGGCTGGCGGAAGAATGTGTTTTTATATGATCCTTCAGCTTACCATGCGACATGAATAACTTTTTGCAAACACTGTAATGTAGCTTCATATGCACATCCAACATTTTGGAACTGCTAAGAGTCATCGAGCAAACTGAACAAATTGTGGAATTCATTTCTCTTTAATTATTGTTGCTATTAGTTTTAAACACAATTTCAATAATATATAACTTTTACACTACTTTTTTATTTTAATTCACTATAAAAGTTTTAGAAATTTTTAATAAATAAATGTATTAACTGATTAATGGACACAGCTTTAAACGGATTGTACGTAAGAGGAGTACTACAGCAAACTAATAAAAGTTGAAATATTACTTTTCATTAAGTGCGATCAGAACTGTTCACTGTGAAGTAATGGGATACAAATTATAAGAAGAAGAAATGAAATTTGTATAAATCTATATAAAAGTTAAATTTATTAGAAAGCAATAGGAAGCAATGGTCTACAGACCTCCCTCCCTGCTAACACGGATATTGTTTCAATTTCCACAGCAAACTGAAAACCCTAACCTTCCCCAACAAAATAAGAATTAGCAGATATATACATATGTATGTATGTATATATGTATGTAGCTTCACTTTGCACAGCAACTGAAAACCATAACCTTCCACAACAAAAGTGCCAAACAATCGCAAAAGCTATGACGACATTTCTTCAAGCCAAAACTATTGAAAAAGTCAAACAGACTTGTACATACACGATCGCCTGGGAGTACATGTCTTCTATCCTAACAAAATATGCTGTGATCCCATATTTCTTATTTTCATTTCTTACTTTATGCTTTATTCCTTATAAATATGTATGTATGTACATATATACATATAAACAAATCGCTGAATTTGCATAACATCAAATTCTAACAAGATCCAGCCAGCTTTAATTTGCAGAGCGAAATATACACATGCATGTTCATGCGTATTAGAAAAAAAAGCAACATAAAAAAGTATTCAATAAACATAACAGGAACGATAAAAATAAAAAATAAAGCTACATACATAACGGCTAAAAAGTTCCCTTGAATATTTTAAAATTACAAAAAAGCAATATCAGCAAATTTGCATAATTATGTATATATGTATGTACATACATATGTATGTATGTTTGTATATTCATAAAATCACAAATTGTCAAGTACGCATATTAATGTAAACCGTAAACCAACCGCTTCCGTTTGTTTAATAGAAGAAGAAAAAAATAACAACAGTAAAGCAACCAGCATCAGCCAACAAATTTGAGCTAGGAGAACAGCTTTCCCAGCACGTTAAACCATTTCTATGATCCCCAAAAATTATTGAACTACGCACACGCATTTGCAAATCGATAAACATGCACACATGCATACAAACATACATGTATACACTTACCATCCTAGCAATTCAACTAGATCAAACGCTAAAGGTAGAGGTCCATAGCTCGCTTTTTGCGCGTTATGCTTTAGACGCGTTTCATCCTCTTGTTTCGTTCTATACTTTGTTCGCGTTGAGTTACATGCACTGATTTTCATGCGCCATTTTATTTTTGTTTTGATCAGCTGTGTTCGTTTGTTTATAAATACTTATAAAGAAAAAATGGAGAGTGAAATCGAGTTTTTAAAAGAATTTGTGGAGTTAGTCGAGTTTGTATATTTAATTTTATGTGCAAAAAATGCCTATGAACAATTTAAAAAAAAGAAAAGGTTTTGGGTACGGCCGTTGTATTTAGAACGGAATTTATTTAAGTGGGTTTTTTGAAACCACATTTAAAAAAATTAAAACGTCTGACGCTGAGCAATTTCGAACCGCGACAAGAATGTCTGCAGATGTCTGCTCTGCTCTCTTTATTTTATTTCCATATAGCAGCAAGCTTTTGTTATATAAAAGCTCGTGCTTTTTTACAGCATTAATTAAATTTTCTTCCATTTTATTGTTTAAAAATATGTAATGAACACAAAGTAAATAATACAGATTTAGCGGAGATGACACTCAGTACGTAAAAGTAATCGATAACTAATATGCAAAATTTGTTACTGAGAAAAGTGTGGTGAAAAGTTAATTAAAATACATCGCATTAATGAAAATATTCACATATTTTATTAAACAAGTTTTTTTTACTAAGAAATTTTTTTTATTGAAAAAAAAAATTATCCACGGCAAAATAATATTTATCGATAACGTAAGAAATAAAGTATTATTTAACATCTTTAGCATTCAAGAACAGCTGACTTTCTTTCATGGTGCTTGTAACGCGTACAAAAGTAGAAAGTAGACCTACTTTGTGCTTTGAACGCGCCTACGCGTTCTGCGCTTTTTGCAATGTAACTTGTCACATACTATTACATTGATTCTACTTTTTTGACAGATGCATAGAAAGCGTAACGCGCAAAAAGCGAGCTATGGACCTCTACCTTAAAAAGTAACCACACACGCACAAAATATAAAAAATAAAGAACAAATAATAGAAGTCCCAGTTCATACTATACATGTACTGTCAATACATTTTGCTTACTCATTCATAATGTTAGAAAAAAGCGCACATGCATACACAAAACTATGCATAAAAAATATGAGCTCATATATAAAACTTGTTTTGTGAGAGCGCTGATGAAAGTTCAAAGAAAAAGTGATAAGTTTAGCAATAAGACTTGTGTAGTGTGAACGAGGACTAAGTATGTAGATCGATTAATACAGCAGCACACAAATTTTTTACTGGGCGAGCATCTATTTTAGCACTAGAAAAAATTTATCCATATATAGAATATTAAAAATAAGAAATATGCACACATATGTACAACTAAGCGCTATCAATTATTGATGTGTCCCGAAAAATCTATCTCTTTCTAACACTATATCTATACCTCTCTGATACGGAAATATGCACACATACAACTAAGCGCTATCAATTATTGATAAGTGTCCCGCAAAATCTATCTCTTTCTAACACTATATCTATACCTCTCTGATGAGGGCACACATACATAGATCCAACACTAAAAATGTACACACCCACTACATTATTTTTTGTAGTAGGAGAGCGAGCATGTATCCCAACTGAAGAACCAACTCCTCTGATACGAGCACACATACATTTATCCAACACTAAAATAACTACACACATACAAACTACATAAATTCTTATTAAGTCAGTATGTAACTGCAGAAAACAAATTTCTATGATTACAATATTATTTATTGATGATAGGCAGGCAATGACGAACCTCAAAATCCCTTATGATGCGACACATATTAAACTGGAGAACCAAATTTCTTTCTATGATCATAATATTTATTAATACCAAATATCGAACCTCTAAATCCATAACGATGGGATATCAGAAATTATAAGCCAACTCCTCCAGCTCTCAAATACAACAATATATAAAAGTTAATGCCCCCTCTCTCTCAATTACACACATACATACTCATATCTCACGTCACAAACAATGACCTTACACAACTGACAGAGATAGAAAGAGATAGATATAATGTTAGAAAGAGACAGTTATTTCCCTCCCCCATTACCTATCTACTAACATTTGGTTTGATGAGTACATATATGCGTATGCACATATGAATACATTTGAGTATTTGATCAGAAAATTTACATAATCGTCACGATTGCCTTCTTTAATGCGGCTATTAAGTTCATTTAAACTATTTATATTTTCTATTGGAAATGTAGAGATCAAATTTTTCTGAACTTCTTCTTGGTATAGAATTCTTTCTGTTAACACTTTCTGCTCAGCCAGGGCCTTCATTATGATATCGTTTTGGTTCGCAATAACTCTGTAAATGGATAATAAGATAATTATGTATAAAATGAAAGCTAATATTATTAAAATTAAAAAATAAATACTTTGGAGATTTTGTATGGTATCTGAAAGTGGAAAACATATTAATTAATTTGAAGTTTGGTTATTTTTCAGATATCGAACTTACTGTTTATTTCCTTCAACTTATCTTCAAAATGTTTGGAATAATTTAGGACATGCTCCTTCTTTGTCTGATCTGTAATAAAGTTTATTAATAAAAGTTATAAAAATTTGAAACAAAAAATAATTGGTCATTTTATTATTAATGCTTATATTGTGCAATTGGTTGTAAGCCAATCTTACAGCGATTAATTTGTGGAAGAGACATCTACATAGATGTTTTAACGTAAATTATGTATGTATGCAAAATTTATTTATGTATGTGATTGCTTTAAGATTTTACTACTTGCAACCATGCAAGAGTTGCACTAAAAGGTATCTATTACCAAATGGAAGACCAAGAAATTTTAATTCAACGTTTTTTATGTTGAAAGGTTCTTCATCACCCAAATCATTGTGATCAACTACACAAGTACCTAAAACGTTAGCCGAATTTAATGGTTCTTGAAAAAAACTGGAAATACTTCGAAATCGGCGTCCTAATATTGACACCGAGGAGTTCAATGAGAAACCAGTAATCTGAATTGGTATAAACGGTCTAATAGCGCAAAAATTGTTAGGACAAACAGCAGTAAAAAAATAATCACGAGTTTGCACTCTAACAATTGCCCCATTTTCTTCATTAATTTTTAGTTCTTTCTGTTCTATAACCATTTGTTCATGTTGCATGCGAATATGAATTTGTTGCAGAATCTTTGAAGGCTTTTTCACATATTTTTTCCACTTTTGCAAATAGTCCTCAAATGCGTAGCAGGAAAAATTTTGCAATGGTCCAAATGTTTTCACACATTCGCTTATATGCAGAATACTGTGAACGTTGTAGGATATGCTGTCTTCTCCAAAAATCACAGGAAAGTTCTCTACGAATAGTTCTAACAGGACTTGAGCAATTTCGAGATTTCTTTCACATGTTCTCGGGCAGGAATTCATAATAAAAATCTTCATGAACTCTATCCTTCAAAACTAATATACCAGTATATAATAGAAATTGCCGAAACTCAGTGGCTTTCCAGTTACACAACTCTTGCAATTCTCTCGGATATCGTGAGAATTCCCTTGGTATGTATTTTTTCAAGGCCTTTAGATGGGCGGATATTTCTTCTTTAACTGCTGCACTTATTTTAAAGTTAGTTTTATCTGAGTTCAATCGAACCAACATTTTCTTTACAACTCCGAGATCTATTAGATGCATTGGGTCAAGGGGAACCAAGCTCTTCAAATGGAGATTGCTTCAAACGAAATTTTATTTGATGGTGGTTGGGATACTTCCTGGATGTAAAATCGGCATCAGATATAAGTTCACCCGGAGTTGAAGAATACGTAAGCACATTCCCGGTTTTTCTGCTGATTTGGGTACATTTTGTGCAGCCATGTGAAGAAGTGTGACCAACAATACCACAAGCAAAGGCTTTTGATGGAGTGTCACAAATAAGTCCTCTTATTTCAAATGTTACAACGCTGTTTTTAATACATATGTATCCCACTACTGGTTAATTCTCTAAACTCTGTTGTGTAATCGTTAAGGAAACTAGTTATGTCATGTGGTTTACTCTTTCCGACATAGGAAAACAGAAATGTTAGGAAAGTCCACGATTTTGGCCATAATTGAGTTCTCGAGCTTTTAAACAAAGGTAGGCCATCAATATTCACATCTATCTTTATTTTGTTTGAACCACTTAAGATGCTTGAAACTCTTAAAAGTTGTTTTTTTATACCAAAATGGTAATATGACCCGGGAAATATTTTCCTTAAACATATTTTTTTACGTTTTTTAATAAATGCGTTTGCACTCAAAGGCACTTCTAAATTTTCTTCCACTAAAATTTTTAGCAACTCTTCAAAGCTATCGCGGGACGGCCTGTTTTTAAAGTACCAACTACCAATTTTTTCTTTTAATGTTTTTTCCCCTACAAATTGTTCATCATAACTGGTAGTAGTGCAATCAATATCAACTTCACCTGTGGAAGATACAGTAACAGATGGGTTTCCCACTCCTGACTGTGCTTCATTACACCATAGCAGCTTGTTGGAATATACACTTCTTTCTTTTTTAAACAGCCTCCTTAAATGCCTTTTACTGACACCTCCCATGCTTGCTTGCAATTTTAAATAAGCCTTATTATTAAAATAAAAGCAATCACACACAATAATAATTTGAGTATTTGTTTAATATTTTAATTGGTAAATAATTTTACTTTTAACCATACTTATATATAATATAATATATATTATTTAATATTCTAAATGGAAAAGTTATATATTTAAAAAAGAAACTTCGATATCGCACGCAGTAATGCTTACAAGTCAAAAGTCTCAGCTGTTAAATGAAGTCGACGGCGTCAACAGCTAGACGGCGACACTGACCGGTAGATGCATGAAGGTGAATTAAGTCGATATTTAATAAGAACATATTTAAAAAAGTTTTAATTTAATTATTGCATGCTTTAATAAAACAAAATATGGATGTCTTAATTGCACAAAAATACTTTACATACACATATGTATATGCGTCAGGACGTCATATAAACGAAAATACCTTTCAACACTGCGATTACATTAACTTAGCTTAAATTATTGTTGATTTTTCCTACTAATGGAAAACTGTCACATATTTTTCGATTATCTTTTAGTTATGGATTCATATTTATGTAGATATAAGTATACATATATAAAAACTAAAATACGTTTACGCAAATGCATTTTATTCTGGCGGCTCACACGATTATACTTACTGAATAAAAACTTCTTACCGGCGCTTTACTGCTAATCAACTTTGGCCTCTTTCAAAAGAAAAATATGAAACAAAAAGGCAAAAACCAAATCAGAAACAACAAACAACAAAAAAAATTTTTACAGAATATACACTTTGGTTAATGGAAAATTTGCATTATGTAACAGCTAACATTAAGTCAGTCCATAAAAGTTAACTATAAGTTAACTATTTTTGTAGTCAACCACACATTCTCCGACAGGGTATGTACATATGGATCTACAAATTGATTTTATGTATGTATGTATGTATGTACATACAAATAAGTCTGTGGCTAACTGTTTAAATGCATTTTTTTTGCTATGTTCGGTCTTATATTGTTCTAAATATTCGCCAGGTCTTTTGTGTATAGATGTGAAATATCTCTATAGTTTTTTTATTTGAAATTAAAAAACGTTGCTTTAATTTTTTATCTGTATTTATGTACTTAAGCCCCGTTCAGACTATTATACAAGTATTAATACTTTCATCACATTTTACGATACAGAAATCTAAATATGTACATTCGTTGCGACTGTCAAAAAATTAACGTAAAATCACATATTGTGTTCAGACCATCACACTTCAAATAAAATGTGTAATACAAGCAGAAAACAAAACAGCTGTTCAATGAAAATGTCTGTGCTATTCATTGACTAGCGGCGGTAAAGCGGTTTCATGTAAGCGGGGACGTTCCCCCCCCTCCCGTTCAGACTATTATACAAGTATTAATACTTTCATCACATTTTACGATACAGAAATCTAAATACATTCGTTGCGACTGTCAAAAAATCTAACGTAAAATCACATACTGTGTTCAGACTATCACACTTCAAATAAAATGTGTAATACAAGCAGAAAACAAAACAGCTGTTCAATGAAAATATCTGTGCTATTCATTGACTAGCGGCGGTAAAGCGGTTTCATGTAGGCGGGGACGTGCCGGCACTTGAAAAAATTCAGCAGTTAAAAATATTCTATGTAAATAACAGAAAAAATTTAAGAAAAGATATTACAAAAACGTTAAAAAATTACGTTAACGAAATATACTTCCATACGATTCACTTATTCAAAATTTTGAGCCGATATAGATATGACAAAACATTACACAATGACGACACGCTATCGGAGGCTAAACAGCCGACTTGGAAATTTGGTTTGTGTGAAAATGCAACCCCGATCTAATGAAAAGTATTATCGTTTAGAAAATTTTCTAAAAACGAAAAAGTCTTATGGGATGTCAAAATTTTTATCGCATTATTTGCCACTTTGATGATATTTTGCGTTCAGACTATCACACTTGCACGTATTATTTGAATTTTTGACAAGTATAAATACAAAGTATAATAGTCTGAATGCGGCTTTAGAAGTTTGTGTGGATTTTTCTGTTTCTTTAAACTGAATTCCTTAAGATACATACTCCATAGTAATAGTAACTATAATATATACTATATTTCCTATATTTAATTTACATTTGTTTAAAATTGATGCAGCCACCGTGTTTTTCAGCACCTCTTACATTTATTTTAGAATATCTTGCATTGCCTTTTATAAATGTATAAACATTTTTAAATGAAACTGATCCGGTAGTCCAGCTTAGCTACCGATAGTTTTTTGTTAGCCAGTTTGCTTCTTTTTACTTTTTTATTTTTTTATTGATAAACATTTAAAATCAAAAGGGAGTTTTATAATAAAATTGTTATATTCATAAATGCTGAAAACAATCGCTACTTCTTTTGCGATGAAATCATTTGAATTACTTTTGAAACCTTGTACGTCTGTAAAAATTGTGGTATTTTCCATATTACTCAATTTATAAGACGAACTAGTCCTTTGATGGGTATATATTCTATTATATGATCATGAATAAGAATGCAGTAAGCTGATGTCTTTGCTTACTGTTTCAAATTAAAATTTTATTCAATAGGGCCGCTATTAAATAAAAGGAACTTTTATCTTAAACTTTAGTGCATTTGGAAGTGCTTGAGATTCTTTCATATAATAGCTTTGTTGGAATCTTAGATACGAGTACCTATTGTAGTGTACCACACTTATGGTAGTGCACTGTAACATAAATTGCTTGCATTGCTTTAATAGCAGTTCAATGCACAAGCATTGCAACATAATAAGAATGCTGAATGCAAGAAATTGAGTGACATACTTTTGAGTCATAATTTAATTACTTTTTACCAAATTTTGATTGGTTGTTTAAAAATATGTTATAGTGAAGAAAGGAACAAAACATAATTGTAGATATGTAAACGTAAGTTAGAAAGGCTAATTAATATTTGTAAAACTAGTATATAAGCAAGGAAATTTATTCAATAAATCAGACTTTAATTTAAAAACGTAATCCGGCAACAACTTGCCTAGTTTATAAATTGACTTCTCACTTTTTTTCTGGCAGTTCCTTTGAACGCCTATTTATAAGCTGGACCCCCTGTACAGCTGGATAAAAATAATAATTGGGCTATAGGACTACACAAACACACTACTACATGCTAGGACCACATCTAATATTATTAAGAACATTACACTATAATATAGAATTGCATAACGTTTATTTTTAATTTTTATGTTAAGATCATCATCATTTGGATATGAGACTGAATTTAAATGTACTTTTAAATTAGTTAAATCATAATGAGGAAACTTGTTTTCTTCTTGAATAGCGATCAACAGAAAACGGAACGCTTTCTTACAATTTAGGTCTGGCCTCTCAACGGTTCCTCTAGTATACAAGATGACTTTCTATGTCAGCATTTCTGTCTGCTCTTTGTCAGCGTTAAATTTTAAAATTTTAACTCCTCAAAGTGTGTTACTTCATACTGATAATATGTTTACAATAATAAGGTATATGTTTATATTATAAATGTTACTCGCCTATGGTTTTTATTTGATGTTCTAGATGATTTTTTTTTTCTCATTTTATTAAAGTTCAGCGTATTGTGCATATATTTCTGATATGTTTAAGTGCGCTTTATTTACCTGTCAGACAGAGTGTACGTATCAGTTGATCACTCAGTCTCTCTTTTTAATAATTTTTTTCTTTTAATGTGTCACTACTATTTTTTCAGATTTTACTACTTGAAAAAGAGAATATTTGTGTAATTTTTAAATGTATTCATATATACATATACATAGGTAAATATATGTATGTATGTATGTATAGAGAAATTACTTTATCTACAAAGAAATACATGTTTAATAATCAACTATTCTAGAAAATCGATCTCAAATAACTCAGTTACCTCCACAATCAATTTACCGTCGGTGTTTTCATAGTGTCAGAAACATTAGAATATCTATGTTTGAGAGAATTTTTACATCGAGTTTTTCTACATGAGGTTTGCTGGTTGACCCCCTTGAAGTTATTGTTGACGTAGGCTGGATTGTATCACATTCAGATGTAATCATTTCTTACTGAAAAAAGGTCCTCAGATTAATGCTTAGAAACAAGTTTCTCATCACCTTCTACCAGATTTATATATTTTGCTAGTATGCATGCCTTAGCATGCTTCTATCGATAGTGACGCGAGAGTCCGACATGTGGTGATGTTTCAATTAAAAATCTATACTATTAGAATTTAAGAATTCACTCTTCTGAATTTTTTTACAGAGTAGATACATATGTATTTCATTTCCCACAAAGTCATAAAATTTCTTTGTTTAGAAAATTGTATGACGTGAGGAATTTTCTTAAATTATGCATGCTTCGGCATGCTTCCAATATTTTTTTCTCTAAATTTTTTTGATACTCATTCAGATACAGATATAAAGTAAGATCTGTTTACACTACATTTTACAATTTATGCATGCTTCATCTTGATTCTAGTTGAAGTCTATATTTATTCAGTAAGTTTGTTTGATACCCATTCATACACATCTACATTTTTAAAGATTGGATATCAAAGTCCAATTTGCTTAGTTTATCTATATTTTCTAAAGATCTGAAAGCTATAGAAATGAACAGAGTGAAGATCTATTATAATAAGCCCAGATTCACATTTTTAAATTTTGTGTGCTACGGCTTTCGAAATGGAAAATGTACAACTTTTACTATAAAAAGTGATAATACGATGTGTTGCTGAATATTGCACTGTGTTAAACTTCATTTTGAACGTTTACGTTTTCACAATAGTTCATACAGACCAACAAGTTTAGAGAATTCCAGTACATTAAATTAATTATCTTTCCTAAGACCTAACATTCCTAATAAATCCTTCAAAAAAAAAAAAAAACCATGACAAACTAGATTTTTTTCTTTTTTAATTTTATTTATATTAACATTAAATTTCAACATTTTCTACATCTTCAAATTACTGTATACTGTATTTTCCACCTTTTCCTCATTTGTTGAGTTAACTTTAATTGCAAACATTTTAATTGTGAGATGTGCTTTTCTATTTTAGGCACTAAGTAAATCTTTATATATATATATATATATAAAAATCCACTTATATGAACCATTAATGCTAAATTCTTAACACATAATTCCTTTGGATGATCTATTAAATCATTCTACTATTGATGCTTTCATATTAAGTAATGTTTAATCTTCTACTTATGCATGAATTTTCCAGTGTCTATTAAAAAATTCTTTACAATCATCCATTTATAAGTTTTTTGGTACTCGTAACATTTCAAAAATATTTTCCACAGCTTAGGTTTTTTCGAGTGCAACTTTTATTTTCAACGGTATTGACCATAGAAACTTTGAGCATGAATCATTTACAGTCTACAATAATCAATAATTTCTATTTTCTGTAGAATAGTTTCCCATTTCACCTAAATCAACTATATAAAAGATCAACTATTCCTTTCATTACATATCTGCAATGCACAAACAATTTTCGAGATTTATTATAGAGTTCGTTTACTAAATTTCTTTTTAAAGACATTGAGTTGTTTTAAAGTTTTTTGGAGAGTGTTGTGATCTACTTGATGCACTTTCAGCTATTTTTACTATCATGTAGTTAATTTTCCAATCTATAAATTTTATCGTTCAGCTGTTCAGTTTGTTTTTTTAAAAGATGATTTAATTTTTAGTATGTGTTTTTCAATTTTATAACTATCTTCTATCTCTAATTGTATTTCACGTTGTACTCCATCAATTTGCATTTTAATATATTCTTGAATTATATTAATTCCTTAAGCTGTATTATTAATTTGTCCTATAGTTTATCGATTTGAGTTTCCAGAAACAATTTACTGATAACATCATTCTCCGTCAGTGAATGATGATGATTCTCTTTCTATGTTTTAGTAGAAATTATATATTTTATATAGTGTTCATAATCAAATTTCTCATAGTATTTCCAAACTTTCATTCATTATTCAAATCTTGATGTGCGCCATAGTTTGTATCTAATTCAATTCTTCCTTCCAAGACTGATAAATGAGTATAAGTGTCTTCTGAATTGGAAGTCTATGAGTAACAATCATCGTCATCATTCTCTGTATTAGCATCATTAAATAAAATGATATTATCAAATATTGTTCCTTCTGAAAGTACACCAACTTGTCTCTATATTGACAGATGGCTTTAAACTTGTATTATTTTTAGCTTCTATATTGATTTTACTTTCTTCTTTCTTGTGAATTCTTTTAATATTTCTAGAACTATTTATGAATTCTTTGAGAGGTTCTGTTATAGGTTTAAATGTATCTTTTCTAGCTCACATGTATCTATTTCACCAGTTTCACCAAATAATTTCTTGTCATCACCAACTGTTTTACAATTTTCTCATCCATGTTTAGCAAATAAGAGGTATCAGCTATTAGATCAGGTATCAGCTATCAGATCAGCTTATCAGGTAGCTAGTCTGGTTTTCAGATCAGCTTATCATGACCTGGTCTGGTTTTCAGATCAGCTTATCAGGACCTGGTCTGGTTTTCAGATCAGCTTATCAGAACCTGGTCTGGTTTTCAGATCAGCTTATCAGGACCTGGTCTGGTTTTCAGATCAGCTTATCAAGTATCAGATGAGGTTATAGCAAATAGATGTATCAAGTTTAAAGTTAGATTAATAACTAAATTATATTTTTATGAACAGTAGTTTATATAGTTATGAAATAGTCAAATTGCTTTCTGTAGCGACCTTCATTTAATTCATTATCTGTGCTTATATTCAAAATTCCATATTTATCCTTCCAACACTTTACAAATTTCTTAAACCTTTTTAAAGTTCATATTACTGACTACATGATCCCTATAGACGTGCTTAATATTTTTCTCATCTTACTTAAACATTATAATAACATTTGCATTGGCTCTTATTAAATGCTTACAGCCGAATTCATAAAAATTTTAAACAACATTTCGAATGTTGTTTAAGCAAAATTCACTAAAATTGTATTCGTAATAGAATTTTAGCTTAAAAACGTTTTTTAAACCTTGTGTAAACCAACAGATTTTAAAATTGACTGCATCCATATTTAAAATAATTTTGAGTTGACCTTGTTATAATTTTGCTTCATGTTTATTTGCATTTTTAACTTTGCCTGTATGTATGTATGTATTCATGTGTATATTAGGAATTGTGCTATAAGTATGGCACAAGTAGAATGAGTCATCATTCTGCTGTCGCCCCATACAAAAATATACACGTACGAGTACATATGTATGAGTATTATTCTACTTTTCACATGCAACATAAGCAAATATCATAATTGAAATGCTTTAAGCTTCATTAGGAGAAAAAAAAACGGTTTGATTAACGATAAATGTATAATATCCCATTCTTTTAATTATGAAATTAACTTCTTCAGGTATTCATATTTGGCTTGATATAGATAACTTGAGTATAAATATAAATTTTTTCAAACTTGAGATAGTAGTAGTGAACTAAGCACAGATAATGAATTAAATGATGATCACACGTTGACTATATAGGTTGCATCTATTTTAAACAAATGTAAATTAAATATAGGAAATATATATATTATAGTTACTATTACTATGGAGTATGTATCTTAAGGAATTCAGTTTTACTTAAAACAGAAAATCCACACAAACTTCTAAGTACATAAATACAGATAAAAAATTAAAGCAACGTTTTTTATTTTCAAATAACAAAACTATAGAGATATTTCACATCTATACACAAAAGACCTGGCGAATATTTAGAACAATAAAAGACCGAACATGACAAAAAAAATGTATTTAAACCAGGGACCGTAACGGTTATAATTTTTATTTTAAAAATTACTTTTTAATCGTTATTTCTTGAGTTTTATTTATTCCTCACAAAATAATAGTTATTTTGTGACTTTTATTTATTCCTCACAAAATAAGAGTTATTTCTTGATTTTTATTTATTCCTCACAAAATAACAGTTATTTTGTGACTTTTATTTATTCCTCAGAAAATAAGAGTTATTTTTTTATTTTTATTTATTTCTCACAAAATAACAGTTATTTTGTGACTTTTATTTATTCCTCACAAAATAAGAGTTATTTTTTGATTTTTATTTATTCCTCACAAAATAAAAGTCATTTTTAAACTAATAACTGCCAGTTCATAGAAGTCAAGTAAAAATTCTTGCTTGGCTATTTACATTGAAATCAAAAACAAATTTTGAGTGCTTTGTTTGTGTTTTCAATATAAATAGGCAAGCAATAATTTTTATATGGCTTCTATGAACTGGCAGTAAATAAAATATAAAAAAATAACTCAGTGTTTTGTAAATAAAATGAAAAATAGAGACTTTAGTATAGATTCTGCATATATTCGTACAATAATTTCTTCCTTTTGAAATTTGTATGAAAAACATATTGTTTGTAACGAATTGTCATTATTTTTCATACAATTTGGAAACGTGTAGAAATGAAATTTTTTACAAAATATGCCTATTTAAATTGAAAAAAAACAAATTTGATATTTTTTATTACAAATAATTTTATTTCATTTACAAAAACAACCAATTTATAAGAAAGTGAGTTTGTTTTTTGCTAAGCTTTAACGCCCAAGCCGCTCATCTGGTTTTAAAAATTCTTTCACCAATGGAAAGCTACATTACCAGCGTCAAATATAAGATATTTTTATCCGTTTTGGAACCGGATTTCTTATATTTGGTACGGATTTTGTCCGAAAAACACATTTTTGTGCTGGTTAGGGTTTTAAGACCGGTTCTTATGTATTTTATAATTAATTTGTTGCATAACATAAAAATATTTTTTGATTTGTCAAAATTTTTTAATGTACTAAATATCTCAACACCTTCATAATTAACACATAAGAGTTACCAGCTTGATAAATGAAACTTGATAAATGAAAAAAAAATTAAATGTCATATGGGCTTTAGCGAATAAAATAAAAACTTCGGCCCATTGGGTGGCCTAATGTACATGAATTTAATAAATTTTACTCTTTGTGAAGAATGATGCAACGCAAAAGTCTTCTGACTTACCATCATCTTCAAACGCTGAAACACCAGATGCTTTACCTGAAGACACAAACACGTGTTCATTATTAAACGAGTTCTTAAACTCTATTAAAGTAAATTCAGAGGATGAAGACTCAGATGGTGATCTGGAGGAGGAAATGAAAAGGGCGATAAGCGAAATAGACAATTACAATCCTAAACCCATTGACTTGGATGCAGATGTAATGAAATATTGGGAGGAAAAAAAATATATATATCCATACCTGTACAGATTGGCACAGGTTTTGCATAGCACGCCTGCAACACAAGTCTCTGTGGAAAGAGCATTTTCTGCGCTAAAATTAATATTGACAGATTTAAAATCGAATTTATCACCAGAGTCCATGCAAAAACACTTATTTGTTAAATTAAATTAATTAATAAACACATTTTAAAAATGACTTTTATTTTCTGAGGAATAAATAAAAATCAAAAAATAACTGTTATTTTGTGAGGAATAAATAAAAGTCACAAAATAACTCTTATTTTGTGAGGAATAAATAAAAATCAAGAAATAACTCTTATTTTGTGAGGAATAAATAAAAATTAAAAAAATAAAAATCATTGCATCTATAGGTAGTCCATGTAACATGGAGTATTGTGGTATATTCCTTGTGCCCGTAGCACTTCTCTATTATTGTGATTTTTTCAGTTTAAATTTGGAAAATAATCGTTATTTGCGATCCCTGATTTAAACAGTTAGCCACAGACTTATTTGTATGTACATACATACATACATAAAATCAATTTGTAGATCCATATGTACATATGTACACATATTATCAAAATTTCTTACCCATGCTCAAATATTTATTGGATTTTAACAATCACACTTACATATCTACATCATGAAAACATACAAACCGTTCTCCAAGCTATTGACGCTTGAGGACGAAAGTCGAAGAAGACAAATTTACTTAAATAAACCAACTTATCACAGACCAGTGAAACTCCATCGCGCATACACACATACACACACAAAATCGCCAAGATCGTACACAAGAATTTTGCAAAATCTGAAATTAATATTTATACAAATATAAACAAATTTCTGACCGACAGACTTTAACACTGGACAAATTTAAGCTTGATAAATAATAAAACAATCTCATCCTCCAATATGAAAAACATACTAGGATTAGGGAAGTTCAGATATATGATATTTTCTAGACAAAAATTTTCATATGAGAAACAATTTATTTCTACGTACATATAAATACTACATATGTTCAGAAAATCACATACACACACATACTAAAATTCATCTACCAAAAATTAAACATATTTCAACAACGCCCCTCCCCTCACAAATCGCAGTCAGCCTAAAGTTCTTACAGATATACATACACAAAATCTCAAGGTAACATACAATCTATCAATCTCAATAACCTAAATCACGATCAGCCTTAAACTCATATAGACATACATACACACACAAATACGTATATATATACATGAACACCTTCACCTCACCTCTCATTAATCATGATCAGCCTTAAACTGCTACATATACATACATACATATACACACACATAGTCACATTCTATCTATCTATCACAACAACACCCTCCCCCACCTCAAATCACAATCAGCCTTAAACTCCTACGAACATACATATACACAGATTCCCACGGATACGTATTACATAAACACTCTCACCTCGCCTTTCATAAATCACAGACAGCCTTAAACTCTTACAGACATACATACATACATACATGTACACAACTCCCCACCATCCACCAGTCGATCTACCTCAAATACAACCCGCCCCGCCCCCCCCCCCCCCCCCTCAAGCACAGCTTGGATTAAATTCCAACAAGCATAAACGTCACCGAATTCCCACGGTTACATATTACAAAACACCCTCACCTAAATCACGGTCAGCCTTAAGGTCTCACAATCTAGACACACCCAGCCCTCCACCAAGCACAGCCAGACTTCAATTCCTACAGCTAGACACACCCACAAATTTTCCGTCATCATTAGGAAAAATCATTTCCATGATTTTCCCATAGGCATTTGAAAAAAATAAAAATTTTTTCCCGTCGGCATTAGGAAAAAATAATCATGTTTTGCCGTCGGCATTCGAAAAAAAATAAACATGTTTTCCGGTCGGCATTTGAAAAAAATAAAGGTGTTATCCCGTCGGCATTAGAAAATCATATACATATAAAAGCTTCAAACCTATAAGCCCCCTTAATGTATTCCCACAAAATATTCCGCGCACAAGTTCCCACGGTCATACATACATACAAACATACATACACTTAACCCATTATTGCCCAGGCGGTAATTTAACTTACCAGCACTTTAATCACGTGTAAAACCTACATTATATAAAAAAACTAAATTTTCTTTGGTGTATACTTTAACTTAATGTGTTTTAAGAAAACTATTTGAATGATATTTATTTTTTGTTATCCTTTCGCGTTTGGGAAGGACTTTCGCCAAGCTCCAAAAAAGATCATATTTTAAAACAACTATAAAAATATTATAAAAAAATTTAATTTTTTTTTACACACTGGTTCAAAACCCTCATTAAGTCTACTTTTATTATGTACATAATTCAATTTATTTACCTCGACTAAATGTTTGAAATAACATCAATTATCCTTGTGGTAATTTTACTTACCATTGGGCAGTAACATATAGCAAATTAGGCAAGATTTAATAAAATCGCGAACAAAAGCACAATATACCCGCCATTAAGCGCTGTATGCTTAATACTTCTTATTGGCTCGCTATGGTTGGTTCAAGGAGCATTAAATAAGGCGAGGGCAACGGCGAATTCGATTCGTCGTAGTCAATTCGCCGTAAACAAAATTTGTCTTTAATTTGTTTAGATCGTGTTCAACAAACGTGGTAACGCCACCTGGTTTTTAATTTTTGTATATGGTGTTGACGTGGTAACGCCACCTGGTTGTCGATTCGCCTGGGGTTTGTTGATTCAAATTTCATTCGAATTGAAAATGGGGAATTCCCTTTTTATCCCAAGATTAGCATGCTGTAATAAATATTTTGTTTCAAGACTTTAGTCTTGCTTTTCTTTTCATGTGTAACAAAAGTGTAAGAGTGTTAAAAGTGAAATAATTATTTTTTATTGCGAAAATGCCATCAAAAAAGTATTTAAGAATTGAAGAAGTAATTGCCATTTTGGAAGATGAAGATGAAAATGAAGAAATTGCTGCGGTTGCATCATCCTCAAATGTCAACGTTGTGTATATTCCACCTGACGCAGACGAAATTTCAGATGAAGAGCAAATTGATGATAACGTTATGAATGATAATGGTGCAATAGATGTGGATATTGCTGGCACAGTTGAGCTTGAATATGAATCAGAAGACGAATCTGAAAATGATAAAATTGCGGAGCCTACCACAAAGCGATATAAATCTATAAACGAATTT
The DNA here is from genome assembly GCA_936439885.1 of Nowickia ferox. NCBI lineage: Eukaryota > Metazoa > Arthropoda > Insecta > Diptera > Tachinidae > Nowickia > Nowickia ferox. The sequence goes on from OW387023.1 coordinate 55,258,385, forward strand.
AATGTACCCAAATGGACCAGAAGAATTTCATCATTTGATAAAACACCAGTAGATGTTGAAGAAGAACGTGTTCGTAATGTTGTTGAAAAACTAAGTGGAAAATCACCAATTGAACTATTTAATCTCTTTTTTGATGATGAAATGCTTCATTTGATTATTGAGCAAACTAATATATACGCCTCTCAGTGCCTTTTATTGTTGAGTCGCATGATATAAAACGTTTTATTGGATTTTTGTTCTTTACTGGCTATCATAAATTACCAGAATGGAAACTATACTGGTCAAATGATCCATCTTTTGGTGTTGAAATCATTCGTAATGCTTTTCCACGAAATCGCGCCGAAATGATAAAACGATTCATTCATTTAGCTGATAACACTAAAATTGATCCAACAGACAAATTCGCCAAAGTGAGACCTATGGTAGACTTGTGCAACAAACGTTTTATACAGTTTGGAGTATTCGCTCACAATCTATGATGATACTGTTCTCAGTTTGCTAAGAGTTGTAGAATCTCCATCGAGTCATACAATATACTTTGACAACTTCTTCACATCATACCACCTTATGTGTTTACTAAGCACAGAAAATTTTTTTGCTACAGGTAATTTGCTACTTTTATTATATATAAAACTGTTGTATTTGAATTTCTATATTTTAACAGGAACTGTTCGATGCAATAGAATCGGTAAAGCCCAATTGCCAGAAAAAATGACCAAGGGTGAAAGTGCAGCTCTTTTTGATATGACGAATGAAGTGTTGGCCATACGGTGGAGAGACAATGCACTTGTCACTGTTCTTACAAATCATGGTGCCATGGATCCAAAATCAAACACAAAACGTTATGATCGCGTAACCAAAACGCATATTAACGTAAAAGTTCCTGGCGCTATTGGGCAATATAACAAGTATATGGGGGGAGTTGATCTACATGACAACGCGTTGGCTAATTATCGGATTGCTGTACGATCCAAAAAATGGTGGTGGCCATTGTTTATAAATTTGCTTGGTAATATGATGGTTAATGCATGGAAGCTGCATGTGCTGGTATCAACAATTGAACAAATAAAACCATTATCGCAACTACAATTTCGTGCAGCTGTGGTTAATGAACTACTTACATTTACAAGATCACCCACAAGTGAACAACCTTCAATGTCTTCATCAAATTTAAGAGAAAAATTGCCAAACCTTAACACAACAGTTCATTGTATTTTAAGATGTTCTGGAAACCCGAGACGTTGCGTAATTTGTCATACTCATACGCCTTTTGAATGTCAAGTATGCAAAGTGCGGTTGCATCAAAAATGCTTTTCTTTATACTCAAAGCACTTGGATTAAAATTTAAAAGCTACCAAAAATTTAAAATGTAAAACAATTTAATCAAAATGTTTATTTTACTTGTTCTTTTTAATGAATTTTTTAATTTTTAATAAATATATTTTACTAAAATAAGAATTTTAACTTTAAATCAAATTCTTGTATTATTCCAAAAACACTTAACATATCTGCCCACTGGTAAGTAAACTTACCATCTCATATCTCAGAAACCAATTGTTCCATTTTCTCAAAACTTTAAATATATCTTAGTTGCACCCAAAAACTACTTTGTGCAAAGTTTCAGCGAAATCGGTTCACGTTTTCGGGTAGCGGGCAATAATGGGTTAATATAAACAAAAAACAGTTAATGTAAACAAAAAACACTTAATGTGATCAAAAAATACATCAAAGCGCACCGAAAACGCAATTTCTCAAATTTCAGCAAAATTTAACAATTTTAATTGATTTAGAATTGGCAGTTCCCTACTACTAAAAGGGATAGGATTGTTTGATTTGCTTGTTTGTTTTCTGAATATAATTTGTAACAAAATACATAAGATTTAAAGGCTAACGTGGTTAATAAGTAAGAAGTCGGCCTGTCAAAACTCATATGCTGAGTTTCAAACTTAAATGAAAATTTTTTTCCAATATATTTTTGGAAAAATATTAATCAGGGACAAAAAGTAATAATTATTGTTGAATTTTCATAGAAAAAAGGCAAAACTACATACAAGGAAGCATCAAACAAAGTGGACAATCATACCATTTTAATTATTCTAAACTATTTTCTAAGCTCCAATTTTAAAATTATAATTTTTATTTTTTAAGCAGAAATAATTGTTATTTCCTGATTTTTATATTTTAACTGGAAATAATTGTTATTTTCTGATTTTTCTTTTTTCCACCAGAAATAATTGTTAGTGCTTTCGTTCTGCTAGTGTTGTCAGAATATTTACAATTAACTTTAGTGTCATTTGTTCCTTAAATATTATCACATGTAATTTGGCTTACAGAGAGATACGAACTTTAGCCTACTGAAATAATAATTATAGAAATAATTATTTCCCGATTTTTAGTTTTTCGAGAATAAATAAAAATCAATTTGTGATTTCTACTTTTTCGAACAGATTTTCCAATGGAAAAATCATGGTGGAATCATGCTGAAAATTTGAACTCATTTACTGATATCTGGCGTTGTTTTATTAAAAACAAATACACATTTTTAACCCTTATACCTAATTATGCATATTTTGGTCACATACATATATTCCAGGTTCACCCAATTTAATTATGTATGTGTAGGTATAAATTTATATAACGAAGATGTAATAAAACGAAAGCTTATGCTTAGTTAGTAAGCTATTTATTAATTATAGGTATTCACAGACAGGTATTCATACATACATATGTACCTAAATACTTATGTAAGTGCTATTTAAAATTTTACTGGTCCCAAACCTTAATTTTTACAGCTCTTGATTTCTTTGTAATTTAAACAAATAGTTTCGAAGACATTTATACGAATGTTAGGCCTGGTTTACATCTGCATGCCATGTGCCCTACACGCGTAAAAAAAGCGTAACCACTAATTACTAATGAAAAAATTTACAAACTGCAAGAAATGAGCCGGATGGATCACACAAACCTCCAAAGTCTGATTCATTTTGATATATTTTTGTATGAACATAATAAATACTACATGTGATGAAAATTGCGCCCTTAAAAATATAAACTATTTTCTATAAATAAGGCAATTGTTTTAAAAATGAAGCCTTGCAATTATTTATGTATAGATATTTATTATCGCAATATTGACTTCGGTATCAATCGATATACTTATATATCTATTTGCAATTGTACAACAATAAAACATGTATTCGTCCCATACAATTAAAAAATCGGCAACGTTTGGCTTACGTAGATTATTTGCAAGCAAATTGCATGAACACTTCTCCTAGCTTGTTTATATATTTTCTTTCGATAATATATACATACATATGTTCATACATACACATGTTTGCAAATACCAATTTTATACTTGTACGATTTATACCCAGCGGGAGAAATAAAGAGCAAGGATACCTTCTAGAAGGCCTTTGTAGTGTCCTTCTTTTGGATGTACAATGCATACTCGCTCCATTCCACTCTTATATCATTTTTGCGTTCCCCCTCGCCTCTTTTGCCAGCAATTCTGAAAAGTCTTCAAATTAATAGATTTTACTTTTCGTTTGGTAAAAATACACGCAAAAATTTTACTCCTCTTCCCCCTTTTAATAAAAGGCAATATGGAATGTGTATCTTATCTTTTATGCAAAAGAGTCCCGGCATTCTATAAGGCATTCTGTAGCAGTTAGATAAAAATATTAATTGATTTAATAAGGCCTGAAGTAGGTAGATATTCTGAGTTTTCGCGCTGGGTAGTAACGTGCTCGTTTTGTATCAAAGTAGAGGTTGGCGTACACATTGTACATGCATACAATTATAAACACATATACATATCTACACTTGAAGTAGGAAACTAATCAGTGTTGCCAGAAAATGCTGATGAGAGAATGTTAAATCGGTCAAAAAATTCTGCTAAAATGTTCCACAGAAGAAAAGTATGATTCTAGATTTAAATGTAGAAAAAATTATTGAAATGGCTTTGAATTTCATGTTTATACAAACTCATTAGCATTTACATGTATTTTTATAGCACATACAAACATAAAATAGTTAATACTTGGTGTTTTTTTTTTAATGTTATAATAACGTTAAAAAAGTTTTAACGCACTAATAATCTCAAATTATTATTTTACTTATTCAGTAAAATATTTGTTTATTAAAAATACGTAGGTACATTGAAATTGATTATTGAAGGGTTATCTGGATCATATGCGCATTTCACTGTTGATAGTGCAGATCATCAGGGAAACTTTACCCTGCAATAAATACATGTATATTTATGAGAAAAATTCTCCATACAGAAGAATTTTTTTAAGAAATTAAAATTTTATATTTTCAACAAATTCTTCCAGAAAGCATTTAGCAGAATTTTTTGCAAGTTGAATGCTGTTTAACTAATGAAAATGCAAGATCTAGCAGTGAAAATGCTAAAATGGCAACAATGAAACTATCCCAAACGCTTTTTGCTGTCATTGTGGATTATTAGTGCGTTAAAAACTTTTAAACGTAATTGCAACATTTCCTATAAAAATACCTGTAAATACTAATAAGTTTGTATAAACATGAAATTCAAAGCTTTTACAATAATTTTTTCTACATTTAAATCTGGTATTATACTTTTCTTCTGTACAACATTTTAGCAGAATTTTTTGACAGATTTAGCATTCTCTCACTATCATTTTCTGGCAACACTGGTTGTTGTGTTGAGCACTTATGGATTTTTTTAAAGACATGTTTATATATACATACGAGTACATATATGTATATAAATATGCACAAGTAACTACCCTGCAGAAAATGCGAATAGTGAAATTGTAGTGATTTACTAGTGACTTTGTCACCAGTACTACTGACGAATTGTACCCCAGACAATGCTTTTTGCTATAGACATTTAGCATGTACGTGTCATTAAAAAGCAACTACTGACGTTGGTACTACTGAGTAGGTATTTTTTTTGGGACCATATCGAGACATTGGAAAGAGATAGTCACTAGTACATTTTAGTAATTCTAATGATTATAAAACTGAATATTTCATTAAAAATTTTTGTTTTAATAAAAAAAAAAAATAAATAAAAAAGGGAACATTCGTTCAGCAAGTAAGGATTTAGTTTGCTGTTTGTATTAAATATAAATGAAAAATTCAAGGTTCCGTCGAATTATTAAAATCAAACACTTAAATATGAATCTGGATTTACTGGACTGGACTTTTTAACTGATCCCACAAAATCTTCTACAGGCTTATAAAAATTTCCGCAATTATTTGATTTTAAAATATTTTTATTTTTATAATTACAAAATGGATTGCTTTTTATTTGTCTTTTATATTGATTTCGTAAACTAATTTTCATAAAAACTTGAATTTTGCTTGAAGCCACTTGTATTTTCAACAAATCAATAAAACATTAAGAAGAAGCATAGTTGTGTGTATCTGAAAAAATATTTTCTACGCATCAAAAACAATGTTAATATGTAGACGCTCGTTTGACAATGTCACCAATATAGTCGACAAAAGTGGTGACTTGGGGACACTTAACCCCATGTTTTCTGCAGGGTATAAATTCGTTTGCTAATGTATGTATTGTGTATGTATCCTTATGTATGTTAAAAAAAGTAAATCCCTTGCTACAGATCATGGATTTCATATAAATATTTTAAAGTGGACAATATTGTTTGTTTGATAGTGCTTGTTGTTGCTATTTTCTTTCATTCATGTGTTATTTTTTTTAAAATAAATTTAGTAAAAAGTACTTCTACTTAATTAAGGTGGTGTTTGTATATAGGCAATCGGCAGGGATTAATTCACTGGCTGAGTTCAATTAATGATGAAGGTACTTATGTACATACATATATATATATTATTATTCACCCCTATTATGCGTTTCGATTCGAATCGAAATTTTCTCCGTCTGGCAATTTTGGTATTCTGCGTTTCGATTCCACTCAGTTTCTTTCGATTGTATGTATTCTGCATTACGATCGGAGATCCGTTTCTCTCAGTTTTTTTTTTGTTAACGGAGGTTTTTTCTACTTTTGTTTTTTTAAGTAAAAAAGTGAAAAAATTTAAGTACAAAATTAAAAAATTCAGAAACGATTCAAATACAAATTATTATTATAATTTTTTGTTTTAATTTGTTATTTTTTGTACTGGAATATGAGTGCTTTGTTATGTATGTATTTAACCACAACACTTTTATTTTCTATTTTTTTTAGTTAATTTCAGTTTGACTAGATTATACACACTTATATATTTATGCAAAACTTATTTTTACTTTTTTCTTTTTTTATTTTATTTCAATATTTTTCTTTTATTAAATTTATAAACAATTTACTTTATTATATATAGAACTTGTTTTATTAAATTTGACATTTGCTTATAAAATGATAACAGACTTGCTTATTCTGCTGTTTCATTTCCACATTCCACATTGATACAATTGATTTTGTAAACATTGATATCTTCTTCTTATTCTTTCGATTCCGTTTTTCTGCAGAATACCAATTTTCGATCGTAACGGAACTGAATGCGGCGACGTAATCGAAATGCAGAATAGGGGTAATTATTTTCTAAAATTCTTCAGAAAAACTCCTTTATAGTATATATGTACATACATATGTATATATGTAAATACATACATACATAATAGTTTCAGGAAAAAAGCGAAAACTGACTAAGGAAAGGTTCGGCAACTTCTTCAGGAATCGTTTACGGCAAACATGGTGTGAATGCCTGAGTGTGGAAGACATTGATAACAATGTGAATACGATTACTGAGCCTCCGGTTAATTCCTTCGAAGAGAGTTGCCCTCTTCGGGAAAGAAAATCTGCCTATGAGAAGCCCGGAATGACAGGAAAAATTCGTTTAATAAGGAAGGATGTCCTTTAGGCTATATAAAAGAACATCCGTGGCGTTATTGCCAACATACGGCCCCATATGCTCGAAAAAGTGGTTGAAAATTGGACCTGTAGAATTGGCTTTATTCGAGCCAGCCGCGGCGGCCACATGCCCGAAATCATATTTAAACGTTAATGGCATAAAATTATCCTTCCAATAAAGCCAAATTGATGGACATTAAAACGATTTTCTTGTGTTTTATTTCAATTCGAAGTTCTATACCTCTAAAAAAACACCCTATATTTGGGTTCGGCGGCGGCCGAGCCAGTTGAAACACGATATAACGGTGATCAGGAAAGAAATGCTCATTAGAAACTATCCAATCCTAGATAATAATGTTTTCCATACATAAAAAATTCAATGTGGACTTCGCCCCCCACGATTAAAGTACTTCTGTAAGCACTATGATGAGAATTGGCATTGATCTTTTTGTTTGGCTTCTCTGACTAGGTGTTGCAACTCCGACGTAGGTGATAGTGTCGGTAAATCGTAGGTCATATATATTGATGCCTTGCCTTCGATGCAAATAACGCCATACCCTTTGCCTTCGTTAGACAAGCCATACAGTCCTGCATTTTGGCTCTCAATGACACTGACTATGTACTCTGAGGTGAATTTGCTGCCCTATCCCTTAATATACAGGCTCAATTTTGTGAGCGAAAAAATGTAATTTCTCTTCACCAGTTTTAACTTTACGGTGTCTCATCACAAGGTGATGCCATCGACTAGTTCGCTGGTGGTTTTGATGCATGAAGTTGATGCAGTTGATGAAGTTGATCATCAGTATTTCACCCTTGAACTCGCAGCTTATAATTTGTACAGCAGAGCCATCCCTTGTTTTCAAGACATATTCCATTATATTGTTATTTATTAGATCCTCAATAGTTTCTTGACGATCCACAGGAATTTTACCAGAAGGATTATTGGTACCAATTATTCCAAAGCAGAGTTTCTTCCCTATAATGCTATCTGGCTACATTGGCATAGGATTATGGCTCCTTACCGTTTTTTTCGTCTCAATCTTTTCTTTCGTTTAGGTTGATCTGCATCCCTCTTAGCGACTTAGATGGTCGAAACGCTCGTCTATAGTAACCGCTGACGATTTACCTCCCGCACGAATTTGAGGCCAACTAGAGTCTCTTTTAGTTTGGGTAAGGCGAAGTTTCCCTGAGTTACTAACAGATGGGGAGCATTTTTTAACATGTATTTATTTTAAATCAATAAATACATACATGTCTGAATCAAACAATTTTTCATTAGTAATTGGTGGTTATGCTTTTTTGGGCACATGTGTGCCAGATGTGTACTCGGCATTAGTGCAGACACAATCTCTTTGTGGGGATATCTACTACAATAATTAAATCATTATCTAAACGAAAAAAGATCAATCACGGAAGTATATATATCAACAGGTAGGGTTGTCATTACTGACATCATTTAATATTGTTCATGAATTTGTAATTAGGCAATAAAAAAAAATATTTGTATAAATATGTTATATTGACATTTATTATACTAAACGATTGGATTTGGTGAATCGCCCGCATTATGTCCTTGTCTACTTGATCGAAATTATGATCAATATATTTATTATTATATGTTTCTTCATTGCCATATTGTTATAGGTCTTACAAGACTAACCAACAATTTCGTTTACTACTATCAAAACCAATTTTTTTTCTTTCTTTTTTGATAACTTCTGTTGCAATTTTAAGAATCTTTTGCTTAACCAAAAAAGGACCAAGCAGAAATTCATAATGCAAACGAAAACCTTTAAATATGTATCTGCAGTATTCAGAAAAAAATTTTAGATTTCAAAAGGTTTAAATTTTTTTTTTATGGAAATTTGTTTGTTAAACGTTTTGTAAACCTAAATTACTTTTTTCTGAATAAGACCTTATATCTATACATTAGAAAGGGTACGTTTTCCACTTGCAAATATATTAGCTAAATTCATAACAAATTTCAAGCAATTAACTATTATTTAAATACTTTTATTCCAGTTCGACGTTACAATATAAGCTCTCAGAATCCAAAAGAGCTTTACTTTTATTCAGAAACGCGTCTAGATTCACTTAGATATCTAAAATTTGAAACTGGTCGTATTGTTCTTCATTACAATGGAAGGAAAGACTTGTGTATCTATCAAGGGTTTGAATTTAATCCTACTACTCAAGATATAAAGGTAAGAATTTATTATCTCGCAATGTATTATGGGATTTTTTCGTGACCTTAAAGTAAAAACTATGAGTCTTGCGGATACACAGTGGCTCTTTGTGAATTTTCCGTTTCAAAAATTACAACTTTTGAAGTAATAAAGATATTTTAAGAAATTCAAAAAGGTTTTAAAAGATAACATTTTCAGTGCAAATTTCATATGTTTATTTTTTATTATAGAGATTAGTAGCGAATGTTAAAAAAAAGCAAATATGGATTTCTCGTTATAAGTAAGGACGATTTAATGAGGAATGGACGTTATTGTAAAGGAATACATAAAATCATTCAACTATAATATGATATGCATATATAAAGCATATCAACAGCAGATCGCAAGCAGATATATATAAAGTAGATCGTAAGCAGATATCAAGTAGATCGCGATAAGATCATAAGCAGATATAAATCACATGATAAACAGATTGTTAACTGTATCTAATCACTTCATAATGGTTAAAAACATTATAAAAGATCTTAGAAAAATTTTAAAGGAAAAAATTAAAAAAAAATTAAATGAAATAGAGTAAATTTGTTGAAGGACATGTTTCAACGTATAACAAATCCTCTTAAACATATTATTGAACAACTTGATGTTAAGAATAACAGAGACAACAACGTGACCTCTTACGACTAACAATCATGTACTGATAAAACTCATGAAGAGAAAAATAGTGAAGATTTTATATATAGGGTGTTTTTTATTGAGGTATAGAACTTTAAGTTGGCATCACTTTTTTAACTGGCGGCCATTTTGTCAGCTGTCAAGTGATTAATATTTAGTTTGGTTTGCCATTTCATCATGAACAGGTTGACAAAAGAACAACGCTTGCAAATCGTGCAAATTTATTTCGAAAATAATGGTTCAGTTCGCGAAGTTTACCGCAAGCTCCGTCCATTTTATGGTCGACATAATCGTCCATCAGAGCAATTATGGAATGGACCTGTCAATTGGCCACCAAGATCGTGTGATTTGACACCATTGGATTATTTTCTTTGGGGATATGTGAAGTCGCTCGTCTACGCCAACAAACCAGAAACGTTAGGGGACTTGGAAGCCAACATTCGTGGCGTTATTGCCAACATACGGCCCCATATGCTAGAAAAAGTGGTTGAAAATTGGACCTGTAGAATTGGCTTTATTCGAGCCAGCCGCGGCGGCCACATGCCCGAAATCATATTTAAACGTTAATGGCATAAAATTATCCTTCCAATAAAGCCAAATTGATGGACATTAAAACGATTTTCTTGTGTTTTATTTCAATTCGAAGTTCTATACCTCTAAAAAAAACACTATATAATGCTAATGATTTTAAATATGATGATGATAATTTTAGTGATATTGATCCGAATTACATTAATAATGAATATAATACTTATATCTGTTGATGGAAGTGTTAACAGTATACCTATCGCCAATGAATATATTAAAAACTTAAAAAGAATTAAATCATCGAACGATGGTACTGTAAGTACTCGTAATAAGATATTTAACAAAAGACAAAAGTTAAATGAAAATAAAGAAATTAATGTAAATAGAAAGTTTCATGACACAGACACCTCAAGACCAGTTCCAATAAATTTATTACAAAACTACAATGAAATTGAATAACGATAGTAAAAGATTAACAGAAATGGAAAAAAGTTTAAAACAAAAAAGTAACTATGAGCAAAGTAATAAGCCTAAACGACAGAGATTTGAATGAAACTGGACAAAGAGTTGAACGACACAAATATACACAAGTAGACAACCTTCAAACAAGATTCTTTAATTATGTTTGAATATACGCAAATTAAAGTTTTCACTTTTGGTTGAATTAAAAAAATATATTTTCTAGCCGTCTATGCGTCTTTTTACTTTATTTATTTTTTTAACTCCGGTAAGTTATTCTTAGTTCTTTTGCTAAATCTTAACTAACTTACAATTTTTAAATATGTTTCTTAAATACTGAAAAATAACAATATATTTCTTAAATTAAATGTATGTAGATATGGGTACCTACGTTTGGACATGATGAGTTTTGTTTTGTTATTTTTGTACTTTAACAAAATTGATCATGTCTTTATTTTTTTATCTAAAAGGTCTTTACAATCTACAATTACATATGCTTAAAATTCTAACCAAGAAATATTTGTCTTTTATTACATCTTAAGGAAAGTGTCTTTGTTATAGATGATGATGTCGATGCATGATCCTTGCTTATACCTAGGGTCATTAAATTATTAAGAACAAGGGATTGTTTATTTTTTATTACTTTAGATACTAGTTTAGCGAAAGTGTTTTTATTACTATTACGAACAAAAGAAAAAATATTTTCTGTTATATATATTAATGTATACTTTCTTTGCTGAGGTATCGTTATCATGTTAATGCATGATCGTCATTTACTATCGTTTGTCTGTGTGAGTATTGTACCACCTATCGTTCTTAACTCTCCCCTTATTTAAAATGAATCGTCCCGATTTATACTTAGTTAACGTTTATCTCTCGTCTAATTTTTTCTAGTTCTCTCTTGTATAAAACCTGGAAATTTTTTCTTGTCCTAATTTCCTTGAGGGTTATTTAATGCTTTGTTACTTTCAGGATAATATAGATAAATATTAATATATATAGTAATAATTGTTAATGTTGTATATAGAAAGTAATTTATAGGGTGCCTTTCTATTGGGATTAAAAATTTCATTAAAGAATCAATGTTATTGAATGGAAATTCTGAAGAGGTTGTCATTATTTTTATAATCTCTAGATCATCGTTATGTTTGTCGTGTACAGCTTCCATTATGCTTTTATGAATGTTTGTGTAAGTCATATTATTAATTGATATCTTGTCCGTATATCTTACCAATATAGTTCCTGTTATGAGTTCGTTGTTTACGGTATTTCTACCGTCGGGTAATTATATTCTTGTATTTTTGCTTAAATAATTTTTACAGTTATTTACCCTCGTATAAATATTAATGCAGAGAGCAATTTCTCTGTCGGTGGATACTTTACCATGTTTAATTCTTAGTGGTGTGAATTTAAAAAATTTGCAGTAGTTATTTATAACCGGATACTTGTAGATATTGATGAAGAAGTCATTACTTCTCGCTACTTCCTTTACATCATCCAAGCTTAGTGATTCTGCTAGATATTCGTTGTTGTTAGCGGTTTTTTTAGTTCTTACTAATGTAAATAACTGTTCATGAATTTGTTCGAGTAGGATGTGGCTTTTTGTTATTTTGCCTTGCATGGAATCTGGAGTTAATGATTTTTTGTTTTTCATTATTTTCAATTAGAATATTGATTTTCGTTTCTATTTGAATTACGTCATCATTGTCAGGTATGACAGTAATAAACACATATACATATACATATACATATACATATACATATACATATACATATACATATACATATACATATACATATACATATACATATACATATACATATACATATACATATACATATACATATACATATACATATACATATACATATACATATACATATACATATACATATACATATACATATACATATACATATACATATACATATACATATACATATACATATACATATATATATACATAAACATATACATATACATATGCATATACATATACATATACATATACATATACATATACATATACATATACATATACATATACATATACATATACATATACATATACATATACATATACATATACATATACATATACATATACATATACATATACATATACATATACATATACATATTAGGGTTCCAGCACATTCGGTTAAAACAAGAGCACAAAAGAGTAAATTTTTTAAACTAAATAAAAACACTCTATCCAAAATGTGTTTGGTTACAATTTTATTTACAAAGTTCAATTTAACTTAATAAATATAAACATACATACATACGTATATATATGTAGATGTATGTACATATGTATGTATGTAAATAACACAAAAATTCATCAATTAAAAAACCACATAAAACAATTCTAATTTTAATGTAACAGAAACAATTATTGTACTTATATACTTATAAGTATATTACATTGTGAGATAAATATATTTATCACTTCTTTTAACATTTTTTACAATTTCAGTTTTTCCAACATTAGTATTTAAAAAGCGTCTTAAAATATATTGTGCGAAGTTTTGGTGAAATTTTAAAGTTTTATTTCTTCCGAGCGTGGTCAATATTTAAGCTTCTAAAAATTAGGTTTTTTTGCATTTACCATACGACAATCTTAATTTGTTTTTCAGAGTGCAAAGTCAATGTGTTTTTCAGAATACAAAGTAAAGTAAAAATAACGGCGTCATAATCTTTATTATAAATCAGCCTCTGTCTCAACGGCCAATGTTTAATTAATAAATTGGGTAGTAGAGTAAATAGATTCTTATAATATTGCGTTAATGACAAAAAGTATGTTACACAGATTTCTCAAGTAAATATTGAATTTTTTATGCAAAGGAAAAAGAGCACAAAAAAGAGTACTACGACGAAATAGAGTACATTTTGTGTTTTTTTGGACCTTCTTGTTTAAGGAGTACATTTCTAAAAAAAGAGTAAATAAATTTAAATTGTGGCTGAAATTGTTAAATTTGGGTAATTAAAATTTTAAAATTCTTGGAAATTTGATACCTACGTGTGTGTATGTGTGTGTGTGTGTGTTTTCGGCGGCGCTTTGATGTTTTTGTTTACATAAGGAGTTTTTTGTTTACATTAACCCTTGTGTGAACGGGTGATTTTTTTTGTGGTGACATTAATTGTGTGAACGGGTGATTTTTTTGTGGGGGAGGATTAAGGAGTTTCATAAGATTAAGATTTTATAAGTATATACATATAGATATGCCGACGGGAAAATCATGAAATGATTTTTCCTAATACCAATAGGGAAATTGTGAAAATGATTTTTCCTAATACCAATGGGGAAATTGTGAAAATTATTTTTCCTAATGCCTACGGGAAAATCATGATATGATTTTTCCTAATGCCGACGGCAATGCTTGATGATTTTTCCTAATGCCTACGGCAATGCTTGATTATTTTTCCTAATGCCGACTGCAATACATGATTATTTTTCCTAATGCCGAAGGCAATACATGATTAATTTTTCCTAATGCCTACGGCAATGCATGATTATTTTTCCTAATGCCGACGGCAATGCATGATTATTTTTTTTTTTTTTAAATGCCGACGGCAAAACATGATTATTTTTTTCAAATGCCGACGGCAATGCATGATTACTATATTTCTTAATGCCGACGGGAAATGATTTTTCCAAAGGGAAAATTGCCAGTGTTTCCAGGCTGTATAAAGTTGTTATCGTAATACTATATCAGTAATATCAGAGAAAATATATTTGATGACTACTACGCGATTCTCATATGAATCGTGGGAACGTGTATGTGTGATTTCCTCACGCTAATAAATTATTTATCATACCGACATTTTATGATGTCAAATATTCTCATGTATGTGAACACCCCTAAAATGTTCTAATGTATGTGAACGCCCCTAATGCTTGTGTGTGGGTGGTCCAGCTTGATTGTCGCTGGTAATTGTATATTGTGTTTATTTGTTTAAGAAATATATTTGTATGTATGTATGTATGAATGTATAAATGTATGTATGCATGTATGAATGTATAAATGAATGTATGAATGTATAAATGTGCGATCGTGAGAACTTGTGCCTGGAATATTTTGTGCTTCTGTAGAATACATTTATATTTTGCAACGTAGTCATTTTCTTTGTCTTCAATTCTTTTAAAGCAGAGGATTTTCAACTAAGTACAGTCATCAGCAGAGAAACAAAAAGTAAAAATTTGCAAGTAAGCAAAAAAGTTAACTTCTCCTCCTCCCCACTTCCTTCTATTCTCTTTATGTAGTTTGTATTTGAAATAAGAAAACACTTTTACATTTTTTTATTTTGTAAACATTTATTGTTTAAAATTTTATAAAATTTTATAATAATACATACAGTAATATATTCTTAAGTATAAATATTTTAAAAAAGTGGAAAAGTTCATTTAAAACAAGATATTTCTTTGGAGAGTAAAATAGCATTTCTTAATGCGCAAACACCAAAATTATGATAATTACAATAAAAATATTTTGGATACTTGATTTCCATTTGTTTAAAGTTGATGCAGCCTATATCCTCAACGTTAGAAATTTTTCGGTGTAACATTTTTTCCAACCATAGTCTTTTTTCTTCACCTTTTACGTAAATTTTAGAACATCTTACGTTGGCTTTTAAAAAATTGCAAACGCTATGAAATGAAACTGATGCAGCAGTCCAGCTTAGGTGATGATAGTTTTTTATTAGCCACTTTGCTTCTCTTTGCTTTTTTATTGATAAGCATTTAAAATCAAATGGTGGTTTTATAATGAAGTTGTTATATTCATAATTGTTGAAAACAATCGCTACTTCTTTTGCGATGAAATCGTTTGAATTAGTTTTGAAACCTTGTACGTCTATAAAAATTATGTTATTTTCCATGTTATTCAATTTATAACACTTTTCGAACTTGTCCTTTGATGGGTATATATTCTATTATACGATCATGATTAAGAATGCAGTAAGCTGATGTCTTTGGTGCTATATTAGTTGCTGTTTCAAATTCTATTTTTATATCAATCGGTCCATTATTGAGTGATTCATTCTGATGACTGACATCTACTACAATAATAGGAGCTTTTGTCTTAAACTCTAATGCAGTTAGAAGCGCTTGAGATTCTTTCATATTGTAGCTTTGTTGGAATCTTAGATACATATCATATAGAATTGCATAACGTTCATTTTTGAACTTTATGTTAAGATCATCATACGGGTATGAGACTGAATTTAAATGTACTTTTAAATTAGTCAAATCACAATGAACAAATTTATTTTCTTGTTGAAAAGCAATCAACACAAAACGGGAGCGTTCTCTATTTGCAGCCAGTTTAACATTCCAAATATGGCTAGTTCCTGTGTTTAATTGTGGATTAATATGACAATCCCAACTGCGAAATGCCATGGGTATAGAAGCACCATTGTTAATAATTTTAATCATATTCAATTTGCTAAGGTCAGATAATTGAACATGAGGTATTCTCCATGAGATGAGTGAAATTGTAAGTTTAGCTTTTTCAGTAGAAACACTCGAGCGTACAAGATCTTCGTCGTTCTTATTGCGCAAGAGTATCAGTTCATGTTTTCCATTTAATATAACTTTGTTGTAGTCTTCAGCGAATCCTAGAAACATTTTTAGAGGTACATAGAAATTGAAAAATCCATTTGCAAGAGTGACATCGTCAATTTTGTTCCATCCAGCATTTTGCATCACATTGCTTTCGTTTGGTGATAGAGAAACCAAGTTCTTTATGGTGCTCGTGGCTCCTAAATATCTTGTATGATCAATTTCAATTCCATTGAGCTCATAGCGAATTTCATCAAATAGATATGCTACAAAGTTGTTTTTTAATTTAAAGTTCTCTGAAGAAGAAGATTTAGGGGCATTATCATCGGCAACAAACCCCTCTACATAAATGTAGCTCTCACTGGGTAGCACGTATAAATCTTGATTTTGTATTGAAATTCTAATTTCATCATTATTGTTGTAAGTATGGTACATATGTATGATAATCCTTTTTGATTATATTCTCATCAGAGAAAGGTTTATCTAAGACATCTATTATTGAACTCATTTTGTCTTCAATTTAAAATTCAAGGACTTTAGAAAATTTTTATTTGATGTTGTTAGTGCTTTCTGTTGAAGTGGTCGCTTTAATGTTCTTGTTGTTGTTGTTACTGCTTTATTTTTCAATGTATTTGTGTTGTATATTAGCATTATTTAGTTGACCTCAAATGTATTCGTATTGTAATTTCCTCTCCTCGAAAATTAATTAAATCACCGTGTTGATCAACTACTCTCAGCATTAGTGAACTTATCTCTCTGGTGTTCACAGGTAAATAGATGAGATTTCTTGGAACCTCATCTATTTTATAGCCTGGAGGCACATTAATCGGATTCACTTTAAAAATATTAACTGGAAGATCTGAGTAATAATATTTGTTTGGTGTTAGGATTTTGTTATTGAATACTAAAAGTTTTTCAATTGTGTTTTCTTTATTAAAATATACAGGATCTTTGGAACTATTAACTTTAACTTGCATTGTATTGTTATTGGCTTCAATAAAAATCTTATTTTCTGGCCAGAGTCTTCTGTATTGCTCTTGTATAAAATCTACAATATCATTCAATTCGTAAGATCCAATTGGTATTTCAACTGTATGTTCCCCTATATGAAACATATTGTTGAAGGTGTCTACATTTGGAATGCTGTTGTATGAATGAAAATCAGTTAGAGCACACTCATATGCACCATGTAATTCAATAGGAGGAAAGTAACTAGCAGATAATTCTGATGAGTTAGAGCTCAGAGTAAGTGTTCTTGACATTAAAACTGTCTGATTACAATTAAATAAAGTTTAGTACAACATATGGTTTATAAGCATGATTTACATATTTATTTCATTTTCTTATTTTGAAATTAACATTAGTTTCTTAATATTACTGCTATTGTTGTTGATGATGGTATTCAGCTATAATATTTCGTTCTTACTTGTCCAAGAATTGTGTTGATTAGAAAATCCCAACCATTTAACGTATGCCTCATTTCATTTAGTTTTAAGAACCTTTTCAACTAGATATGTATTTGGATATCTAGTTTTCGAAAGTTCTTCAGTATAGAATCCACCTTTAATAGGATTACCAAGATAATCTTCTAATGTGAATGTTGTAGGATTTGTATTTTGAACTCTTGTAATTGTGAAAATTTCTGTGGTCCAATTTGGAGTATAACCTTTTTCAAATGTATGCTTATATTTGCTTATGCGTATATGATCTCCAACATTAAATTTCGACATTTTATAAATTTTCAAATGACTGTATTTAGTAGGTTTTGCTCATTTGTTGAGTTGACTTTAATCGGAGACATTTTAATGGTGCGATGAACTTTTCTATTGTATACATTAATTAAATATTTGTATATATCAATCCACTTATATGAACCATTAAAGCTAAATTATTTCCACACCATTCCTTTCAATGTTCTGTTAAATCGTTCTACTATTGATGCTTTCATACCGCTATATGTTGAGTAGTGATTAATGTTGTATTTATCCATTAATTTTCCAAAGTGTTTGTTGAGAAATTCTTTACCATCATCTGTTTGTAAGTTTTTTGTACTCGTCCTAATTCAAAAATATTTTCCATCGCCTTGGTTGTTTCGAGTGCAGTTTTAGTTTTTAGTGGTACTGCCCATGCAAATTTTGAAAATGTGTCAATTACAGTTAACAAAAATCGATCATTTCTGTTTTCTCTAAAATAGATCCCCATTTCAACTAAATCAGCTTGCCAAAGATCATCTATTCTTTTCATTACAACTCTACGACGCACAAAAACCTTCCGAGCTTGCTTATGCAGTTCGTTTACTAAATTTCGTTTGAAGACATTAAGTTGTTTTACAGATTTTTTGGAGAGTGTTGTGATCTACTTGACGCACTTTCAGCTGTTGATAGAAACATGTAATTTTCCAATCTATAAATTTTCTCATTAAGCTGTTCAATTTGTTCTTCAAAGAATGTTTTAATTTGTAGAATGTCTTTTTGAATTTTATAATTTTCTTCTATATCTAATTTTATTTCGCGTTGTAGCTCCTCAAAGTATGTTAATAATTTCTCTTCTAGTTTTTCGATTTGAGTTTGCAGAAACAATTTATTGATAACATCGTTTTCCTCCAGAGCTTTTGCAACATTTTTGATTCTTTTGTTTTGGACATCAATGTTGTTGTTCGTATCCATAAAGAACCCCAGCAGTTTAGGTGCATTTTTCAAAGAAATTACGCTGCTAGTATCGTTTAAATAATGTCCAAATTTATCAACAGACATACTTTATATACTTTATTAAAGTTAATGTATTATATTTGCGTCACGTAGTTCTTCAATAATTGATACAATCTCGTTATTGTGATTAGTATGACCTGCACCTTGTGATGTCTACTAACTCATTTGAATCGTCCCAGTATATATAGTTTGGCTTAGGGGCGTTAAATTCCATCATTCCATCACCTAAATAACTACCTTTTGGCTTAGATGCTGTTGATTCGGTTAATTTCTTCTGATTTTTCTGGTCAATAAATTTCTTAATAATATGTTTGTATTTATATCCTCTAGTTCCCTTAATTTAACCATCAGGTTTATAGTCCCTTCTATATGCATTAGTAGTAATAAAAATCTTTTTATAGATTTCGAGTTCAAATTTTCATAATTTTTTGGTATTTTATGAAACATTAGAGAAAATAGTCCTGGTGTTAGAGCCCATATTTGACCCCCAACTTGTATTTTATCTTCATTAAGTTTGAGGTTACTATCACCAAATTTCCATTCATTATTGAAATCTTTATGTGCACCATAGTTTGTATCTAATTCATTTCTTCCTTCCAAGACTGATAAGTCAGTATAAGTATCTTCTGTATTGGAAGTCTGTGAGTAAAAATCATCATCATCATTCTCGATATTAGCATCATTAAACAAGATGGTATTATCGAATATTGTTCCTTCTGCTAGTTTCTTTAGTGTACTTGTCTCTATCTTGACTGATGTTTTTTCAGGTTTAAAACTTGTATTATTTTCAACTTCTGTCTTCATTTTACTTTCTTCTTTTATGGGAATTCTTTTAATATTTTTAGAATTATTTATGAATTCTTTGAGTGGTTCTGTTATAGGTTTAAATGTATCTCTTAGTTGTTCACGTGTATCTATTTCACCGGTTTTTATACTACGAAGTTTTTTCTTCAAGACATTTCTTGTGGAAACCAACTGTTTTAAAATTTTCTTATCCATGTTTAATAATAGTAAATAACAGGTATCAGCTATTAGATCAGGTATCAGCTATTAGATCAGGTATTAGCTTATCAGGACCTGGTCTGGTTTTCAGATCAGCTTATCAGGACCTGATCTGGTTTTCAGATCAGCTTATCAGGACCTGATCTGGTTTTCAGATCAGCTTATCAGGACCTGATCTGGTTTTCAGATCAGCTTATTAGGACCTGGTCTGGTTTTCAGATCAGCTTATCAGGACCTGATCTGGTTTTCAGATCAGCTTATCAGGACCTGATCTGGTTTTCAGATCAGCTTATCAGGACCTGATCTGGTTTTCAGATCAGCTTATTAGGTATCAGATGAGGTTATATCAAATAGATGTATCAAGTTTAAAGTTAGATTAATAACTACAGGTAATTTTTATGAGTAGTTGCTTATATAGTTATGAAATAGTCAAATTGCTTTCTGTAGCGACCATCGTTTAATTCGTTATCTTTGCTTATCATCAAAAATCCATATTTATCCTTCCAACATTCTCGACAAATTTCTTGAAACTTTTCATAGCTCATATCGCTGGCAACATGATCCTTATAAACATGCTTCATATTTGTCTCATCTTGCTTAAACATTATAATAACATTTGCATTGTCGCTTATTAAATGCTTGGGAATTCTGGTATATATTTGACACAGGTAGAATGAATCAACATCCCTATGTCGCCCCATACAAAAATATGTACGTATATTATTCTGCTTTTCACATGCAACATCATCAAATATCATAATTGAATTAGTTTTAGCTTCGTCAGGTGGAATAACTGATTCATTATCGGTGAATGTAAAATACCCCATACCTTTAATTGGTGAAATTAGTTTCTTCAGGTATTCATATTTAGGTTGATAGAGAGATTTTGAGTATAAATAGATGTTTTCAAACTTGAGTCCATTAGGGCTTTCTAGCAAGCCAATCATAACATTAGTCTTTCCACAATTTGATGGTCCCACTATTAGAGCACGAATAGAATTTGGTAAGAGAGGACTATGCTTTATTTTTGAACTGATGTTCACTGAATCATCAATATTACGAACTAAAATATTTTTATGTTGTTTTACTAACTGCATTTTTGTAACTAAATGCATTTCATATATATTACCTCTTATATAGGAAAAATTAGATAATATGGTTATACGATATCAGAAAACTTTTAGTCATAAAAACACTGTCGTTGGAGGAGGTCTAGTAGACAAAATAATAAACTCTCTACCTGTTGAACTTCATCTACCTGGATATCAGTACTATGGACCTGGAACAAAACTACAAAAACGTTTAAATCGAGGTGATAAAGGAATTAATTTATTGGACTCTGCGTGTAAAAATCACGATATTGCTTATTCCAAATATAAGGATTTAAGTAGCAGACATAAAGCTGATAAAATACTTGAAAACTCCGCTTTGGATCGAGTTTTATCAAAAGATAGTAGTCTTGCTAAAAAATCATTTGCATCTATGGTTACTAACGCAATGAAAGCCAAAACAAAATTTGGTATGGGTGTGGAGAAAAAGAAAAATGTAAAAAAGAACAAAATAAATGTTAAAACACTATTTAGAACATCCATTAGATATTAACTCAGCTATTAAAATTGCACGAAAAAGTATTAACAAGTCATTAAAAGGAAGAAAATCTCAAATTATAGTACCACGTGTGATACGTGTCCCAAAAATTGGTGGCTTTTTGCCTCTAATACCGATTTTAACTGCTCTGGGTGCAATTGGTAGTCTAACAACTGGAGGTGCTGCTATAGCTAAAGCTGTAAATGCAACAAATAATGCTAAAAATCAACTTGATGAAGCAACTAGACATAATAGAGCGATGGAATCTATAGCAGTTGGAAAAGGACTTTACTTAAAACCATATAAAAAGGGTTATGGTTTAATTCATAAAGAGGAATCAAGAAACTCTTAGAGATGCTGCCCAACAGACCACTTTCTGATGTGGACCTAAACCGTTTCTCTATAAATATTCCATATTTTAGAGGTGTTTTCATGTTGAATACTCTACCAAAACGAACAAAGAAAATTGAATGTGGAATAATCAATTTAGATGTATCAACAGGACCTGGTACACATTGGGTAGCATATTATAAAAACATCAATGAAAAAGAATATTTCGACAGCTTTGGAAACTTACAACCTCCCTCAGAAGTAGTTAAATATCTTGGTACAAATATAAAATACAACTACAATCAACATCAGAATTTTAATATAGGGTGTTTTTTTAGAGGTATAGAACTTCGAATTGAAATAAAACACAAGAAAATCGTTTTAATGTCCATCAATTTGGCTTTATTGGAAGGATAATTTTATGCCATTAACGTTTAAATATGATTTCGGGCATGTGGCCGCCGCGGCTGGCTCGAATAAAGCCAATTCTACAGGTCCAATTTTCAACCACTTTTTCGAGCATATGGGGCCGTATGTTGGCAATAACGCCACGAATGTTGGCTTCCAAGTCCCCTAACGTTTCTGGTTTGTTGGCGTAGACGAGCGACTTCACATATCCCCAAAGAAAATAATCCAATGGTGTCAAATCACACGATCTTGGTGGTCAATTGACCGGTTAACCGAATTAATTGCTCTGATGGACGATTATGTCGACCATAAAATGGACGGAGCTTGCGGTAAACTTCGCGAACTGAACCATTATTTTCGAAATAAATTTGCACGATTTGCAAGCGTTGTTCTTTTGTCAACCTGTTCATGATGAAATAGCAAATCAAACTAAATATTAATCACTTGACAGCTGACAAAATGGCCGCCAGTTAAAAAAGTGATGCCAACTTAAAGCTCTATACCACAATAAAAAACACATTTACCTGTGGGCATTTATGTCTTAAATTTTTTATGAAATAACTGAAAATATTAAATAAAAGCACAAACATTTATATTTTACAAAACTCTTTAATGTCTTTTTATTCATAATTTAAAAAACCTAATTAATATAATTTATTGCCAGACAGGATATTGGGAATTTTGAATTAGAAATTCACTCAGCTCATTCTCAACGATTAGGTTTTCTTCACCTTCTCTACTTAGGCAATATGATCCGCTCGAGAGATCTTTAATATCGTCATCTGTTAAAGTATTATATCGTTTAGGCAGGAACATTATATGTTTATTCATTTCAACTTTTAGTGTTGCTCCATATTTTGTTGTTACACGTTTCACATTTCGAATAGTATATTTCATGGACGTGTCAAGCTCCTTTACGTGGATTAAGGTTTTGTTGTTTATAGAATTAAATTTTGAAATTAGATTTGTTGTGGAGTGCATTTTTTTATTTAGTTCTTCTCACTTTGAATGTTTAACTGGAAATGATCTTAAAAGTAGCGATGATGACTTCAAGAAGGCTAATCGAAAATAATTATGGTGAAAGAGTGAATAAGTGGGGGATAGTGATAGAGAGAAAGAGATAGTTATAGAGAGAAAAGGGTTAGAGAGAGAGATAGAGTGATAAAAAGAAATATGGAATAGCGATGATAGTATAGATATTTGAAAAATTTAAAGAACAAATTAGTCTTAAAAAAACCTTCCAACAATCGTCATCATCATTCATTTATCAGCAAATAAAATGAGTCAAATTAGACGTACTCTAAACCAATTTCTAACAGATTTTGAAAGCTTCTGGTTATATGATCATTGGGAGATGATAAAATTTTTCCAAAATATGCTGGATGAGAACGAAGAATATGGCGTAATAGAAGACGAAGACAACACAGAAGGGCATTTTGGAAACTGCCCATGGTACGATCCGAAGTGTGAGGAAGGACCTGATACTTGTAGATGTACAATATATTTTTTACGGAAAAGTATATTAGAACATCTAATAATTGGATACTATGAAATGTTTCCATCATTATAAATAAAATATTTAAGAAATTAAATTAAATGGTATTATTAACAGAAATAAAATAAAATTGTATTATTAAAATATTCCTTGTTTTGTATTATTTTTTCTAAAGGAAAATTAGGAATCATCTGTTCGAATAGAAAATAACAGAAACTTGTATGTAGTGAAAAATATAAGGACTTATCCGATTATCTTAATTGTGTCTCTTTATAAAAATATCTAATGGAATTTCACAATATTGTGAAATTCAATTTCTCTTGTAGAGAACCTCTCAAAGAAAACAAGATTGTGCATGTTTAATTTATGTGAAGACAAGACTGTGCATGTTTAAGCCATATGAAAACAAGAATTTACAAATAAGCAAAAACAAAAACTTTTTGATCCAACGAAGTAAAGCCAATAAAGAAATAAACACCATTTCATTCTTTTTTCAATATTTTATTTCAAATTTTTTCTTAAAAATTTATATAGATATGTACAATAATTTTTCTTAAAAAATAAATAGGATTTTATTTACAATAATTTTTCTTATTAAATAAATATGATTTTATATACAACAATTTTTCGTAATGAATAGGATTTTATATACAACAATTTTTCTTAATGAATATGATTTTATTTACAATTTAAAAATTAACTAAAAATTAATTAATTTTAACAATTTTCTTGCATTCTAGCAATCTCATCTAGCAACATATCAAGTTCGTATTCAGGGTTAGTTTCCTTAATACGAAAATGATACCATGCATATGTATTAATGTTATTTGATCTAATTTTTCTCTTATCGTCTCCATAACTTAAGACTACCTTATTTAGTTGACTAGTATATATCTGATGTATCTTAGATTTAAATGTTAACATATTATCATTTACATTAGTCTTATTAAATAAACAATTTTTATAAGTAGCTAAACTATATTTATCTAATATGGCTCTCTTTACCCCCTTCGATTTTTTAACGTCCTTTTGATTTTGTACACTGAATGAGTACGTTTTTGATCGCAGCCCAACAAATTCTGTCATTATTTTACCGCAATTTTCACCCTTCATCATACCAATGACTTTTTTATTTACTAGTGGAAAATTATAAATATTGTCTGTAGGATAGTCCGATGTATCAAATTGTTCTTGTATGTCATTTTTGATGTCAGCGTAAAAGTCATCCGTTTTTATTGAATATATAAAAGAGTCCGTGTCCATATAGTTCAATGAGAGTTTTGTTTTAAACTTAGGTTGCATGTACCCGTAATGGAAATTATACATTTTCCATTTGGACAGCTCGAGTACACAAAATCCTAAGTAAATTGGTTTATTGTAGCAGGTTTTGACTCTAGTCATTTCGATTGCTACTAGATCTTCGGAAAATATAGATAAACTATGAAAATTTGGTTTTGATATCCAATCTTGGGCCCCCAAACGATTACAATTCGTTCTCTGCCAACTATTAACAATTTTAACATCTCTCCTCTTATCCACATTTTCCATGGTTTTACCATACACTGCATTATTAAGTAGTTTGAAACATTTTTTTTCAAAAGCATTTTAGCAGTGGCCCTATGTCTGGTATTTAGGTCAATATAGCCTTTTAACCATGGAGATTGTTTAAATGCTAGAATACGATGAGTTTTCTTTAAAACTAAGCCATATTCTAAGCACTGTTTCAGAACTCTAAAGTGTATCACGTATGATTGCTTTGTAGAGAAATCGGTTATCAACTTGCTATACTTCGCTTGCATAACTTTTTTATTTTCAGCGCAAAAAGGAAGGTCATTATGCAAGTCGTGTAAATGAGAGGGATAATCTAACGTGACCTCATATACATAACCGTCTGTTCCATTGTCAGCTATGCTGTTTGGGTCCAGATTCAGCTCGTCTTGCGATAACCATCTGAACCCACCATGAGGAAGATATTCCGACATCGCCCAACCATACAAATTGTTAGCGTCTAAATTGACGAGAAATTCTGAGGGCTTCTCTTTATCGAAATCTTCCAAATATTTGTTATTCGCTTTCGAATATCTTTGACTACACTGTACGATCCCTCCACGTATACCTTTTTTCATAAAATTGTACATGTCTATGTCTGTCAATAATTCTAATTCAATTTTTGTGTATTTGAGCATTGCATCCCAGGAAAGTCCAGGAGCTGTATAATATTGACATGGATCGAGCTCATAAATACCTTTACAAACTTTTCTAAAGTTCTCGAAAATATCTGTCAGTAAGACAACATCTGTTTTAAGTAAAGTTTCGTGTAATCTTTCATTGTTTTGCAACCAAAAGTATTCCATACCTCTACAGCATGTGCGTGTTCCTCCAAAGAACACTCTTTATTGTTCAGCTTTTTAAAGAAATCACTGCGTGAAGGAAACTGACATTCATCAAGTTTTTGGAATAAATTTAGGTACTCATACGTAAAAATACCCTTTTGTTAATGAGCTGAAATTCTTTTTCTGACTGAAATAAGGACCTTATAGTTCTGAAATCATTATCCGACAAATTGCAGGCTAATGATTCCAAACTCTCAGCCATAAAGCGTATTGTATCAAGAAATCTTATTTCAAGCTTATGGCCATCACTCATTTCTGTAAATTGGGAGAGGGATATATAAAGTTCCTTATTGAGAGGGAGTACTTTCAGTTGCATTGAAATTTCACCTAGATCTTTAATAAAAAGATGTGAGTCATAATTTGAGTAGTTGTGAAAGTAAACTGGTATAAACTTGGGAATTTGGTAATTTAAATTACAGTTGTTGTGGGCTGCACCTCTATATTTACCACTAATGTGACAATGATCTCTAACGCGATCTTTACCTAGAAATTTTTGACAAATATGACAATTCACAGCACTATAAAAATTATAAATATCAGAAGGGGATAAAGTATCCATTTGTCTATTATTTACTAAGTGACTATTGTATATATCCTCACAATCTTTAATTAAATATGATACAAATTTTTTTGAGGCATCTTTTCCTGTATATATCCTTAATTTATCTAACTTATTGCTATGGAGACACTTAATATAATAGCTAAGTGCACAAGGAGTGTGCTTTTTGACTAGACTAGTTTTATTACTTACACTATTACTAACTTCTTCAAAGATGCATTCGAAATCCGCATATACCACGAAGGGTACATCCATTTTTCTTTGATGTCCCTTGAAGCTCAGAATTGCATCCGGACCTGATGGCATAGTTGTAACAATTTTACCGCACTCCGCCTTATGATTTGTTATACCATTTTCGATGTGGGTGTACTGGAGACAGCTGTTGCAGATATATAGCTTATCATGGTGCTGCGTTATCTGATTCCTTAAAAGCCTGTGAATGATAAAAAATAAATAAAAATTTATAAGTTAAATGTACATAGTATAAAGTATATAAACAAGTATTTGTATCCTTAAAATAAAAACTTGTATAATTTTTTAACTTACCTTGATATATTCTTTATCAATATGTAGTGATGACCTGCAGCATTCTCTAAAAGTAGTAAGTTGACGTGGTTCACTTTCTCGTCCTTGGTCACATAATAAGGACCAATGATCTGATCTGCTCCCTCATCATACCCAAATACGTTCACACTTAAAGTCGGATTGTTTGCCTCAAACTCTTTGATTTTGTTTAGTGGTAATGGGTAGCTTAAATTTTTGAAATTTAACGCTACACCATTTCGCGTAACAATCGTCTCTGCAGCAATGTTCTGAATATTATACGAACTGCAACGTCTTGCATCATCGTATTTTGTGGTATCCATGGCAGCAATCAGACACCACTTGAAGCAATATTCATCATTATTTTCAATATTGATGCAGGCAAATCTTCTTACAAGTTTTTCAGGAGTGGATATCCAATTCGAGCCTTTGATGAGCGACGATTTGTTGATGTTGATTTCTGCTCGCACTATGCGTGACAAAGTCCAACCAGAATCTCGCTCTTCAAATTCGGACATTTTGGTTGAAATCTCCTCAACCTGTTTTCGTAATATTTCTTCTATATTGTCTGCCTTTGTCAGTAAACTCATTTTGGCTACATGTGATATTATGCACAACTCCAATTCCTCTCCAACAATTTTTATATACTCGGCCACAATACTCACATGAAATTTAATTATTGAATGTTTAGTTAAATTCATTTGAAGTCTCTCCATAAAAATATTTTTGTTT
This sequence comes from Nowickia ferox, assembly GCA_936439885.1. Taxonomy (NCBI): domain Eukaryota; kingdom Metazoa; phylum Arthropoda; class Insecta; order Diptera; family Tachinidae; genus Nowickia; species Nowickia ferox. The sequence goes on from OW387023.1 coordinate 55,286,411, forward strand.
TCCTTAATAAACTCTTCCAAGAGAAGTTGGTCTTTTTTATTTAGAATTGCATATGTGGCGATATGATTTTTGAAGGCTTTCGATATTTTATAATATCTCACATTATCTTCTTCTGTCCTGACATGGGAAGTCCTAATTGGAGTTAACAGAGTTGCTTCTCCTATTTCTTCTACATCTACTTCTCCATCACTTTCCGGTAAACTTATGTCCATAGCATCGTTGTATAAGGTCCCTCCAAGGATATCCACACCTTGTTGTTGAGCTTGTTGTTGTTGTTGTTGCTGCTGCTGCGACTGCTCTTGTTGATGATAAGTAAGAGGTTGCCATTGCATCAAATTGGAATACTGCTGCATTTGATTATCTGGTGTGACGGGATTATAATTGTATGGATACTCATATTGCATTGGTACTCCTGATCCCAAAAACTGATTATTCCATGACATTGATGTAGGGTAACAGTTAGGCATGCCGTATTGTTGATGATTCATTGGTAGTTGATATTGGGGGTACTGTAAAGAGGGTTGTTGCTGATGATAAAATGTATTTAGCTGCTGTTGATGATTTTGAAGAGATGACTGCGGTTGCTCTTGATTTCTGTCCCGGCTTACGATCTCTTGATCCTGCACACTATGATTTTTAACATGGTCCAAAAAGGACTTTTGGTATTTATATACCTTATGACATCTATTACACATATATCCAGAAGAACTCATTTTTAATTAGTTTATAGAATTTATATTTGAATTTAACATAATTGCTGATGATACTACTTGTAAATACAATAAAGTACTGATGTGTTGGTTATAAAAGTTGGCGTATTTATACGAAAATTAGTAGCAGTAGCCTTGCGGCATTCATAACTTTTACTTTTTGTTTCTCTGCTGATGACTGTACTTAGTTGAAAATCCTCTGCTTTAAAAGAATTGAAGACAAAGAAAATGACTACGTTGCAAAATATAAATGTATTATACACAAGCACAAAATATTCCACGCACAAGTTCTCACGATCGCACATTTATACATTCATACATTCATTTATACATTCATACATGCATACATACATTTATACATTCATACATACATACATACAAATATATTTCTTAAACAAATAAACACAATATACAATTACCAGCGACAATCAAGCTGGACCACCCACACACAAGCATTAGGGTGTTCACATACATGAGAACATTTAAGGGGTGTTCACATACATGAGAATATTTTACATCATAAAATGTCGGTATGATAAATAATTTATTAGCGTGAGGAAATCACACATACACGTTCCCACGATTCATATGAGAATCGCGTAGTAGTCATCAAATATATTTTCTCTGATATTAATGATATAGTATTACGATAACATATTTATACAGTCTGGCAACACTGGCAATTTTCCCTTTGGAAAAATCATTTCCCGTCGGCATTAAGAAATATAGTAATCATGCATTGCCGTCGGCATTTGAAAAAAATAATCATGTTTTGCCGTCGGCATTTGAAAAAAAAAATAATCATGCATTGCCGTCGGCATTAGGAAAAATAATCATGCATTGCCGTAGGCATTAGGAAAAATTAATCATGTATTGCCTTCGGCATTAGGAAAAATAATCATGTATTGCCGTCGGCATTAGGAAAAATAATCAAGCATTGCCGTCGGCATTAGGAAAAATCATTTCATGATTTTCCCGTAGGCATTAAGAAAAATAATCATGTATTGCCGTCGGCATTAGGAAAAATAATTAAGCATTGCCGTCGGCATTAGAAAAAATCATTTCATGATTTTCCCGTAGGCATTAGGAAAAATAATTTTCACAATTTCCCCATTGGTTTAGGAAAAATCATTTTCACAATTTCCCTATTGGTATTAGGAAAAATCATTTCATGATTTTCCCGTCGGCATATCTATATGTAATACTTATAAAATCTTAATCTTATGAAACTCCTTAATCCTCCCCCAAAAAAATCACCCGTTCACACAATTAATGTCACCACAAATAAAATCACCCATTCACACAAGGGTTAATGTAAACAAAAAACTCCTTATGTAAACAAAAACATCAAAGCGCCGCCGAAAACACACACACACACACATACACACACGTAGGTATCAAATTTCCAAGAATTTTAAAATTTTAATTACCCAAATTTAACAATTTCAGCCACAATTTAACAATTTCAGCCCACAATTTAACAAGTTTAATTGATCCCGAATGCCCAGTTCTCTACTACTTATATATATTAAATATTTCTATTTTAGTTACTACAACTATTGAGTTTGTGTTATAAGGAATTTAAGTTTACTTAAAACAGAAACTCCTCAAAAACTTTAAATGCCCTAATTCAGTAAAAAGATTTAGGACGTTTTTGTTTGAAAATAATTTTGAGTTCTTGTTTTTAATTCTCTAAATTATTTTCTTCGAAAAAGTTGTTGTCTTTGATAATGAAAAATAAAAATATTACTACAATGTTTTAAAATCATAAAAATCAAATTAAAGTATTATACAATAGTTTGAAAATAATTTGAAAAAATATCTGTTGGATATAATGTTTAGAACAAAATCATAAAGCAAATACACGAACCTTCTAGCATGGACAATAAATAATAATGTTTTAATGAATCATGGCCTTTTTTCGTCGATAGACAAAACGATACAATCGTCGAACAGAATTAGGGCATACACATAAAATTAAAACAATGCACATAAAAATTAAAACAACGTTTTTTAATTTCAAATAAAAAAACTGTGAAGATATTTCACAAATATACACAATAGACCAGGCGAATATTTACAACATTGATGTCAATTTCATACATTGATGTCAGTTTCATACCACAATTGTGCTAGCTAAAATCACACGCATTCTTATTCTCTTTCATTTAGTCGTCAATGAGACAGCGACGATAATACATGTGTATCGGGTGTGTTAAATTATTTATAGGTACAGTGAAACAAAAGAAGTGTTATGCGAAAAATATTATATGGTCAGCAATGATTTGCACGACATTTAATGAGTTTTATGTTACAAAACTTTTAAGGAAAGAAATTAATATGTATTAAAAAGACATTTTGACCTTTTTTGGAGCATCTCCACTAAACTGTACTTTCTATCTAAACTTTTGAGACCAATAAATCGGGAAATATGGGACGCAGCAAATTTTTTTATTTAATTTTTTTCTTTTTTATACGTTTCTATCAGATAAGCTATTTAAACATTTCTTTTTAGAGATTTTTCACAGTTTCCTATTAAAAGTTCAGAGCCCCATAACTCGGAAAATATTGGTCGTCGCCAACTTTTTTATTTAATTTTTTTTTCTTATTTTTTAATTTTCCATCACATAGGCTCCTTTTTATTTCTTTTTAGCTGCTTTACTAAACTACATTTGTTCCAAATATTTATTTTTTTTATGTACTTCAGAGACGAATTTGACAACTTTTCTAACACATACAACTATAATTTTATTTTTGAGATCACTGGTTTCATACCACAATTGTGCTAGCTAAAATCACACACATTCTTATTCTCTTTCATTTAATCGTCGAGGAGACAGCGACGAAAACACATGCGTAGCGGGTGTATTAAATTCTTTATAGATACAGTGAAAGAAAATAAGTGGTATGCGAAAAATATTCTATGATCACCAATGCTTTTAGCAATATTCAATGTGTTTTATGTTACAAAACTTTTAAGGAAAGGAATAAATATGTATTTAAAAGACATTTTGACCTTTTTTGGAGCATCTCCACTAAACTGCACTTTCTATTTAATCTTTAAAGACCAATAACTCGGGAAATATGGGTCGCAGCCATTTTTTTTATTAAGTTTTTTTCTCATTTTTCACATTACTATGATATAAGATTTTTAAACATTTCTTTTTGGAGATTTTTCACAGTTTTTTATTTAATTTTTTCTTCTTATTTTTTAATTTTCCATCACATAGGCTCCTTTTTATTTCTTTTTAGCTGCTTTACTAAACTACATTTGTTCCAAATATTTATTTTTTTATGTACTTCAGAGACGAATTTGACAACTTTTCCAACACTTACAACTATAATTTTATTTTTGACATTACTGATTTATAAAGACCGCACCTGACAAAAAAATGTATTCAAACAGGGAGCCAAACACTTATTTGTAGGTACATACATGCATATATGAAATCAATTTGTAGATATGTATGTATGTACACATATTATAAAATTTCTTACCCATGCTCAAGTATTTATTAGATCTTAACAATCACACTTACACATCTACATCATGAAAATATACCAACCGCCCACCAAGCATTTTGATACCACACTCCACTGAAAAAACAGTTTTACATAAATTGAACGAACTCGCATTCATTGATTTAAATTCATTGTTTAAAAAAAAATATTCCTTGAAATTCAACGTAAAATTTTAAGTATATATGAGCTGAACGTTGAAACCATTTCTTGATATTATTCGTTGAATTTAACAACGAACTAGTTTTTTGATTTAACGTACAATACGTTGAATTTAAGGAACACACACGTTCATTCTCATATAAATAAAAGAAAAAAGTTTAGTAAATTTCAAGAACGTGTACATTTATTCAAGGAACCCGTTCGTTGAATTTGACTTCAAGAACAAGAAGATGTTTTATTCAATAAACGAGTACTTTGATTCAAGGAACCACCATTTAAATTTTTGTTTTACTTGGTTCAATGCAACGTACTAGTTCCTTGTTTTATAACGTGAAAAACACATACTAAAAAGCAATCAGTTATTGTTCTTCGTTTAACAAATAAGTTTGTGTGCAATTAAAAAAGAAAGTTTGAAATAAAAAAGTGCCAAAAAGTAAGTTAATAATAAAAAGTGATTATAATTAATTTTCATTGCAAAAATAAATATAGTTGTATAATATCCGGAATATCAAGAACTTGCTGAATTAGTTCAAAGTTGGAAAATCAGTTCCAAATGCACGTACTCCTGACATTATTGGTCCCAACTTTCAAGTTTTATGTAAATAATTATTTTGAATGCTATTTAGATAGTATAATTTTATACATATACTATACATATTTAATTTTAAAGATTCAGGACACAACGCAGATGTTTGCATTAGAAGCCTCATATATGACAATTTGAGTGCAGAGGAATTTAATAGCACTTACCAGGCATGAGCAGTTTCAGAATTAATAAAGTAAATCAAGCTTCCACTTTAGCCGAAGTTTTTAACAGATGGCCCAGTATAAGAAACCGAGTAGATTTTGATATGTGAGTATATATATCTTTATTGTTTTATACTTTAGTATTTATTGCAAAATAAATATTTATAACTATATTTCAGATTGACAAAGAATTTGCCGTTGTTTTTGGGAAACGTGAAAGAATTTTCTTTAACTGGCCGGAACGATTCGCGAAGAGAACAACATCAAAGATAAAGCTTTGATAGAAATATAGAATAATTTGGATGAGTCGGAGAGCATCCACAAATTTAAGTTTGTTTTATTTTAAACTAACAGCTGCATTTTTAAATATATGCATGAATTATAAATTAACAGTCTATTATAAAACAGATTTCCATATTAACCCTTTATAAAGCTTTAATAATTTTTATAAATAAGGTAATAATAATTTAGTAGACTATGATATTATCATAACCAAATTTTTTTATGTACACATTTACATATATGTATATAAATTATTTCTTATAATATGAATTTTTAAATAAAATACTCAATTTAATATGAACTTGCCCATTATTATATTTATTAAAAGTGAAATTTTTAATGTATAGGTGCATTGGATCAAGGAATAAATTTATAAAAATCAATGAATGCGTTCATTGGGCGAAGGAATAGGATCTATAAATTCAAGGAACAATTTCATTAAATTCAAAGTATGTATACGTTGGGTCAAGGAATAAATTTATTAAAATCAATGAATGCGTTCATTGGGTCAAGGAATATGATTCTAAAATTCAAGGAACTATTTCATTAAATTCAAAGTATAAATACGTTGGGTCAAGAAATAAGTTCATTGCATTCAATATATAGGTTTATTGAATTTACGTAAGGTTTCAACGTATGGATTCCTAACTTCAACGAACTAGTACGTTGAATTCAACAAGTTAATGATTGGCATACGTTGAATTCAATGAACCTGTTCCTTAGGTGAAAAATAAATAATATATTCGTTGAATCAACGAATTTTGGTTTGGTTAAAAAAAATTCTAACCCATCCATATTGGTTTTATTTTTAAGCACATATCAGGAACATTTGGGTTCTTAAGACGAATATAACGATACTTTAATTGTCGAAAGAAATTTACAAATATATAAAAGAAACTCGCGAAAAACATATTTTTTGGAATACTAATCATCTTTTTACAATCTGTTTTTTATTTTATCACGACAAATTCGTACATTTAATTTTGTAAATATGTTTACTTGTTCATTTCACAGAATATACATTTTCTATTGTATGTTTTGTTTATTTTGTCAGCTGATTTTGCTTTTTTTCATAAATGATGAAACAGAATAAAGGCTGCAACTTCAGGAAAATCGATCCCAAATTAATAAAGCCCATAATAGCATCGTCGGCAGTAACTTCAAATGCTCTCTAATTTTTGTTTTATTTTCTTTTGTGCTTATTATTCTTTGTAGTTTGGCTTACAAAATGTATAAAATTTATTGAAAGTATGGTAACATTTTTGAGAGAATGAGTATTTATATATGAGAGCATAAGAAAAAATGCTCCCAGAATCAAATAGATTCTCCCGACTGCAAAAAAGCAGCCGCAGATATTTTGTGGCAATTTGTATGGAAAATGTATTTATGCCGGTATTCTGTTTAATCATTAAGTCATTTTCTTTAACTGTGGCGACCTCTATGTTAAAAATCTCAAGAGATAAAATTGTAGTGGTAGCATGTTCTATCATTGGCTTTTTGTTTGATGGGTTGATTTATCTAAAAGTTAGAAGTTCTGAAAAAGTGTCGACAGCCTCAGTTTCCAACTTTGACGGTCTTTCGAACAATTCCCTACAAAATAATAATTTTTTTATTAAAAACAGTTGGTTTCAGTAAAATCGGTTAAGTAGCTTAAAAATTTTGGACTTTTTACCACTTCATTAATTTCACACCACCACTGTTGTAGTGTAATTGTGTAATAATATGTCTATTTATGTGTATGTCTGTAAATAAATGTTTGTTTTTATATTTTTAGAAAATAATTGAAAGATTTAACCGTAATCCTCAAGCAACCGCTGATAACGATATTGCTGTTCGAACATTCTTCCGCACACAACAAAAAATTTTATTAAAATATCATTATTCCAAGGGGGCTTTGACAGCCTCAGCTCGAGAGTTTACAAGGCCACCAAAACCGAACTATGGGCAGGAACTTTTATTTTACCCTGCCTTAATAAAGTCCTATAAGGTAAGCTTAAATTTAAGTATATATTGCTCCCTATTTTGTAACTATGTATAAGTATTCGTATCTAACAGTCACATCAATAGAATACCAAAAGAATCACAAAAAGCGCTGTCAAAAACAGTTGAATACTATTGAATTAAATTATATTCTTTATAATTCTGGTATGACTGAGAAGTCGACATTCGGGATTTAATACACAAAAATCAAAAAAGTATTTGATTATTTCATAAATCAAAAAACTAATTTTTGAGTTAATAATGCAAAATTATTCATTATGATTGGATTTATAAGAAACTTTGAACATCCGCAGAAGAAAACTTAGACTTTATGTCTTGGCAGCCTTCTGGCTTAAGCTGGACAATAGAAAAATTATCCGATTTTTATGGGATAAAGTATTATGAGCGAAGCTTAAAATTTTTAAAAAATAATGTCATCAGATGTGTTTTCGTGTCTCTCATAACTTAACTTTAGACAAAAAATTTTTTTTTTGCCTTGACTTTTTTCAGTATTTCAGCTATAACTTTTTTGTATATTGTTGGATTTTAAATTAAAAGACAGCTTTAAATTTTTGACAAAATTCTAAATAAAAACAAGTAAAAAATTTATGCATTCGTGAAATCGGAACAAAACTAAGAATTCAAAATTTTAAAATTTTCCTGAAATTATTTTCGATTTTGTGAAAAACTTTGTTTAACACATGCACTTTTAAACCACATAGCGCTACAGGCGATCTATAAAGAATGTGCTACGTCCCTATTATTTTGTATTTTGGACATGCACCCTACATTCAGCAGTGTCCAAAAAGCGCCAAATTAAAAATATGTTTTATGTTTAAGCGCTTAGACGGTAGATTTTTAAAGTTTCAACTACAAAATTTTATTATGTCGATAGTTTTCAACATTTTTATTTTAGATTTTTGAGAGCCTTTTTATAAATCCGGACATAAGCGCAGATTATCTGAAAAAAGTCAAAATTTGGTAAAAATATTGTTTTGTACCATAAAAAATCTATATTCAAATAATTTTCTTTTCTTATATTGGCATTTTTGATTTCTATATGAGTCCTTTTACTTCGCCTGAAAAAAATATTCCAATATATTGAACTGATTTCTGGATATTCCGATTGTAGAGTGACTGTTCAAAATGTGTGGTTGAAGTCTACTGACGATTTTCTAAAGCTGCAATGAAATGCATATAGATATCGCCACCTCCACCAGCAAATATTTATTTTGTTTTATTTAAAAATATTTATTTTAGCTAAAGGTATAATTTTTTTTTTGAAATAACAATAAAAATAGTCTAGTTCCTGAAGATGGTACACAAACTTTTGCCTAATGAAATTAATAAGAAATCTTTTTTATACAATTCAAAAGAAAACCCAATAGAATTAAAAAGTTTTTCGCTATGAATTATTTTGTTTTTTTTTGGTGCCAAAAATAATGAAAATTAAGTAAAAAAATGTGAAAAAGGCCCAATTCATACGAGGATTTAAAAATCTTGTTTTATTTTAAATTCTCTTTAAAAGTTGCTTTCAAAATCATTTTACATTCGTACCACGTTTTTTTCCATGCTTTTATGTTTTATTTTTTGCCTTCAAAAATTATATTAGTGCTGCCAGTCAATTTAAAAAAAAAATCCGGTTTTCCCTACATGTTAAAAACGATTCCCATACGAAAATCTTTACAAATTTTAGTAATTTTAATTTAAACAAAGATAAAGCCTTATTCAGAAAAAAATAATTTTTGCTTACAAAATTTTTAGGAAACCAATATCCATACAAAGTTTGATTTCTAAACCTTTTGTAAACAAAAATTATTTCTTCTGAATACAGCGACAGTTATTATTTTATTGAAGCATTCAAAATTATAGCATACGTTTCTACAATTTTTCAGAAATTATCTTATAATAGAAATTTAAGATACAGCTGTATTTGGATTTTCTCCGCTAAGATTTAAGTTAAATAGTTGTAACTAATATCAATTTTAAATGTTTATTTGAACTATAGTGAATTTTAATCAGAAATAATTTCTTAGTCGGGCTTAAGTTCAGTAATTTCAATTCTTATTGAATGAAATATTTTTATTAATTAATGTGAGTTTCTAAAGAAGAGAAGAAAAATTAAATTAGACTATAAGCTGGGGGAAATACCGATATTGTTCTGTGCAGAGTAAGAATTGAAATTACTGAACTTAAGCCCGACTAAGAAATTATTTCTGATTAAAATTCACTATAGTTTAACTAAACATTTAAAATTGTTTCATTTAAAGCATCATGGGCACGTGACAAATATATGTTCACTTGGCAATCACAGTTTCATATACTGGAAAGTAAATCAACTGTAGAAAGCAAGAACAATGTAACATAATATCCACTACATTAATACTTACGTGTATGTACCGACGGTACATCGAATAAGTAAAAATAATTAATGTGATGATCGTAAAAGGTAAGCAAGAATAGTTAAACATACTTAGGTAGAGTGACATAACTTCGTGCTAACCTGAATAGAAAAAATAAAAAAAAACGGATAAACAGAAAATGAATAGTGATATTTACAAATGTGTTTACCAAAGGTAAATCAATAATTGTATACACAATATTTCTCATATTCCATTTCATCGAAAATTTGCGTTAAATAGCTGATGTTAATAACAATCTCTACCCCAGTAGATAGACTTGGGTACTGATGAAGTGCGTTGCTGCATAGAAAAATATCGGTATTTCCCCCAGCTTATAGTCTAACTTAATTTTTCTTGTATTCTTTAGAAACTCACATTAATTAATAAAAATATTTCATTCAATAAGAATTGAAATTACTGAACTTAAGCCCGACTAAGAAATTATTTCTGATTAAAATTCACTATAGTTCAACTAAACATTTAAAATTGTTTCACTTAAATCATCATGGGCACGTGACAAATATATGTTCACTTGGCAATCACAGTTTCATATACTGTGGCGGTATAACAAAGTTGGTTTAGTTCATTAATGTAAATGTGTGTGTTTGTACATAATAATTGCAGAAAAAAAATATATAACATGGAAAAGAAAAACATATTTAAATACACATGCAAAAATTACCATAATTTCCTTCGAGTGTAGATCATGAAATTAGTGCGTGATAAAAGCGTATTTCATATTGGTGATATAAATTAATATTTTGTAATATAATACTCAACCAATTATAAAAAAATAAGAAAAAAAATACCTAGTGAGAACTGAGAAGTAGGAACGATAGGAATGTGAATTTTTTGTTTTCTTTTGTACTCGTAGAGTCATAAGATATAGAAGATTTCTACTACAATCAATTCACATTTTACTACACTAAGCAACGGGATAAAGAAAAGAAGTCTTTAAAAATAATTTGCGAATTTTTTTTTGTTCAAATGACAAAAAAAAGAAAAGTATTTTATTAACCGTAAATTTTTTTATATATACAAAAAGATAAGACAAAGTTAAACTTGTAGTTTTATAAATCCTTGTAAAAGGGATCCATGACTGCGATCACGTTCCCCGGCCAGCAGATTTGCCAGGATACCACCCCGTAATCACCGGATAACTCCATCCCTTGTTTCTGGATTATTTGTATTGATCTTGACCGTGCACAGTGGAATTAATTAATTAAATATTGACAATCAATTGAAAGGAAAAATAATTATCTAAATTTTCTTAAAGGAAAATTTTTACTAAATTAATTTTTAGTTTAATGTAATAAGTTTTGTATATTTTGTATATCTATTTGTAATGTAATAATTCATAGTTGAACACGAATTTTGAGGTGAACTAAGAATTTTTTTTCATTAAGTTCGTTTTGGCCTAATGTTCAGGCACTAGTTGTAGTAAATAAAGGTACCTAGTAACCAAACCTTGTAAGTTTTGGGTTATCAAATAATATATATTTGGAACTTTCTTTTGATAACATGGTTGGGTTTTGGGCAATTTAGGGACAACATCTACCCCTATGAATCTCTTCAGCTGACCAAATATTAGCAGTTCAACTAAGGAGCTTAGCACGTATTTTTGTATGGTATCATTCCAGATGGTACTTGGTGAAAAGATCCCTCCCCATCCGACGAGCCCTAGCCGGTTTTTAATGTGCTTCACCAATTCCATCCACTAAAATAAATTTGTACCTCATCATACCATTACAATACTAAAAAGTAAATCAACTGTAGAATGCAAAAACAATGTAACATAATATCCACTACATTAATACTTACATGTATGTACCGACGGTACATCGAATAAGTAAAAATAATTAATGTGATGATCGTAAAAGATATGCAATTCTTCTTTAGAAACTCACATTAATTAATAAAAATATTTCATTCAATAAGAATTGAAATTACTGAACTTAAGCCCGACTAAGAAATTATTTCTCATAGTAAGTAATATCTTTAATTATTAAATCATCATTTTCTATTTCCTGAACGGCTTATGGGTAAAAATATATTTTGAGTATATATAGTTATTTTTACATTTAAGCACAAAAAATGCAATCTGAGAATAAAAAATATCTACCTTTTGACCTAAATAAAATATTTTTCCGATATTCCCTACACTCGTAGGGAATATCGTAGAAAGCTTTTGTGCGAATTTCGTGATATCATCAATTTACTCACCTCCCAGATTTGTATGTATGTATGTATTTATTAGTAGTATTTAAAATACTTTTTAACTGACATTTCATATTAATCTAATAGCATTTAAAAATTAATAATTTATAAATCAAATTAATAAATTAAAATTACTAATTAAAAATTAGAATTTTTTATAAAATTTACTATTTTTCTTCTAAAAATGTTTATGTTTGTTTCATTCTTTATATTATTTGGTATCATATTGTATAGGTTCAGTCCTTTAAAAAACAGAGATTTTTGCATTGCATTGGTGTCTGCTCGTTGTGTTCTAAAATCTATGGCATTCTTCAGGTTATACGGTTGTACGTCTCCAACATATCTTAGTTGCTCAATCAAGTAATCAGGTGCTCTTCCCATTTTCATCTTATGTATAAAATATATTGTATTAAGTTGTAGCCTTTGTTGTATATTCATCCATTTCAGTGTTTCTAGCATATATCTTATTGACGTAAAGCGATTGCATTTTAAAATTGATCTCATGACCTTATTTTGTAGTTTTTGTATTCTTGTCATTTTTTGATCAGAGCAGCATGTAAATAATATGGTTGATCCATATTCAAAATGAGGTTTTATCATGATGTTATATATGTTTATTGCAGTTAATGTTGTTACTTTGTTTCTCAAGCGTTTAAAAAACCCGATTTTTCCCCCAATTTTTTTACATATAAATTCGATATGATCTTTAAAGTTTAAATCTTTATGTATTAGAAAACCCAAATACTTTATATTATTTACTTTTTCTATTATTACATTATTTATTTTGTATGTTATATTTGTATTCATATTTATCTCCATTAGTTTGGTTTTATTTTCATTAAGTTTTAGTCTATTCATTTTTAGCCATTTGTTAATATTATCTATTTCATTTTTTAAGTTTTCATAGCATAGCTCTTCAGTTGTTGTTTCAGTAAAAATTAATGTGTCGTCTGCATACATTACAATTTCACATTTTTCTAATATGTTAACAAAAAGAAGAGCTCCTAAAATTGAGCTTTGAGGTACACCAAAACCGTTTTCTGTTACATTTGATATTTCATTATTTACATTAGTTAATTGTCTACGATTTGTTAAATATGATTGAAACCATTTAATTTCTGTACCTTGAATACCGTACTTATATAGTTTTTGTATTAGGATATCTCTATCTATAGTTTCAAATGCTCTTTTGAAGTCCAGAAAAATTGCCAATATTTTGTTTTTCTTTTGTTTACACTTCCATCTGTTTATGACATAATTTACCGCTGTTTCGCATGAGTATTTTTTTCTGAAACCGGATTGAAATTTCGACAAAAGTTTATGTTCTTCCAAATATTTTTCCAATTGATCTTTTACTATCTTTTCAATTATCTTATCACATATTTTCAAAGTGTTAACTGGTCGGAATTCTTCACATTTTGATGTATTTTGCACTTTTTCAATAGGAAAAACCATTGATTCTTTCCAATTTTTAGGAAACACACCCGTCTCCAGTGATCTATTTATAATATTTAATATAATATCTCCGATTATGTCCCAATTGTCTAATATTATGGTACTTGATAGTTTTGTATAATCAGGTTTTTTCTTTATACTTTTAACAATATTTTTTAGTTCTTGTATAGATATTGCATTGAATTTGAATCTATGGTTTATCGTAGGTATTTTATTTTCATATTGCACATCTTCAATAGAGCATCTGATTTCCTTAATACTCTCTATAAAATACTTATTAAAATTCTCAGCTATTTGAAAATTGTCCTCATGTTCTACTTGATTAAATATCACATTTTTTATCACATTTTTGGGTTTTTTTAAGACTAGCTCTTTAATTTTACTCCACATTTTTTTTTTGGTTAGTTGTATTATTAATACTATTATTAATATATTTATTTTTTTCATTTTAAATTTTTAACTTATACATATTTCTTATCGTTTTATATTTATTCCATGTTTCATTGGTATTCTCTAAAACTGCAGTTTGATATCTAAACACTTTTTCTCTTTTTAAATTTCTGAGTTCGTTATTAAACCATTTACTATTACTTTTTTCATTTATTCTTTTCTTAAAAGTAAACTTTTTTACTGTATTTTCGATGCATTCATCAAATTTATTAACATTCTCATTTAGACCAATACTTTCATCATATTTTAATAATGCTCTTATTTCATTTTTAAATCTGCGTTTTTCATATTTAAAAATGTTGATTTCTTTGAAATTATGATATTGCTTCTATTTTCACATTCGATCAAAATGTCAATGGATTCATGATTAAATATTTTATTACTTACATTATTTCTTGTAGTAATTCTATGATTATTTGTTATTATATACTCTATAAGAGTTTTTGAGTATCTTGTTATTCTAGTGTAATCGTTCATAACATTCTTAAGCCCATTATCGTTGAGTGTACTTTCTAATCTACTTGTATAAAAATCATTCTTCCACTCTATATTAAAATCTCCGGCTATTAAAATATCACAGTTTGATTCACTTATCTCTTCTATAAACTCTTGAAATATGTCACAGAATTCCGCTTTTGATGCACTTGGTGATCTATATATTATAATAATTATTAATGATGTTTTTTCGTATTTTGCCATATATGCACTTATCCAATAATGTGTGTCTTTAATAGTATCTTTAATTTTATTTATTTTCCAATGTTTTTTAAAATAAGCAATTAATCCGCCTGTTCTTGATGAATTTGATAATGTGTTTGTGTGCTTTGGTTGTTATGCTGATAAGCCTATTCTTCTCTTTTTCAGATTTAATTTATTTTGATACACTGGACAATTCCTGCTAGTGGTGGGGTGATTTTCATCCAAACTTAAATTTTGCCTTTGGTTTTCCTTTTTGCAGTTCATACATTCAATTACTGGTTCCTTATTGCAATCTTTACCACTATGGTTTTCGTGGCATTTGAAGCATACTTGTTCATTCCTACATTCAGACGATTTGTGGTTATAACCTAGACATTTAAAACATTGTATTATATTTGTACCATCAAACACCCTACATCTGTCCCATCCTACATTAATCTTCTGGCATGTTATTACTTTCGAATAAGATTCATTGTCTATTTTTAATTTTGCATTATAAATTGTTCCATTGTATCTTTTCGTTTCAAATATTTTTAATACTTCAATCTGACTATCTTTCATAACTTCATTTTGTTTTTTAAATTTTTCTATTAATTCTTTATCAGACATTTTGAAATTCAAACCAGTTATTACAATTTTCAGATTATTATCTTTGGGTATTTTTATTTCATATTCGTTACTAATTTGCGTTTGTATTGCCTCTTTAATTTTTTCACGTTCTTCAACGTTCTTACTTTGGATCACCAAGGTGCCATTTTTTCTGTTTTCCACATTAATAGTTTTAAAATTTACTGGATCCACTTTTTTATTTAATTCAGCTTTTGTTTTTTCTACACTTTGTTTCTCCTTAGGTTTAATAATTAGGGGGATATTTTTTGATACGTCTGGCAACATCATGTTTGATTTTACAGATTGTGCATATGACATCTTTGTTGTTTTTTCCTTTTCACATATTATCACTTTTTTAATTTCGTTACACATTTTAACATTGTTCTTTTCAATTGTATCACATATATCTTTGTTTTTATTTTCAGTTTCGCTTATATTCCCATACAATTTCTTAACTTCTTCCACATTTTTTTCACACATTTTTTGTACATTATCCATTTTTTTAAATCTATCATCATACCGTTTTTCTATTGCTTCCAATAATGATTTAATTTCATGCTCATTTTTTTTCAGTGAATTTTCAAATTCATGTTTATAATCTAAAAGCGATTGCTTATTTTTATCAACGCTAACCTGAATTTCCCTTATAACAAGGTCAACATTTTGAATATATAACATACAGTAATTACAAATATATCTTACAAAATTGTCTTCATCGATAATATTTGCAGAGTATTGATCAATACCAGCACATTTCTTTGTAAAATGATACACTCTATCACAAACACCATTGCAGCGTATGCCGCTTTCACCTCTTATTGCTGATTTGCATTTACTGCATTCAGCCATATTGTACATTAAAACAATAAAAAAATTTTGTTTTAACATCCACTTTTTGTTAATATTTTATTATCAGGTTGCAAATTATATATTGTTTATGCTTTTCACTTAAATTTCAAGAATTTGTTTAATAAAAACTTTCACATTTAGTTATAATACACAAATTTAATTTTAATGGTGTTGAACATAGAACAATGCAATGCAGTTACAGAAGAGCAGTATGAGAAGTTCTACAAATCGCTTGTATCTTGGTTCCTGGCAGCTGGCGACTGCAATGCAAAACATACGTACTGGGGCTCGCGTCTTGTTACACCTAGAGGTCGAGCGTTGTTTAATACAATTTCAAAAATGGACTTGGATGTCATTTCGTGTGGGGAGCCCACTTATTGGCCTACTGACGTACAAAAAATTCCGGATGTAATAGATTTTGGTGTCATGAAAAATATCCCTAGGGACCTAACTCACGTGCAGGCCTCTCTAGATCTCTCCTCCGATCACTCTCCCACAATAGTTACAATTTTTAACCCACTAAGGAGTGATTTGCCGAACTCATATGTGAAGATGATAAGTCGTGTTAATTGGCTGGGGTTCAAAAAATATCTCAGTAGTCATTGTACGGAAAACATTAAGCTAAGTACATCCGATGATATTGAATTTAACGTTGCCAATCTTAACGAAAATATTAAAGAGGCTGCTGAACATGCCACTACTTCCCATCCGCAGACTGGCTTTAATAGAATTTATTCTGCGGATATTGAACGTCTTGTATGTGAAAAAAGGAGAGCTAGAAGAAAATGGCAACAACACAGATCACCCCTAAATAAACTCAGACTTAAAGAATGTACTAAACGCCTCAAAGAGTTGCTATCGTCGGAAAAAACAGCATTACTAGAAAAATTTCTAGAAGGTCTCGATGACACGTCAGCGTCTAATTACTCTTTATGGCGCGCTGCTAGAAATCTTAAAAGACCCGTTGAACTTAAATCACCACTGCGCACTTCGACCGGAGGATGGGCAAGAAGCGATAGCGAGAAAGGTAACTTATTTGCTGAGCATTTAAAAGCTGTATTCACTCCCTATTCATGTACGGGCGCTGTTGATTTGCCGTGTGTAGTTTCTCTACCCCCTCGTCCCATAAGGTTTAAGCTGTGTGAATTACAAAAAATAATTGCTGAACTCAACCCGAAGAAAGCTCCAGGTATTGATGGAATTAGTAACAAGATGCTGATGAATTTGCCTCTAATCGCAATAAGAATCCTGCTATTTATTTTTAATACCATTTTGCGATTGCAGAATTTTCCACATAACTGGAAACTGGCGAAGATCATTATGATTCCAAAGCCGGGTAAAGATCTTACCAAGGCTGAGTCATATAGGCCTATAAGCTTACTATCAACAATCTCAAAGCTTTTCGAAAAGCTGCTCATGACTAAATTTTCCAAAATTTTAGCTGATAATGGGTGTATCCCGGATCATCAATTTGGTTTTAGAAGTCAGCATAGCACAATTGAGCAAACGCATAGGTTGGTGCAAGCTATAAGGAAGACATTTGAAGAAAAGAAATATTGTTCTGCCCTCTTCATTGATGTTTCTCAAGCGTTTGACAAAGTATGGCACGAAGGCCTAGTTTCAAAATTGAAGACATACCTGCCAATAAACATTCAAAAACTTTTGGAAAGTTATATTGTTGATAGGAAGTTCACTGTTGTGGAAGGAGACTTCATGAGTGTGCCCGAATCTATATCTTCCGGTGTCCCTCAGGGTAGTATTCTGGGGCCAGTCTTGTATTTAATATATACTTGTGATATGCCTGTGAGCAATAATATCCATACCTCTACGTTTGCCGATGATACAGCCTGTATGAGTATGCACGAAAACCCTTCTGAGGCATCCCGCAATCTCCAGGAACGTATTACCCAGTTGGAGAAATATCGTTGAACTTATGGAGAATTAAAGTAAATGAACAAAAGTGTGTCCATATAACGTTTTCCCTAAGAAGAGATACTTGTTGCCCCATTCGAATAAACAATGAGAATATTCTTCAAGATTCTCACGTGAAATACCTTGGTATTCACCTTGATCGAAGGCTTACGTGGAAACATCATATTGACTCTAAGCTAACTCAAATGAAACTTAAGTTATCTCAAATACATTGGTTGATTGGCAGAAATTCAACACTCAGCCTAGACTGCAAACTGTTAATCTACATTTCGCTTTTGAAACCAATATGGTGCTACGGAATTCAGTTATGGGGCACTGCTTCAGCTTCAAATGTTGAGAAAATCCAACGAAGACAAAACAAAATTTTACGTTTAATAACATCGGCTCCATGGTACATTAAAAATTCAAATTTACATCGTGATTTAAATATGCCACTAGTGACTGAAGAAATTTCAAAATACGCAGGCAAATATATAACTAAACTCGAGTCCCATCCTAATCCCGTTGCTCGTAACATCTTGAACTTTACTGGACACATCCGCTTAAAAAAGAGGGCACCAAGGCTCTAATACGCAATACCTCAGATGAAACTTTTTGAGAATAATTTTTTTTTTTGCTAGTACATAATTATTGTATTAATAACTACTATCACTAAAATTGTTTTCGGCATTGGTCGGACACATTAATTATATCTAGACTTAAGATTTGATTACTTATTGTTAGTTCATTTTTTGAAGATGCAATAAATAAGTTATATGTATTAAAAAAAAAAAAAAAATTAAAATTCCCTACACTCCTATAAATACCTACATCTAGAGCTTTCGCTCTACTTCTGGCTACACTGTTACATATTATAAAAAGCTGTTGTCACATTGAATGAAACAAATAAAATAAAGCAATAATTCAAATAAGTGTAAAGAAAAATAAAAAAAAACACGAAGAACGGAAAATGTGATTTTCTTCTACCCCTCTTGCTTTTCTATACCGTTTGCCAAAAAACTCCAAAAATCGTGTTTCAAAAAATCATTGCAAAATCAAGCAGTAAATTACGTCTATCAAGTTTTCTTCCTTATTTTATGCGGGTTTCTTCTGGATAAAATTAAAAAGATTTACCACATAAAAATAATAAAGAATCTCGATTGAAAATCTTCGCTTCTTTCTGCTTATCCTAACACATTTCATAGAGAAATTTTTTTCTCTGTGTATACACTAAACAAAATTAATATATTAAAACAGTACAAAATAGTACATACATGAACACATTACCAAGCTGGAAATATGGTTGAAATTACGGAAAATTAAAGTAAATGAACAAAAGTGTGTCCATACAACCTTTACCTTAAGAAGAGATACTTGTTCCCCCATTCGAATCAACAATCAAAACATTGGACCGAAGGCTTACATGGAAACATCATATTGACTCTAAGCTAAATCAAATGAAACTTAAGTTAAGGGGCCATACACATATTACGTAACGCCACTTTTTACGATTTTGACCCCCCCCCCCCTCCCCACCAGTAACAGATCGTAACAATTCTTAGATCCCCCCTCCCTCACAATAACGTAACAAGAACTTTAAAAAAATTTAAATTGTTTTAAGTTTTTATTAAAAAAAAAATTAAATTTAATTCATGCACATACATATGTATGTATTTTTAAATAACTTTTTGTTTGAATTGAAGTAAATTTCTTTATTTAGTTATTACAAACTAATATACAAATATTTTTATGGCATTTTCTTAAGTTTCGTTTAGGATTTATGCATTTATTTATTTTATTTATGGGAAAATGCAAGTAATTGGACGAATATTCGGGAATTCGAATCCTTTTGTTCCTTTATTTTTATTTTCTGTTAGACTAACACAGTGCGTAGACAAAAATCAAATAAGCTTGCAAAATATAAATAATAACAATTATGTATTTATGTACATACATATTTATATGCATATATTTATATCTATTTAACACTCAAGATTCTTGATTTATTATGTATTTCTTTGATAAATTAAATACATAAATAAATGAAAAATCGAAGTGTTTTTGTACGAAATTAATGAAATTTATGTTACGTAACAATTTTACTGTTGTTCCGAAAAATCACAGTTCAAAAAATCAGGTCCCGAACAGTGCCATAATTAAGCCAATATATCAAGATTTGTAGGGGAATACCAGTTCTGAGCCAATTAGAGTTTGAGAAATTTGGGAAATAAAATTTGTAAATTTCAGTGCAAAACTTTCTACAATTTTAAAATTTGGTTAATTAAAATTTTAGATTTGAGAAATTGTTTTTGTTTACATTACGAGCTTTTTGTTTACATTAATTGTGTGTGGACGAGTGATTGTTTTTTGTGGTAATGGATTAAAAATCATGAAATTGATTTTTCCTAATGCCGACGGGAAAATTATAAAAATGATTTTTCCTAATGCCGACGTGAAATTTGTGAATGCCCATGGTTTGGGGTGGTGGGGGTGTTATCGTAATACCATCAGAGAAATTAAATTTGATGACTACAACGCGATTCTCATATGAAGCGTGGGAATTTGAGAGTATATGTGTATGTATACATGATGTGTGTATTTATATTTATATTTATATTTATATTTATTTATATATTTATGAATGTATATATGCATATATGTATGTATGTATGTGTATATGCATGATTTTCTTACTCTAATAAATTATTTATCATGCCCACATTTTATGGTATAAAATGTTCTCATATATGTGAACGCACCTAATGCTTGTGTGTGGGGGGTCGAGTTAGTCTGTCCCTGATAAGTTTATATTTTGTTTATTTTTTTAAGAAATATTTATTTCATAACATTGTGAAATTCTTGAATGTGTATGTATATATGTATTTATGTATTTGTGACCGTGGGAATTTGAGCGTGGAATATTTTGTGGCTCTATAGAATGCAAACGTAATATTTGTATAAATTTATATTTTGGAACGCAGACATTTCTTTGACTAAGATTATTTTAAACCACTTGTACATTTTTTCATTTTGTATACATTTATTGTTTAAAATTTTATAATAATACATACATTCATATATTTTTAAGTATAAATATTTTAAAAAGTGAAAAAATTCAGTTAAAGCAAGATATATCTTTTGCGAGTAAAATAGCATTTCTTAATGCGCAAACACCGAAATTATGATAATTACAATAAAAATATTCTGGATACCTAACTTCCATTTGTTTAAAGTTGATGCAGCCTGTATTCTCAACGTTTGAAATTTTTCGGTGTAAACTTTTTTCAAACCATCGTCTTTTTTCTTCACCTTTTACATATATTTAAGAACATCTTGCGTTGGCTTTTAAAAATGGCAAACGCTTTGAAATGAAACTGATCCAGCAGTCAAGCTTAGGTGATGATAGTATTTTTTTTTAACAACTTTGCTTTTTTATTGATGACCATTTAAAATCAAATTGTGGTTTTATAATGAAATTGTTATATTCATAATTGTTGAAAACAATTTCTACTTCTTTTGCAATGAAATTATTGGAATTGGTTTTGAAACCTTGCACGGCTATAAAAATTATGTTATTTTCCATATTACTTAATTTATAAGACTTTTCGAACTTGTCCTTTGATGGGTATATATTCTGTTATACGATCATGAATAGGAATGCAGTTAGCTGATGTCGTTGCTGCTATATTAGTTGCTGTTTTAAACTCAATTTTTATATTAATCGGTCCATTATTGAGCGATTCATTCTGATGACTGACATCTACTACAATAATAGGAGCTTTTGTCTTAAACCCTAATGCAGTTAGAAGCGGTTGAGATTCTTTCATATAGTAGCTTTGTTGGAATCTTAGATACATATCATATAGAATTGCATTACGTTCATTTTTAAATTTTATGTTTAGATCATCATACGGGTATGAGACTGAATTTAAATGTACTTTTAAATTATTCAAATCACAATGAACAAACTTATTTTCTTGTTGAAAAGCAATCAACACAAAACGAGGGCGTTCTCTATTTGCAGCCAATTTAACATTCAAAATATGGTTAGTTCCTGTGTTTAATTGGGGATTAATATGACAATCCCAACTGCGAAATGCCATGGGTATAGAAGCACCATTGTTAATAATTTTAATCATATTAAATAAGGTCGGATAATTGTACATGTAGAATTCTCCATGAGAGGAGTGAAATTGTAAGTTTAGCTTTTTCAGTAGAAACACTTGAGCGTACAAGATCTTCATAGTTCTTATTGCGCAAGAGTATCAATTCATGTTTTCCATTTAATACAACTTTTTTGTAGTCTTCAGCGAATCCTTGAAGTATGTTAAGAGGTACATAGAAATTGAAAAATCCATTTACAAGAGCGACATCGTCAATTTAGTCCATCCAGCATTTTGAATCACATTGCTTTCTGCTGGTAATAGAGATACCAAACTTTTTATGCTACTCGTGGTTCCTAAATATCTTGTATGATCAATTTCAATTCCATTGAGATCATAGCGAATTTCATCAAACAGATATGCTACAAAGCTGTTTTTTAATTTAAAGTTCTCTGACGAAGAAGAAGAAAAAAAGAAATCTTGATTTTGTATTGAAATTCTAATTTCATCATTATTGTTGTAAGATTGTAAGTATAGTACATATGTATGATAGTCCACAGACAAAGTTTTATCTAAAACATCTCTTATTAAGCTCATCTAGTCTTCAATTTAAAATTTGATATTGTTAGTGCTATTTGTTAAGTTGGTCGATTTAATGTTGTTGTTGTTGTTGCTGCTTAAATGTATTCGTATTGAAATTTGCTCTCCTCGGAAATTAATTAAATCACCGTGGTGATCAACTACGCGCATCGCTGGTTAAGTTATCTCTCGGGTGTTTACAGGTAAATAGATGAGATTTCTTGGGACCTCATCTGTTTTATAGGCTGGAGGCACATTAATCGGAAATTCATGAAGTGTATGCTATTTAGAGTTATTTACATATTAATAGAGATACTAGTTTCAATTCGCAAGAGATCCACTTTAAAAATATTAATTGGAAGATCTGAGTAATGATATTTGTTTGGTGTTGTTAGGATTTTGCTATCTTAATATATATTAAAATCAAAAATACGTTTATTTGTTAGGGGTGAACTCTTCAATGCCCCAACAGATTTTCGCCTTCCACCCCACAAAATATTTGTAAAAGACCGGCGCGTGTTTTTATATATATTCTACCCCGGTAAATGCTACGCCCCTTTCAGAAATAGTGATTTTAATAATATAAGTTAATTACCTAATCTATAATATAAAAATTAATCGCTGAATATGTTGCTAAGCGCAAATCTTGAGAACAGCTGGACCGATTTCGCCAATTCTTTTTTATAATATTTCTTGAAGTACGAGGAGGGTTCTTACGGAGAGAAAAATTTTAAATTAGGACCAGGAGGGCGATAGGGGGGAAATTTCTGCCCCTCTGAAATGTCCAAACCGAGTTTAATGAAATTTAGAACATAGATAGATCTGCGTCCAAAAAGTCACATAGGCCATGTACATTTTTAAAATTAGGATCATTAGGGCGATAGGGGGAAATTTCTGTCCCTCCAAAAAGTTCAAACCGATTTTAATGAAGTTTAGAACATAGATAGATCTGCATCTAAAAATTCGCATGGTCTATGTACATTTTTCTAACAAGGACCAGTAGAGCGAGAGGGGGGCGGGATCGCAGTCCCTCCGAAACATTCGAACCGATTTTAATGAAATTTAGAACATAGATAGATCTGAGTCTAAAAAGTTACATAGGCTATGTACATTTTTAAAACTAGGATCAAGAGGGTGATAGAGGGAAATTTCTCCACCTCCGAAACGTTAAAAATCAATCAAATTACTGAAAATTAATTAAATATTTGTGTAATGTCTTTCCTTCAAATTTATTTTAGTTGGTGGCGTAGCAACTCGCGCAGGGTACGGGTAGTTGAATCCTAAAATTTTTTTTATTGTATTCTCGTTATTAAAATATACAGAATTTTCGGAACTTTTAACTTTAACTTGCATTGTATTGTTATTGGCTACAATAAAAATCTTATTTTCTGGACAGAGTCTGTTGTATTGCTTTTGTATAAAATCTACAATATCATTCACTTCATAAGATCCAATTGGTATTTCAATTTTATGTTCCGCTTTATGGAACAAATTTTTATAGGTGTCTACATATGGAATACTGTTGTATGAATGAAAATAGTTTAGAGCACACTCATAACTCTGATGAGTTAGAGCTCAGAGTAAGTGTTATAGACATTATAACTGTCTGCTTACAAATAAATAAAGTTTATTACAACATATGGTTTATAATTTGATGATTTACATATTTATTTCATTTTCATTTTCTAAAATTAATATTAGGTTCTAAATATTAATGCTATTGTTGTTGTTGTTGCTTTTGATCTCGTTGTTCTTGATTTATATTTTTTTCAGCTATAATACTTCATCTTTACTTATCCAAGAATTGTGTTAATTAGAAAACCCCAGCCATTTAATGTATGCTTCCTTTCCTTTAGTTTTAAGAAACTTTTCAACTAGATACGTATTTGGAAATCTAGTTTTGGAAAGTTCGTCAGTGTAGGATTGCCAAGATAATCTTCTAATATGTATGTTGCAGGATTTGTATTTTGAACTCTTGTAATTGTGAAAATTTCTGTGGTGCAATTTGGAGCATAACCTTTTTCAAATGTATTTGCTTATGCGTACACTACATTAAATTTCGACATTTTGAACATCTTCAGATGACTGTTTACTGTATTTAGCAGCTTTTGCTCATTTTTTGAGTTGACTTTAATCGGAGACATTTTAATGGTGCGATGAACTTTTCTTTTGCAAATTTTTTTATATATCAATCCACTTATAACTCTTGTAATTGTGAAAATTTCTGTGGTGCAATTTGGAGCATAACCTTTTTCAAATGTATTTGCTTATGCGTACACTACATTAAATTTCGACATTTTGAACATCTTCAGATGACTGTTTACTGTATTTAGCAGCTTTTGCTCATTTTTTGAGTTGACTTTAATCGGAGACATTTTAATGGTGCGATGAACTTTTCTTTTGCAAATTTTTTTATATATCAATCCACTTATATGAACCATTAAAGCTAAATTCTTTCCACATCATTCCTTTCAATGTTGTGTTAAATCATTGTACTATTGATGCTTTCATACTACTATATCTTGAGTAGTGATTAATCTTGTATTTATGCATTATGTTTGTTGAAAAGTTCTTTACCATCATCTGTTTGTAAGTTTTTTGGTACCCGTCCCATTTCAAAATTATTTTCCATTGCCTTAGTTGTTTCGAGTGCATTTTGTTGTTTTTGGTGTTAAAAAAAACTTTTCGAGCTGGCTTATGGAGTCCGTTTGCTAAATTTCTTTTTGAAGACATTAAGTTATTTTACACTTTTGAGCTATTTTTTCATTAATCTATTCAGTTTGTTCTTCAAAAGATGCTTTAATTTTTATAATGTCTTTTTGAATTTTATAATTGTGTTCTATCTCTAATTTTATTTTGCGTTGTAGTTCCTCGATTTGCATTTGAATATCTTCTCGAATTATATTATTGTCTTCCTTAAACTATGTTAATAATTTCTCTTCTAGGTTTTCAATTTGAGTTTGCAGAAAAAATTTATTGATAACATCGTTTAACTCCAGAGCTTTTGCAACATTTTTGATCCTTTTATTTTGGGCATCAATGTTGTTGTTCGTATCCACAAATTTATCAACAGACATACTCTATATACATATGTATATACTTTATTAAAGTTAATGTATTATATTTGCTTCACGTACAAAGAAAAAAGTAAAAATTAGATTCAATTAAAAGAAACAAAGATTCAGTTAAAAAATTAATTAGTTTTCAACCAATGACGGAAATTATAAAATTAACTAATCCATTTTAATTAAAAAATTTTTTTTATTTTTTTTCAATTAAAAAAATATTACATTAACTAAAAATTTAATTGATGGTTTTTCAAGGTTCAATTAAAAAATTAATTGAAATATTTTTTAAGATTCAATTAAAAAACTAATTAAATTTTTTTAAAGATTCAATTAAAATGATAACTGAAACATAGAAAAATCTAATAGTGTAAAAATATAAAAAATGATGTTATGTACATATTAAAAATTTCCAAATAAGGAAACATTTGTCTTTTGTGCCAAAAGCCTAACTGATGCATCGTATGGCTTTTGAAGTTCGAATCGTACACAAAAGTACAATAGCCGTATTCGGTGTTTGATAGTCTTGCAGAATATCGTAGCTTTTCTTTGAATTGTGTGTATATTTTGTGATTGGATGTTAAAGAAAGGCTACGATATTTTCCATATGTACTTACGCATCGAACCCCAAATACTGCCAATATACTAACTTTACCATAGACATTTGGTCTATAACCTTATATTTCTCATTATTATTTGTTTGTTATTTCTCAACAAAAGGGAACAAAATAAATTTCTGTTTTTTATTTTAATATTTTATTTTTATTCAACGCATGTCAAAAGTACTACGAATAAAAAAAATAAGCTGAGTAGTTTTTTTTTCTATACAAAATATCGAAACCAATTAAAAGACTAATTGGGTATATTAATTGAAAATATTCCTTCAAAACAATGTGGCATACCATAAAAAACAGTTCGATTTTCAAACATAACAACAAAAGTTACATTATTTACATACAAATAATTTGTAATAATTGTTAACCATTTCATAGTATTCTCAGTTAAGCTCTGTTGATAACACCATTTTGAAAAAGCAGTAAATTCAATTAATATAAACACATATTCAATTAAAATATTAACCAAAAATATTATTTTTTCTAAGCAATATCACTTAATTGAAAAAAATTCAACAATAATTTTTTCTGTGTAGTTCTTCAATAGTTGCTACAATCACGTTATTGTGATTAGTATGACCTGCAACTTGTGATGCAAGCAGTCGCAGTATATATAGTTTGGCTTCTGTGTGTTAAATTGCATCAATCCATCAATAATAGCTACCTTTTGGCTTAGATCCTGCTGATTCGGAAAAATTCTTCTGATTTTTCTTGTTAATAAATTTTTTGATAATATGTTTATATTTATATCCTGTAGTCCCTTTGATTTGACCATCAGGCTTATACTCTCCTCTATATGCATTAGTAGTAATAAAAATCCTTTTATATACTTCGAGTTCAAATTTATCATAGTTTTTGGGTGTTTTATGATACATTAGAGAAAATAGTCTGGATGTTAGAGCCCATATTTAACCACCAACTTCTATTTTATCGTCATTCAATTTGAGGTTACTATTGCCAAATTGCCATTTATTATTGAAATCTTTATGTGGAAAATAGTTTGTATCTACTTCAGTTCTCGCTTCCAAGACTGATAAATCAGTATTAGTGTCAATTCTGTGCGTAAAAATCATCTTCATCATCGTCATCATCATTCTCATTATTAGCATCATTAAACAAGATGATATTACCAAATATTGTTCCTTCTGCAAGTTTCTTTGGTATACTTGTCTCTATCTTGACTGAAGGCTTCTAAGAGGTTCTGTTATAGACTTAAATCTATCTCTCAGTTGTTAACATATATATATATATAACATATATAAATTTAAAAATCGCTCAATCTACAAGGAAAATCGTATTCTAGGGATCAAAATAGGAAACTCTAAAATATATTTTGATGTCCCGACTTTTGATCCGAAGGGTAAAATTTTTACAAGAGAAAATCAGCGAAATGGCTATGTTTTTTTTATTTTTGGAGTTTATTTTTCTCTTTAGAAATTTATTTAGTCAGAATGAAATGAAAAAATGAATTTTACTTAGTAATAGAAAAGAAAATAAAAAAAATTATTTTTTAATTTTTTTTTGCCTTCAAGTCTGGGCAATTTTGCACGCTCTCTATGGGGAACCCCCCAGGTGTGGTTCCAGGAGGTGTGCCACTGGCATAGGTGGGTCGGCCCTCCAAAATTGGGGGTCGGTCATACATTTTGACTCGATTGAGGAACTCTAAATGGGTCAAAGTGAGATTTTTCAAAATTTGACCTTTCGGATCAAAAGTCAGGACATCAAAATACATTTTAGATGTATGGTTTCTTCGGCAAAGTTTCTTATTTTGATCCCTAGAATATGATTTTCTTGTAATTTGAGCGATTTTTTTGCCTCCATACAAATCGACCCGCCCTAATATATATTATATATATATTATATATATTATTATATATATACATATATATATTTTACCACTTTTTATCTACGAAGAGTTTTCTTCAAGACATTTCTTGCGACACCAACTGCTTTAAGACTTTCTTATCAATGCTTGCTAATACCAAATAGTAGATCAGCTATTAGTTATTGCATCAGGTATCAGGCAGCTGGTCTGGTTTTCAGATCAGCGTATCAGGTATCAGATAAGTTTTTAAAAGGTTTCTAGTCTGGTTTTCAGATCAGGTTACCAGTTATTAGATAAGGTTATAAAGTACCTGGTCTGGTTTTCAGATCAGCTATCAGATCAGGTTCCTTGTCCGGTTTTAAGATCAGGTTATCAGCTATTAGAGCAGGTTATCAGGTAGCTGGTCTGGTTTTCAGATCAGCAAGTATCAGATCAGTTATAGAAAATATATGTATGAAGTTTAAAGTTAGATTAATAACTAAAGGTAATCTTTTATAAGCAGTTATTTATATAGTTATGCAATAGTCAAATTGCTTTCTGTAGCGACCATCTTTTAATTCGTTATTTTTTTTTGCTTATCAACAAAAATCCATATTTAACCTTCCAACACTCTCGACAAATTTCCTGAAACTTTTCATAGCTCATATCGCTGGCAACATGATCCTTATCAGCGTGTTTCAGATTTGTCTCAATGTGTTTAAATATTATTATAACACTTGCATTGTCTCTTATTAAATGTTAGAGTGTTTCGGTATAAATTTGACACAAGTAGAATGAATCAACATGCTTATGTCGTCCCATGCAAAAATATGTACGTATATTATTCTGCTTTTCACATGCAACATCATCAGATATCATAATTGAATTAGTTTTAGCTTCGTCAGGTGGAATAACTGATTCATTATCGGTGAATGTAAAATACCCCATACCTTTAATTGGTGAAATTAGTTTCTTCAGGTATTCATATTTAGGTTGATAGAGAGATTTTGAGTATAAATAGATGTTTTCAAACTTGAGTCCATTAGGACTTTCTATCAAGCCAATCATAACATTAGTCTTTCCACAATTTGATGGTCCCACTATTAGAGCACGAATAGAATTTGGTAAGAGAGGACTATGCTTTATTTTTGAACTGATGTTCACTGAATCATCAATATTACGAACTAAAATATTTTTATGTTGTTTTACTAACTGCATTTTTGTAACTAAATGCATTTCATATATATTTCCTCTTATATGGGAAAAATTAGATAATATGGTTATACGATATCAGAAAACTTTTAGTCATAAAAACACCGTCGTTGGAGGAGGTCTAGTAGACAAAATAATAAACTCTCTACCTGTTGAACTTCATCTACCTGGATATCAGTACTGTGGACCTGGAACAAAACTACAAAAACGTTTAAATCGAGGTGATAAAGGAATTAATTTATTGGACTCTGCGTGTAAAAATCACGATATTGCTTATTCCAAAAATAAGGATTAAAACTCCGCTTTGGATCGAGTTTTATCAAAAGATAGTAGTCTTGCTAAAAAATCATTTGCATATATGGTTACTAACGCAATGAAAGCCAAAACAAAATTTGGTATGGGTGTGGAGAAAAAGAAAAATGTTAAAAAGAACAAACTAAATGCTAAAACACTATTTAGAACATCAAATACTAAAAAAAGAAAAACCTTTACCCCCATATGCAAAAAAAAATAACGTGTGCTTCAAGTGTACGTTAAACCAGTTTTTGTATGGAAATTTTGTTTTAAAGTAGACTTCAAGCACGCGTTATTTTTTATGCATGTTGGGGTTAGATATTAACTTAGCTATTAAAATTGCACGAAAAACTATTAACAAGTCATTAAAAGGAAGAAAATCTCAAATTATAGTATCACGTGTGATACGTGTCCCAAAAATTTGTGGTTTTTTTCCTCTAATACCGATTTTAACTGCTCTGAGTGCAATTGGTAGTCTAACAACTGGACGTGCTGCTATATCTAAGGCTGTAAATGCAACAAAGAATGCAAAAAATCAACTTGATGAAGCAACTAGAAATAATAGAGCGATGGAATCTAGAGCAGTTGGAAAGTGACTTTACTTGAAACCATATAAAAAGGGTTATGGTTTAGTTTACACAGAAGAATCAAAAAACTCTTAGAGATGCTACCCAACAGACCACTATCTGATGTGGGCCTTATACATTTCTCTTTAAATATTCCATATTTTAGAGGAGTTTTCATGTTGAATACTCCACCAAAAAGATCAAAGAAAATAGAATGTGGAATAATCAATTTAGATGTATCAACAGGACCTGGTACACATTGGGTAGTATATTATAAAAACAGCAATGAAAAAGAATATTTCGACAGCTTTGGAAACTTACAACCTCCTTCGGAAGTAGTCAAAGATCTTGGTATAAATATAAAATACAACTATAATCAACATCAGAATTTTAATAAATTTACCTATGGTCATTTATGTCTTAAATTTCTTTATGAAATAACTCCAAAAATTAAATAAAACACAACCATTTATATTTTACAAAACTTTTTAATGTCTTTTTATTTATAATTTAATATAGAATTAATTTATTTTATTGTCAAATAGGATACTGTGAATTTTGAATCAAAAATTCACTAAGCTCACTCTCAAGGATTAAGGTTTGGTCACCTTCTCTACTCAAGTGATATGATCAGCTCGAGAGATCCTTAATTTCATCATCGGTTAAAGTATTGTATAGTTTAGGCAGGGACATTATGTTGTTTTCCATTTCAACTTTTAGTGTTGGTCCATATTTTGTTGTTACACGTTTTACAGTTTGAATATTGTATTTAATTGATGTTTCGAGCTCCTTTATATGAATTAATGTTTTGTTGTTTAGTGAATTAAATCTTGATGTTAGATTTTTGGTGGAGTCCATTTTTTATTTAGTTCTTATCACTTTGAATGTTCAATTGAAAATGATCTTAAAAGTTGTGATGATGACTTCAAGAAGGCTTATCAAAAATATTTATGGTGAAATAGTGAATAAGTGGAGGATACTGATAGAGAGAAAGGGATAGCTATAGAGAGAAAAGGGATAGAGAGAGAAAAAGTGGAAGTATGGAATAGAGATGCTAGTATAGATATTTTAAAGATCAGGAGATGCTACTTTCAAAATTTAGTGAGCAAATTAGTATCAAAGAGGCCTTGAAACAATTATTATTATTCATTCATCAGCAAATAAGAAAATGAGTCAAATAAGAAGAACTTTAAATCAATTCATATCAGACTTTGATAGCTTCAGGCTATATGACCATTTCGAGCTGATAAAATTTTTAAAATCATGTTGGAGGAAAATGAGGAATATGGCATAATGGAAGATGAAGATAACACAGAGGGGCATTTTGGAAACTGCCCATGGTACGATCCGAACTGTGAGGAAGGACCAGACACCTGTAGGTGGCCTATATATTTTTTACGAAAAGCTATTGTGGAAAATTTTATAGTTTCATACTATGAAATAAAATTAAAATATATTATTAAAATATTTCTTGTTTTACATTATTTTTTCAAAACGATAAGTAGGAATCATCTTTTCGATTAGAGAATAATAGAAACTTGTGTGTAGTGAAAAATTCGTGGACTTATCCGAAAATATAAATTTGTTTGTCTTTATGAAAATATTAAATGAAATTTAATGGAATTTCATAATATTGTGAAATTTAATTTTTCATGTGCAGAACCCCTCAAGGAAACTTTAACAAGACTGTGCATGATTAAGTGAAATATAAACAAAACCAAAATATTGTAAACAAAAATCTGCAAATAAGCAAAAACAAAAATTTGTTGATCTAACTAAGTACATCAAGTAGAGAAACAAAATACATGCATATAAGACACTTGTTGTTAAAATTTCTATTTAGTAAATTTAAGATGAAATAAAACACCTTTTCCGTATTTCATTCTGTTTTCAATATTGTATTTCAAATTTTTTC
The DNA here is from genome assembly GCA_936439885.1 of Nowickia ferox. NCBI lineage: Eukaryota > Metazoa > Arthropoda > Insecta > Diptera > Tachinidae > Nowickia > Nowickia ferox. The sequence goes on from OW387023.1 coordinate 55,318,555, forward strand.
TCAAATAATTCTTATGTATATGTACATCACTTTTTGTCTTATTTTTACAATAAAATATATTTCTTAATAACTAGGATTTTATGTACATTAATTTTTACAATCATATATTTTTCTTAATAACTAAGATTTTATGTACAATAATTTTTATAATAAAAGAATTTGTCTTAATAACTAAGATTTTAACAATAATAGAATTTTTCTTAATAATTAAAATTGTATGTACATTAATTTTTAATTAATTTTATACGTTTTCTTGCATTCTAGCAATCTCTTTTAGCAACATGTCAAGTTCGTATTCAGGGTTAGTTTCCTTAATACGAAAATGATACCATGCATATGTATTAATGTTATTAGATCTAATTTTTCTTTTATCGTCTCCATAACTTAAGACTACCTTATTTAACTGACTAGTATATATTTGATGTAACTTAGATTTAAATGTTAACATATTATCATATTCATTAGATTTATTAAATAGACAATTTTTATAAGAGGATAAACTATACTTATCTAATATTGCTCGCTTTACCCTCTTCGATTTTTTAGTGTCATTTTGGTTTTGTACACTAAATGAGTACATCTTTGAACGCAGCCCAACAAATTCAATTTTAACCGGCGCCAGGATTGTGAAATTTTGCTGAAATTTGTAAATTTCTGTGCAAAATTTTCTGAAATTTTAAAATTTGGGTAATTAACATTTGAAATTTGTGAAATTGTGTTTTTTGTTTACATAAGGAGTTTTTGTTTACATTAACTTTGTGTGAACGGGTGATTTTTTTGGGGTGACATTAATTGTGTGAACGGGTGATTTTTTTTGTGGGGGTGGATTAAGGGGTTTCATAAGATTAAGATTTCATAAGTATATATGCCGACTAGAAAATCATGAAAATGATTTTTCCTAATACCAATGGGGGAGTTGTGAAACTTAATTTTTCCTAATGCCTACGGCAATGCATGATTATTTTTCCTAATGCAGACGGCAATGCATGATTATTTTTTTCAAATGCCGACGGCAAAACATGATTATTTTTTTCAAATGCCGACGGCAAAACATGATTACTATATTTCTTAATGCCGACGGGAAAATGATTTTTCCAAAGGGAAATTGCCATTGTTGCCAGAATGTATAAATTTGTTATCGTAATACTATATCAGTAATATCAGAGAAAATAGATTTGATGACTACTACTCGATTCTCATATGAATCGTGGGAATGTGTTTGTGCGATTTCCTCACGCTAATAAATTATTTATCATGCCGACATTTTATTTATAAAATGTTCTCATGTATGTGAACGCCCCTAATACTTGTGTGTGGGTGGTCCAGCTTGATTGTCGCTGGTAATTGTATATTGTGTTTATTTGTTTAAGAAATATATTTGTATGTATGTATGTATGAATATATAAATGTATGTATGTATGTATGAATGTATGAATGTATGTATGTATGTATGTATGAATGTATAAATGAATGTATGAATGTATAAATGTGCGATCGTGGGAACTTGTGCGTGGAATATTTTATTGAATACATTATTATTATTATTATTTTAAAGCAGAGGATTTTCAACTAAGTACACTCATCAGCAGAGAAACAAAAAGCACACATTTGCAAGTAAGCAAATAAGTTAACTTCCTTTTATTTTGTATACATTTATTGTTTAAAATTTTTTAAATTTTATAATAATACATACTTTAATATTTTAAAAAGTAAAAAGATCATTTAAAGCAAGACATTTCTTTTGTTAGTAAAATAGCATTTTTTAATGCGCATACACCAAATTTATGATAATTACAATAAAAATATTCTGGATACTTGATTTCCATTTGTTTAAAGTTGATGCAGCCTATATCCTCAACGTTAGAAATTTTTCGGTGTAACATTTTTTCCAACCATAGTCTTTTTTCTTCACCTTTTACGTAAATTTTAGAACATCTTGCGTTGGCTTTTAAAAAATTGCAGTCCAGCTTAGGTGATGATAGTTTTTTGTTAGCCACTTTGCTTCTCTTTGCTTTTTTATTGATAAGCATTTAAAATCGAATGGTGGTTTTATAATGAAATTGTTATATTCATAATTGTTGAAAACAATCGCTACTTCTTTTGCGATGAAATCGTTTGAATTAGTTTTGAAACCTTGTACGTCTATAACAATTAAGTTATTTTCCATATTATTCAATTTATAACACTTTTCGAACTTGTCCTTTGATGGGTATATATTCTATTATACGATCATGAATAAGAATGCAGTAAGCTGATCTCTTTGCTGCAATATTAGTTGGTGTTTCAAATTCTATTTTTATATCAATCGGTCCATTATTGAGTGATTCATTCTGATTACTGAAATCTACTACAATAATAGGAGCTTTTGTCTTAAACTCTAATGCAGTTAGAAGCGGTTGAGATTCTTTCATATAGTAGCTTTGTTGGAATCTTAGATACATATCATATAGAATGGCATAACGTTCATTTTTAAATTTTATGTTTAGATCATCATACGGGACTGAGACTGAATTTAAATGTACTTTTAAATTAGTCAAATCACAAAGAACAAACTTATTTTCTTGTTGAAAAGCGATCAACACAAAACGGGGGCGTTCTCTAATTGCAGCCAGTTTAACATTCCAAATAAAAATATGGTTAGTTCCTGTGTTTAATTGTGGATTAATATGACAATCCCAATTCCGAAATGCCATGGGTATAGAAGCACCATTGTTAATAATTTTAATCATATTCAATTTGCTAAGGTCATCGAACATGAGGTATTCTCCATGAGATGAGTGAAATTGTAAGTTTAGCTTTTTCAGTAGAAACAGTCGAGCGTACAAGATCTTCGTCGTTCTTATTGCGTAAGAGTATCAATTCATGTTTTCCATTTAATATAACTTTGTTGTAGTCTTCAGCGAATTCTAGAAGCATTTTTAGAGGTACATAGAAATTGAAAAATCCATTTGCTAGAGTGACATCGTCAATTTTGTTCCATCCAGCATTTTGCATCACATTACTTTCTGTTGGTGATAGAGAAACCAAGTTCTTTATGGTGCTCGTGGCTCCTAAATATCTTGTATGATCAATTTCAATTCCATTGAGCTCATAGCGAATTTCATCAAAGAGATATGCCACAAAGTTGTTTTTTAATTTAAAGTGCTCTGAAGAAGAAGATTTAGGGGTATTATCATCGGCAACAAACCCCTCTACATAAATGTAGCTCTCACTGGGTAGCACGTACAAATCTTGATTTTGTATTGAAATTCTGATTTCATCATTATTGTTGTAATATTGTAGGTATGGTACATATGTATGATAATCCTTTTTGATTATATTCTCATCAGAGAAAGGTTTATCTAAGACATCTATTATTGAACTCATTTTGTCTTCAATTTAAAATTCAAGGACTTTAGAAAATTTTTATTTGATGTTGTTAGTGCTTTCTGTTGAAGTGGTCGCTTTAATGTTCTTGTTGTTGTTACTGCTTTATTTTTCAATGTATTTGTGTTGTATATTATCATTATTTAGTTGGCCTTAAATGTATTCGTATTGTAATTTCCTCTCCTCGAAAATTAATTAAATCACCGTGTTGATCAACTACTCGCAGCGCTAGTGAACTTATCTCTCTGGTGTTCACAGGTAAATAGATGAGATTTCTTGGAACCTCATCTATTTTATAGCCTGGAGGCACATTAATCGGAAATTCATGAAGTGTGTGCGACTTGGAGTTATTCATATATGTATTAACAGCGATACTACTTTCATTTCACAAGAGATTCACTTTAAAACTATTAACTGGAAGATCTGAGTAATAATATTTGGTGGGTGTTAGGATTTTGTTATTGAATACTAAAAGTTTTTCAATTGTGTTTTCTTTATTAAAATATACAGGATCTTTGGAACTATTAACTTTAACTTGCATTGTATTGTTATTGGCTTCAATAAAAATCTTATTTTCTGGCCAGAGTCTTCTGTATTGCTCTTGTATAAAATCTACAATATCATTCAATTCGTAAGATCCAATTGGTATTTCAACTGTATGTTCCCCTATATGAAACATATTGTTGAAGGTGTCTACATTTGGAATGCTGTTGTATGAATGAAAATCAGTTAGAGCACACTCATATGCACCATGTAATTCAATAGGAGGAAAGTAACTAGCAGATAATTCTGATGAGTTAGAGCTCAGAGTAAGTGTTCTTGACATTAAAACTGTCTGATTACAATTAAATAAAGTTTAGTACAACATATGGTTTATAAGCATGATTTACATATTTATTTCATTTTCTTATTTTGAAATTAACATTAGTTTCTTAATATTACTGCTATTGTTGTTGATGATGGTATTCAGCTATAATATTTCGTTCTTACTTGTCCAAGAATTGTGTTGATTAGAAAATCCCAACCATTTAACGTATGCCTCATTTCATTTAGTTTTAAGAACCTTTTCAACTAGATATGTATTTGGATATCTAGTTTTCGAAAGTTCTTCAGTATAGAATCCACCTTTAATAGGATTACCAAGATAATCTTCTAATGTGAATGTTGTAGGATTTGTATTTTGAACTCTTGTAATTGTGAAAATTTCTGTGGTCCAATTTGGAGTATAACCTTTTTCAAATGTATGCTTATATTTGCTTATGCGTATATGATCTCCAACATTAAATTTCGACATTTTATAAATTTTCAAATGACTGTATTTAGTAGGTTTTGCTCATTTGTTGAGTTGACTTTAATCGGAGACATTTTAATGGTGCGATGAACTTTTCTATTGTATACATTAATTAAATATTTGTATATATCAATCCACTTATATGAACCATTAAAGCTAAATTATTTCCACACCATTCCTTTCAATGTTCTGTTAAATCGTTCTACTATTGATGCTTTCATACCGCTATATGTTGAGTAGTGATTAATGTTGTATTTATCCATTAATTTTCCAAAGTGTTTGTTGAGAAATTCTTTACCATCATCTGTTTGTAAGTTTTTTGTACTCGTCCTAATTCAAAAATATTTTCCATCGCCTTGGTTGTTTCGAGTGCAGTTTTAGTTTTTAGTGGTACTGCCCATGCAAATTTTGAAAATGTGTCAATTACAGTTAACAAAAATCGATCATTTCTGTTTTCTCTAAAATAGATCCCCATTTCAACTAAATCAGCTTGCCAAAGATCATCTATTCTTTTCATTACAACTCTACGACGCACAAAAACCTTCCGAGCTTGCTTATGCAGTTCGTTTACTAAATTTCTTTTTGAAGACATTAAGTTGTTTTACAGATTTTTTGGAGAGTGTTGTGATCTACTTGACGCACTTTCAGCTATTGATACAAACATGTAATTTTCCAATCTATAAATTTTCTCATTAAGCTGTTCAATTTGTTCTTTAAAGGATATTTTAATTTGTACAATATCTTTTTGAATTTTATAATTTTCTTCTATATCTAATTTTATTTCGCGTTGTTGCTCCTCAATTTGCATTTGAATATCTTCTCGAATTATAGTATTATCTTCCTTAAAGTATGTTAATAATTTCTCTTCTAATTTTTCGATTTGAGTTTGCAGGAACAATTTATTGATAACATCGTTTTCCTCCAGAGCTTTTGCAACATTTTTGATTCTTTTGTTTTGGACATCAATGTTGTTGTTCGTATCCATAAAGAACCCCAGCAGTTTAGGTACATTTTTCAAAGAAATTACGCTGCTAGTATCGTTTAAATAATGTCCAAATTTATCAACAGACATACTTTATATACTTTATTAAAGTTAATGTATTATATTTGCTTCACGTAGTTCTTCAATAATTGATACAATCTCGTTATTGTGATTAGTATGACCTGCACCTTGTGATGCAAGCAGTAGTCGAAGACGATCTACTAACTCATTTGAATCGTCCCAGTATATATAGTTTGGCTTAGGGGCGTTAAATTCCATTATTCCATCACCTAAATAACTACCTTTTGGCTTAGATGCTGTTGATTCGGTTAATTTCTTCTGATTTTTCTGGTCAATAAATTTCTTAATAATATGTTTGTATTTATATCCTCTAGTACCCTTAATTTGACCATCAGGTTTATAGTCCCTTCTATATGCATTAGTAGTAATAAAAATCTTTTTATAGATTTCGAGTTCAAATTTATCATAATTTTTTGGTATTTTATGAAACATTAGAGAAAATAGTCCTGGTGTTAGAGCCCATATTTGACCCCCAACTTGTATTTTATCTTCATTAAGTTTGAGGTTACTATCACCAAATTTCCATTCATTATTGAAATCTTTATGTGGACCATAGTTTGTATCTAATTCATTTCTTCCTTCCAAGACTGATAAGTCAGTATAAGTATCTTCTGTATTGGAAGTCTGTGAGTAAAAATCATCATCATCATTTTCGATATTAGCATCATTAAACAAGATGGTATTATCGAATATTGTTCCTTCTGCTAGTTTCTTTGGTGTACTTGTCTCTATCTTGACTGATGTTTTTTCAGGTTTAAAACGTATTATTTTCAACTTCTGTCTTCATTTTAATTTCTTCTTTTATGGGAATTCTTTTAATATTTTTAGAACTATTTATGAATTCTTTGAGTGGTTCTGTTATAGGTTTAAATGTATCTCTTAGTTGTTCACGTGTATCTATTTCACCAGTTTTTATACTACGAAGTTTTTTCTTCAAGACATTTCTTGTCGAAACCAAATGTTTTAAAATTTTCTCATCCATGTTTAATAATAGTAAATAACAGATATCAGCTATTACATCAGGTATTAGCTTATCAGGACCTGGTCTGGTTTTCAGATCAGCTTATCAGAACCTGGTCTGGTTTTCAGATCAGCTTATCAGGACCTGGTCTGGTTTTCAGATCAGCTAATTAGGACCTGGTCTGGTTTTCAGATCAGCTTATCAGGACCTGGTCTGGTTTTCAGATCAGGTTATCAGGACCTGGTCTGGTTTTCAGATTAGCTTGTCAGGTATAAGATCAGGTTATAGCAAATAGATTTATCAAGTTTAAAGTTAGATTAATAACTAAAGGTAATTTTTTATGAGTAGTTGCTTATATAGTTATGAAATAGTCAAATTGCTTTCTGTAGCGACCATCGTTTAATTCGTTATCTTTGCTTATCATCAAAAATCCATATTTATCCTTCCAACATTCTCTACAAATTTCTTGAATCTTTTCATAGCTCATATCACTGGCAACATGATCTTTATAAACATGCTTCATATTTGTCTCATCTTGCTTAAACATTATAATAACATTTGCATTGTCTCTTATTAAATGCTTAGGAATTCTGGTATAAGTTTGACACAGGTAGAATGAATCAACATCCCTATGTCGCCCCATATAAAAATATGTACGTATATTATTCAGCTTTTCACATGAAACATCATCAAATATCATAATTAAATTAGGTTTAGCTTCGTCAGGTAGAATAACTGATTCATTATCGGTGAATGTATAATATACCATACCTTTAATTGGTGAAATTATTTTCTTTAGGTATTCATATTTAGGTTGATAGAGAGATTTTGAGTATAAATAGATGTTTTCAAACTTGAGTCCATTAGGACTTTCTAGCAAGCCAATCATAACATTAGTCTTTCCACAATTTGATGGTCCCACTATTAGAGCACGAATAGAATTTGGTAAGAGGGGGCTGTGCTTTATTTTTGAACTGATGTTCGCTGAATCATCAATATTACGAACTAAAATATTTTTATGTTGTTTTACTAACTGCATTTTTGTAACTAACTGCATTTCATATATATTACCTCTTACATAGGAAAAATTAGATAATATGGTTATACGGTATCAGAAAACTTTTAGTCATAAAAACACAGTCGTTTGAGGAGGTCTAGTAGACAAAATAATAAACTCTCTACCTGTTGAACTTTATCTACCTGGATATCAGTACTGTGGACCTGGAACAAAACTACAAAAACGTTTAAATCGAGGTGATAAAGGAATTAATTTATTGGATTCTGCGTGTAAAAATCACGATATTGCTTATTCCAAAATTAAGGATTTAAGTACCAGACATAAAGCTGATAAAATACTTGAAAACTCCGCTTGGGATCGAGTTTTATCAAAAGATAGTAGTCTTGCTGAAAAATCATTTGCATATATGGTTACTAACGCAATGAAAGCCAAAACAAAATTTGGTATGGTTGTGGAGAAAAAGAAATATGTTAAAAAGAACAAACTAAATGGTAAATCACTATTTAGAACATCAATTAGAGCTGCAACAAAAATACTAAAAAAAGAAAAACCACTAGACATTAACTCAGCTATTAAAATTGCACGAAAAACTATTAACAAGTCATTAAAAGAAAGAAAGTCTCAAATTATAGTACCACGTGTAATACGTGTTCCAAAAATTGGTGGTTTTTTACCTCTAATACCGATTTTAACTGCTCTGCGCGCAATTGGTTGTCTAACAACTGGAGGTGCTGCCATAGCTAAAGCTGTAAATGCAACAAAGAATGCTAAAAATCAACTTGATGAAGCAGCTAGACATAATAAAGCGATGGAGTCTATAGCAGTTGGAAAAGGACTTTACTTAAAACCATATAAAAAGGGTTATGGTTTAGTTCATAAAGAGGAATCAAAAAACTCTTAGAGATGCTGCCCAACAGACCACTTTCTGATGTGGACCTAAACCGTTTCACTATAAATATACCATATTTTAGAGGTGTTTTCATGTTGAATACTCATATAGGGAATTTTGAATTAGAAATTCACTCAGCTCATCTCAACGATTAGGTTTTCTTCACCTTCTCTACTTAGGCAATATGATCCGCTCGAGAGATCTTTAATATTGTCATCTGTTAAAGTATTATATCGTTTAGGCAGGAACATTATATGTTAATCCATTTCAACTTTTAGTGTTGCTTCATATTTTGTTGTTACACGTTTCACATTTCGAATAGTATATTTCATGGACGTGTCAAGCTCCTTTACGTGGATTAAGGTTTTGTTGTTTAGAGAATTAAATTTTCAAATTAGATTTGTTGTGGAGTCCATTTTTTTATTTAGTTCTTCTCACTTTGAATGTTTAACTGGAAATGATCTTAAAAGTAGCGATGATGACTTCAAGAAGGCTAATCGAAAATAAATATGGTGAAATAGTGAATAAGTGGGCGATAGTGACAGAGAGAAAGAGATAGTTATAGAGAGAAAAGGGTTAAAGAGAGATAGAGTGCTAAAAATATGGAAAAATATGGAAGAGAGATGATAGTATAGATATTTGAAAAATTTAAAGAACAAATTAATCTTAAAAAAACCTTCCAACATTCATCATCATTCATTTATCAGCAAATAAAATTAGCCAAATTAGACGTACTCTAAACCAATTTATAAGAGATTTTGAAAGCTTCAGGCTTTTTGATCATTGGGAGATGATAAAATTTTTCCAAAATATGCTGGATGAGAACGAAGAATATGGCGTAATAGAAGATGAAGACAACACAGAAGGGCATTTTGGAAACTGCCCATGGTACGATCCGAACTGTGAGGAAGGACCTGATACTTGTAGATGTACAATATATTTTTTACGGAAAAGTATATTAGAACATCTTATAATTGGATACTATGAAATGTTTCCATCATTATACATAAAATATTTAAGAAATTAAATTAAATGGTATTATTAACAGAAATAAAATAAAATAAAATTGCATTATTAAAATATTCCTTGTTTTATATTATTTTTTCTAAAGGAAAATTAGGAATCATCTGTTCGAATAGAAAATAATAGAAACTTGCATGTAGTGAAAAATATAAATATAATATTGTGAAATTAAATTTTTCTTGTGCAGAACCTCTCAAAGAAAACAAGACTGTGCATGTTTTAAGCGAAATGAAAACAAGAATTTGCAAATAAGCAAAAATAAAAATTTTTTTGATCCAACGAAGTAAAGCCAATAAAGAAATAAACACCATTCACAGTTTCATTCTTTTTTCAACATTTTATTTAAAATTTTTTCTTAAAAATTCATTTACATATGTACAATAGTTTTTCTTAATAAATAAATAGGATTTTATTTACAATAATTTTTCTTAATAACTAAGATTTTATGTACAATAATTTTTATAATAAAAGAATTTTTCTTGATAACTAAGATTTTAACAATAATAGAATTTTTCTTAATAACTAAAATTGTATACATTAATTTTTAATTAATTTTAACCATTTTCTTACATTCTAGCAATCTCATCTAGCAACATGTCAAGTTCGTATTCAGGGTTATTTTCCTTAATACGAAAATGATACCATGCATATGTGTTAATGTTATTTGATCTAATTTTTCTCTTATCGTCTCCATAACTTAAGACTACCTTACTTAATTCACTAGTATATATTTGATGTAACTTAGATTTAAATGTTAACATATTATCATATTCATTAGATTTATTAAATAGACAATTTTTATAAGAGGATAAACTATATTTATCTAGTATGGCTCTCTTTACCCCCTTCGATCTTTTAGTGTCATTTTGGTTCTGTACACTAAATGAGTACATTTTTGATCGCAGCCCAACAAACTCTGTCATTATCTTACCGCAATTCTCATCCTTCATCATACCAATTACTTTTTTATTTACTAGTGGAAAATTATAAATATTGTCTGTAGGATAGTCCGATGTATCAAATTGTTCTTGTATGTCATTTTTTATGTCAGCGTAAAAGTCGTCCGTCTTTATTGAATATATAAAAGAGTCCGAGTCCATATAATTTAATGAGAGTTTTGTCTTAAACTTAGGTTGCATGTACCCGTAATGGAAATTATACATTTTCCATTTGGAAAGCTCCAGTACACAAAATCCTAAGTAAATTGGTTTATTGTAGCAGGTTTTGACTCTATTCATTTCGATAGCTACCAGATCTTCAGAAAATATAGATAAACTATGAAAATTTGGTTTTGATATCCAATCTTGGGCACCCAATTGATTACAATTCGTTCTCTCCCAACTATTGACAATTTTAACATCTCTCCTCTTATCCACATTTTCCATTGTTTTACCATACACTGCATTATTGAGTAGTTTGAAAAAGTTTTTTTCAAAAGTATTTTTAGCAGTGGCCCTATGTCTGGTATTTAGGTCAATATAGCCTTTAAACCATGGAGATTGTTTAAATGCTAGAATACGATGAGTTTTCTTTAAAACTAAGCCATATTCTAAGCACTGTTTCAGAACTCTAAAGTGTATCACGTATGATTGCTTTGTAGAGAAATCGGTTATCAACTTGTTATACTTCGCTTGCATAGGTTTCTTATTTTCAGCGCAAAAAGGAAGATCATTATGCAAGTCGTTTAAATGAGAGGGATAATCCAACGTGACCTCATATACATAACCGTCTGTTCCATTATCAGCTATGCTGTGTGGATTCAGATTCAGCTCGTCTTGCGATAACCATCTGAACCCATCATGAGGAAGATATTCCGACATCGCCCAACCATACAAATTGTTAGCGTCTAAATAGACGAGAAATTCTGAGGGCTTTTCTTTATCGAAATCTTCCAAGTTTTTGTTATTCGCTTTCGAATATCTTTGGCTACACAGTACGATTCCCCCACGTATACTTTTTTTCATAAAATTGTACATGTCTATATCTGCCAATAATTCTAATTCAATTTTTGTGTATTTGAGCATTGCATCCCAGGAAAGTCCAGGCGCTGTATAATATTGACATGGATCCAGCTCATAAATACCTTTGCAAACTTTTCTAAAGTTCTCGAAAATATCTGTCAGTAAGAGGACATCTGTTTTTAAGTAAAGTTCCATGTAATCTTTCATAGTTTTGCAACCAAAAGTATTCATTCCTCTAACGAACACTCTTTATTGTTCAACTTATTAAAGAAATCACTGCGTGAAGGCAGCTGACATTCATCTAATTTTTGGAATGAATTTAGGCACTCATAGGGGAAAATACCTTTTTTCGTAATAAGCTGAAATTCTTTTTCTGACTAAAATAAGGACCTTATAGTGCTGAAATCATTATCCGACAAATTGCAGGCTAATGATTCCAAACTCTCAGCCATAAACCGTATTGTATCAAGAAATCTTATTTCAAGCTTATGACCGTCGCTCATTTCTGTAAATTGGGAGAGGGATATATAAAGTTCCTTATTGAGAGGGAGTACTTTCAGTTGCATTGAAATTTCACCTAGTTCTTTAATAAAAAGATGTGAGTCATAATTTGAGTAATTGTGACAGTAAACTGGTATAAACTTGGGGATTTGGTAATTTAAATTACAGTTATTGTGGGCTGTACCTCTAAATTTAACACTAATATGACAATGATCTCTAACGCGATCTTTACCTAGAAATTTTTGACGAATGTGACAATTCACCGCACTATAAAATTTATAAATATTAGAAGGGGATAAAGTATCCATTTGCCTATTATTTACTAAATAATTATTATAAATATCCTCACAATCTTTAATTAAATATGTCACGAATTTTTTTGAGGCATCTTTGCCTGTATAAATCCTTAACTTATCTAACTTACTGCTATGGAGACACAAGGAGTGTGCTTTTTGATAAGACTGGTTTTACTACTTACACTATCACTAATGTCTTCTAATATGCATTCGAAGTCCGCATATACTACGAAGGGCACATCCATTTTTCTCTGATGCCCCTTAAACTGTAGGATAGCATCCGCACCTGATGGCATAGTTGTAACGATTTTGCCACATTCCCCCTTATGATTAGTCATTCCACTCTCGCTATGAGTGTACTGGAGACAGCTATTGCAGAAATTTAGCTTTTTTTTTGTGCCTTGTAGTTTGGTTAACTAAAAGTCTGTGAATGATAAAAAATAAAAATAGATAAAAATTAATAAAAATGTACATATTTTATAAAATATATAAAATCAATATATGTATCATTAAATTAAAGTATAGTATAATTTTCTAACTTACTTTGACATGTTCTTTATCAAAATGTAGTGATGACATTCACCATTCTCTAAAAGCAGTAAGTTTACATGATTTATTTTCTCATCTTTGGTCACGTAATAAGGACCAATGATCTGATTTGCCCCCTCATCATACACAAATACGTTCACACTTATTGCCGGATTATTCACCTCTAAATCCTTGATTTTGTTTAGTGCTAATGGGTACGTTAAATTTTTGAAATTTAACGCTACACCATTTCGCGTAACAATCGTCTCTGCAGCAATGTCAGGGATATTATACGAACTGCAACGTTTTAGGTGATCGTATTTGGTGCTATCCATTGCAGCAATCAGACACCACTTGAAACAATATGCATCATTGTTTTGTATATTGATGCAAGCTTTTATTCCTTCTAATTTTTGAGGTGTGGATATCCAATTCGAGCCTTTGACGAGCGACGATTTGTTGATGTTGATTTCTGTTCGAACTATGCGTGACAAGGTCCAACCAGAATCTCGCTCTTCAAATTCGGACATTTTGGTTGAAATCTCCTCAACCTGTTTACGGAATAACTCTTCTATGTTATCTGCCTTCGTCAGCAAACTCATTTTGGCTACATGTGATATTATGCACAACTTCAATTCTTCTTCAAAAATTTTGATGTACTCCGCCACAATACTCACATGAAATTTAATAATTATATGCTTAGTTAAATTCATTTGAAGCCTCTCAATAAAAATATTTTTGTTTTCCTTAATAAATTCTTCCAAGAGAAGTTGATCTTTTTTATTTAGAATTGCGTATGTGGCGATATGATTTTTGAAGGCTTTCGATATTTTGTAATATCTCACATTCTCTTCGACTTCTTCTGTCCTAGCATGTGAAGTACTCATTGGAGTTGGCAGAGTTTCTTCTCTTCTTTCTTCTACTTCTACTTCCCTATCACTTTCCGGTAAACTTATATCCATAGCATCGTTGTATAAAATCCCTCCATGGATATCCACACCTTGTTGTTGAGCTTGTTGTTGTTGTTGTTGCTACTGCTCTTGTTGATAATAATTAAGAGGTTGCCATTGCATCAAATTGGGATTATAATTGTAATTTGAATGCTCATATTGCATTGGCACTCCTGATCCCAAAAACTGATTATTCCATGACATTGGTGTAGGGTAACAGTTAGGCATAACGTATTGCTGATAACTCATTGGTAGTTGATATTGAGGGTATTGTAGAGATGGTTGTTGCTGATGATGATGATGAAGAGATGTGCCCTCGCTTACCACCCCTTGATTCAGCACACTATGGGTCTTAAGATGATCCAAAAAGGATTTTTGATATTTGTAAACTTTGTTACATATATTACACATATAACTTGAAGAACTCATTTTAAATTATTTTATTATTATTATTTCACTTTAACACAACTGATGATGCTGCTAAATACAATAAATTACTGATGTGTTGATTAGAAAAGTTGGCGTATTTATACGAAAATTAGTAGCAGTAGCTCTGCTTGCTTGCAAATTTATACTTTTTGTTTCTCTGCTGATGAAAATCCTCTGCTTTAGAATAATCGTAGACAAAGAAAATGATTACGTTGCACATTTATACATTCATACATTCATACATTTATACATTCATACATACATACATACATTCATACATACATACATACATTTAGACATTCATACATACATACATACAAATATATTTCTTAAACAAATAAACACAATATACAATTGCCAGCGACAATCAAGCTGGACCACCCACACACAAGTATTAGGGGCGTTCACATGCATGAGAACATTTTATAAATAAAATGTCGGTATGATAAATAATTTATTAGCGTGAGAATCGCGTAGTAGTCATCAAATCTATTTGCTCTGATATTACAGATATAGTATTACGATAACAAATTTATACATTCTGGCAACACTGGCAATTTTCCCTTTGGAAAAATCATTTTCCCGTCGGCATTAAGAAATATAGTAATCATGTTTTGCCGTCGGCATTTGAAAAAAAAATAATCATGATTTGCCGTCGGCATTTGAAAAAAATAATCATGCATTGCCGTCGGCATTAGGAAAAATAATCATGCATTGCCGTAGGCATTAGGAAAAATTAAGTTTCACAACTTCCCCATTGGTATTAGGAAAAATCATCTCATGATTTTCCCGTTGGTATTAGGAAAAATCATTTTCATGATTTTCCAGTCGGCATATATACTTATGAAATCTTAATCTTAAGAAACCCCTTAATCCACCCCCACAAAAAAATCACCCGTTCACACAATTAATGTCACCCTAAAAAAATCACCCGTTCACACAAAGTTAATGTAAACAAAAACTCCTTATGTAAACAAAAAACATAATTTCACAAATTTCAAATTTTAATTACCCAAATTTTAAAATTTCAGAAAATTTTGCACTGAAATTTACAAATTTCAGCAAAATTTCACAATTTTAATCGGCGCCAGGAATGGCAATTTCCTACTACTGTCATTATTTTACCACAATTTTCATCCTTCGTCATACCTAAAACTTTTTTATTAACTGGTGGAAGATTATAAAGATTGTCTGCAGGGTAGTCCGATGTATCAAATTGTTGTTCTATGTCATTCCTTATGTCAGCATAAAAGTCGTCCGTTTTTATTGTGTAAATAAAAGAGTCTGTGTCCATATAGTTTAATGAGAGTTTTGTCTTGAGCTTAGGTTGCATCTACCCGTAATGGAAATTATAAATTTTCCATTTGGAAAGCTCCAGTACGCAAAATCCAAAGTAAATTGGTTTATTGTAGTGTGTCTTGACTCTATTCATTTCTACAGCTACCAGATCTTCAGAAAATATAGATAAACTATGAAAGTTGGGTTTGGATATCCAATCTTGTGCCCCCAAATGATTCGCATTTGTTCTGTTCCAATTTTTGACAATTTTAAAATATCTCCTCTTGTCCACATTTTCCATGGTTTTACCATACACTGCATTATTGAGAATTTTGAAAAAGTTTTTTTCAAAAGCATTTTTAGCAGTGGCTCTATGTCTGGTATTTAGGTCAATATAGCCTTGTAACCATGGAGATTCTTTAAATGCTAGAATACGATGTGTTTTCTTTAAAACTAAGCCATATTCTAATCATTGTTTCAGAACTCTATAGTGTATCACATATGATTGCTTTGTAGAGAAATCGGTTATCAACTTGTTATACTTCGCTCGCATAACTTTTTAATTTTCAGAGCAAAAAGGAAGGTCATTATGCAAGTCATGTAGGTGGGAAAGATAATCCAAAGTGACCTCATATACATAACCGTCTGTTCCATTGTCAACTATACTCCTTGGATCCAAACTCAGGTCGCCATGCTATAACCATCTGAATCCACCATAAGAAAGATGTTCCGATATCGCCTAACCGTAAAGGTATTTGTGTTTAAATAGGCAAGAAATTATGAGGGCTTTTCTTTATCAAAATTTTCCAAATACTTAGTATTCGCTTTTGATTATCTTTGACTACACTGTACGATTCCCCCACGTATACCTTTTTTCATAAAATTGTACATGTCTATATCCGTCAATAATTCTAATTAAATTTTTGTATATTTTAACATTGCATCCCAGGAAAGTCCAGGAGCTGTATAATATTGGATCCACCTCATAAATACCCTTGCAAGCTTTTCTAAAGTTCTCGAAAATATCTGTCAGTAAGACGACATCTGTTTTAAGTAAAGTTTCGTGTAATCTTTCATTGTTTTGCAACCAAAAGTATTCCATACCTCTACAGCATGTGCGTGTTCCTCCAAAGAACACTCTTTATTGTTCAGCTTTTTAAAGAAATCACTGCGTGAACGAAACTGACATTCATCAAGTTTTTGGAATAAATTTAGGTACTCATACGTAAAAATACCCTTTTGTTAATGAGCTGAAATTCTTTTTCTGACTGAAATAAGGAAATATAGTGCTGAAATCATTATCTGACAAATAGCAAGCCAATGATACCAAACTCTCAGCCATAAAGCGTATTGTATCAAGAAATTTTATTTCAAGATTTTGACCATCGCTCATTTATGTAAATTGGGAGAGTGATATATAAAGCTCCTAATTGAGAGGGAGTACTTTCAGTTGCATTGAAATTTCGCCTAATTATTTAATAAAAAGATGTGAGTCATAATTTGAGTAGTTGTGAAAGTAAACTGGTATAAAGTTGGGTATTTGGTAATTTAAATTACAGTTTTTGTGGGCTCCACCTCTAAATTTCCCGCTAATATATAACATATATGACAATTCACCGCACTATAAAAATTACAAATATCAGAAGGGGATTAAGTATCCATTTGTCTATTATTTACTAAATGATTATTAAATATATCCTCACAATCTTGTTTTAAAAATGATAAAAATTTTTGTGAGGCATCTTTCCCTGTATATACTCTTAACTTATCTTACTTTTTGTCATGCAGACACTTAATGTAAAAACTAAATGCACAAGGAGTGTGTTTTTTAATTAATTTAGTTTTGCTACTTACGCTATCATTTATTTCCTCCAAGATGCACTCAAAGGCTGCATATCCATTTTTCTTTGATACCTCTTAAACTGCAGAATAGTATCCGCATCTGATGGCATAGTAGTTACTATTTTGCCGCACTCTGCCTTATGCTTAGACATGAGGTTTTCCCTATGAGTATACTGCAGGCACCTCTTGCAGAAAATTAAGTTATGCCCATCTGGCGTTAACTGATTCTGTAAAAGTCTGTGAATTAAAAAAAATTAAAAATAGAAAAAGAAGTTTTTAAATAAAACGTACATATTTTATAAAAATATATAACACAAGTATATGTATCTTTAAAATAAAGAGTTGTATAATTTTTTAACTTACCTTGATATATTCTTTATCAAAACGTAGTGATGGCCTTCTGCATTCACCAAAAGCAGTAAGTTGACGTGGTTCATTTTGTCGTCCTTGGTCACATAATAAGGACCAATGATCTCATCAGTTGCCTCATCGTACCCAAACACATTCACACTTATTGCAGGATTATTCACCTCGAACTCTTTGATTTTGTCTTTTGCTAATGGGAAGCTTAAATTTTTTAAATTTAGGGCTACAACATTTCGCGTATAAATCATGTCATGTCATGTTTTGTATATTGATGCATGATTTTCTTTTATAAAGTTTTTCAGGAGTAGATATCCAATTTGATCCTCTGACGAGAGATAATTTATTGATGCTTATTTCCGCTCAACCAGTGATGTTATTCACATTTTTAAAAAGTCTTTACGCAGTCCAAGAAAAATCCCTATTTTTCCCTACGGGCTCAAAAAATTGTCTCTACAAAAATCCCTACTACTTTTTAATGCCAATATGTAATATACCAACCCAAATAAAAGGTAACGTATGAATGTAGGTTTTATAAGAGTAAAATTTATTTAGAGTTATTGTACGTACATTCATACATATGTATACAAATAAACACTATTATATCTGAGGCATTTGAACATAACGCCATAAGTTGAGATCAGTTTTTAAAAACTCCAATAATAAAATAAACCAAAATTAAAGAAAAATGTCGTTTATAATACAAAATTTTTAAAACTTAAACTAAAATGTTTTTTGAATGAAATTTCGTACGATTAACAAAATTTTTTCAACGTTTTAAACTTGACTTCAGATGTTGTGATCAAATGACCCAGATATGAATTATTAAATCAGTTCTTTTCATATAATTGAAATAAAATAAAGAGAAATAAAAATAATCATAAAAACATATGATATAAATTCACATAAATCACAAATCGTTAATAAAAAGATATATAAATATTTTTATTTTGTACTTTTTGGTTTTGTTTTCTTCTAGAGAAAAAAAAATGTTTTAGTTTTGACTGGTTGTTTCCTCACAATCGTAAAGTTGTAAGGATATTTTTTTTAAATGCAATTCGTTACAGTGAAAGGTGTAAAAAAATTTAGATTCGTCTTGTAAAAGGAACGGACAATGCATATTGACGTTAAAATTTTATGGCTTAGCTTATTTCTTTTTTTTTTTGTATGAACATCAGTTATGATTGAAAAAATCCTTTCGCTGTCTGCGTTGGCATGTGGTAGCGATAAAGCAAAAATAGCTAGTTTTGACAAAAGCAGGAAAATGAAATTTGTGATTAAAATTTTTAATTTTGATGACTTTACTCCAGAAGTTTTCAACGCCCTTTTTAAAAAAGTTATCTATTTCTTCTTTTGAAAAATTAAATTCATAGGATCTCCACTCCTGCAAGAGAGAATTTGCGTCCACATTCACTATTTTCGGAATATTTTTAAACGACAATACATTTTTGTTCGCCTTTTTCCCCAAAGCAATTTCGGGGTTTAGGAACTCCATTTCTTTAAATATTTCTGTTTTGAGAGGTAACCTCTGCTTTATTTCCTGCTTTATTTCTTCCAAGGCTGTAATATAAAACTGGAGGCAAGCCACTATAATTTGATTTGCAGCTGTTTTTAGAATAGTCTTTAGATGCTTGTTACACTCACATCCAAGATAAACTTCTGCAAGAGGCAGAGATGTATGTGGTGATCTTATATTACAGACAATACATAGCTCAGATTTTTTTATAAAATTTTGACCTAAACTCAAAAATATTTTTGCTGATTCTCGCTGCACAACGTGAATTAATGGAGCTTCTGATTGAAAAAGCGCATTTAATTATTTAAAATAATTGAGAACGTACTTGAGAAAGAGCGAATATACCTTGTTACATTCGTTTCATCAGTTCTCGCTGAACCTTCATAGTGAACAGACGTCTCAGCGGAGTTTTTTTTCATATACATATTAAACAAACTAAAAATCATACAAAATATATTCGTAATACATAATAACCGTAATACATATTAACTTTGATAAATAAGCAAAGCAAATATTGCTGATATTTTTTTTACATAGCAAGAAACAAAAAAACAAACAAAAACCGCAAACAAAGTGCCCTTGAGGAATACTCTACATGAGTACCTCAAAAACAAAAAATTGTGAAGTGAGTTCAAACGGCAGAAATGCATATTTTACTATGAGTTCTGAAGCTCTTAATTTTAACAATAAAAATAAAAAATCTGATGATAGTCTTTTTTAACGGCAAAGTCACTTTTTCGCCAGCGATCAACTTCGCTTTGTCCAATGCCAACTAGTGATTCGTTAACATTACAATTGCCTAGTACTTCTTCATATAAGTCAGCGATATCATACCCTTCATGCTCGTATACATCACTTAACAAAGCTATCACTACAGATAACCGTAGCACTAAGCCCAAGGTCCAAGTCGGAATGGACAGGTATATAACTGTGGTAAAGCGTGGGAGAATCCCAAATTCTTCAAAAATTTCATCTGCTGCAAGGATGTCTAGGGATAACAGCGCATCATCTACTAATCGTCAAAATCGGTTTTCACTATTGCAAGACAATAACGACAAGCCCGCTGCATTATCGCAAAAGTCTTTTAAGCCACCACTTATATATCTGAGAGAAAACAACTCCAACGCGCTTCTAAAAAAACTGTTGTCGGCCATTGGTGAAAATACTTTTCACATCATTCCAATTAAACGAGGTAATATTGATGAAACTAAGATCCAAATATATGACGAAAAAGATTTCCGAAAAATTATTAGTGAATTTGAAAAAAACAAAACAAATTTTTACACTTATCAACTTAAAAGTGCTAAAGGCCTACAAATAGTATTAAACGGCATAGATTCATATGTTGACCCCGAAGAAGTAAAATGTGCTCTTATCGACAAAGGATTTAAGGTAAGATATGTTACTAATATAATTAACAGAGAAAAGGTCCCCCAACCCCTATTTCGGGTCGAACTGGAGCCGAATGATATACAATTGAAAAAAATTAAACCCATCCAATTTATAGCGTAAAGTTTTGCTTGCACCGAAAAATCACAGTTGCAGAGCCACGTAAGCGTTCAGGTACCGTACA
Organism: Nowickia ferox; assembly: GCA_936439885.1. Classification (NCBI taxonomy): domain Eukaryota; kingdom Metazoa; phylum Arthropoda; class Insecta; order Diptera; family Tachinidae; genus Nowickia; species Nowickia ferox. The sequence continues at coordinate 55,339,403 of OW387023.1, forward strand.
GTGTCACAATTGCCAAGAATATGGCCATACTAAAACTTTCTGCAAATTACCTAAAGTTTGTGTTATCTGCGGTGAATTTCGCGGTTCTTCTAGCTGTACGAAGCCAAAAGATCAAGCTGAAAAAAATTTAGTAATTGTAGAGGTAATCACACTGCTAACTACAGAGGATGTCCTGCATATTCTTTCGTTAAACAAATTATGGGACAAAAACTTAAATTAGTTCCAGGTCAATCAGCAAACGCTTTCTCCTCCAATGAGCCAACCAAGTACTTTACGTGTATCATATGCCGATGCTGTTAAGACTAATTCTTTTCCCACGCAGAAAGTGTCCCCACCAAGTAATTCAACAAACGCAAGCTTTAATTTCAGTCGCCTTGAAGCCTCTATTGATAATCTTGTGCAAACTATAAACAACTTTACTACAAATATGACTAGCATGATGAAAGAAATGTTGCGAATGCAGAATACTTTGCTTCAAGCATTTATTAACAAGCCGTGAACACGTTAAAAATATATTTCTGGAACGCAAACGGCATTCGCCAACACAAAAATGAGCTCGAGCACTTCCTTTCGGAAAAAAATATTGATGTTATGTTAGTTTTTGAGACTCAATTGACTTCGAGAAGCCTTTTTAAATTGTATAGCTACACCTTATATGATACTAAGGACCCGAGAGGAAGAACATGCGGTGGATCAGCAATTTTAATAAAGTCAAGACTCAAGCACTATACTCTTGAAAACATCTGTGCAGAACATTTACAAGCAACTAATATTTGTGTTGAAAATTTTTGTACAAATTTCGTTATATCATCAATTTACGCCCCTCCAAGATTCTCAATGACTGAGGATTTCTATAAATCTCTTGGGCCTTGTTTGTAGCAGTTGTAGACTATAATGCAAAACATACGTTCTGGTGTTCACGCCTTATTACACCTAGAGGAAGAGCGTTTATGAACACAATTTCAAAAATGGACTTGGACGTCATTTCGAGTGGGGAGCCCACTTACTGGCCTACGGATATACACAAAATTCGGGATGTTATAGATTTTGGCGTCATGAAAAATATCTCTAGGGATTTAATAAATGTTGAATCTTCCCTAGATCTCTCCTCCGATCACTCTCCCACTATCGTTACAATCTGTAACCCATTAAGAAGTAAGTTACCTCACCCATATGTAAAGATGATCAATCGTGTTAATTGGCTGAGATTCAAAAAATATCTTAGTAGTTATTGCACGGAAAACATAATGCTAAGAAACATCCGATGATATTGAATCTTACATTGCGAATCTTAACGAAAATATTAAGCGGGCTGTTCAACATGCTACTACCTCCCACCCGCAGACTGGGTTTAATAGAATTTATTATACGGATATTGAACGTCTCGTATGTGAAAAAAGAAGAGCTAGACGGGAATTGCAACAGCACAGATCGCCCTAGCATAAAATCAGATTCAAAGAGTGCACTAAACGACTCCAAGAGTTGCTTGCATATGAAAAAACTGCATCTCTTAAAAATTATCTGGAAAATCTCGATGTCACACCAGCATCTAATTACTCTTTGTGGCGCGCTGCGAGGAAGCTTAAAACACCCGTTGAGTTTAAACCACCCCTGCGCACTTCTACCGGAGGTTGGGCAAGAAACGATACTGAAAAAGTTAAATTGTTTGCAAAGCATTTAAAATCCGTATTTACCCCAAACAGATGTACTGCTGCTGTTGATTTACCAAGTGTAGTTGCTCTACCCTTAAAGTTTAAGATGCGTGACGTGCAGAAACTAATTACTGAGCTCAACCTGAAGAAAGCTCCAGGTATTGATGGAATTAGTAACAAGACGCTGATGTATTTGCCACGTATTGCAATTAGAATCCTTCTATTTATTTTTAATACCATATTACGACTAGAGTATTATCCACACCTCTGGAAGCTTGCCAAGCTTTAAATGATTCCAAAGCCAGGCAAAGATTTTACCAAGGCTGAATTGTACAGACCAATAAGTCTACTATCAACAATGTCTAAACTTTTCGAGAAACTGCTCATGATAAAATTGTCCCCAATTCTAATTGGTAGTGGGTGCATACCAGACCATCAGTTTGGTTTTAGGAGTCAGCATAGCACCATTGAACAAAGGCATAGATTGGTTCAAATTTATAAGAAGAACATTTGAAGAAAAGAAATATTGTTCTGCCCTCTTCATTTATGTTTCTCAGGCATTTGATAAAGTATGGTATGAAGGCCTTATTTTAAAATTGAAGTCATATCTACCAATAAATTTTCTGAAGCTATTGGAAAGTTATATTACTACCCGGAAGTTCACGGTTGTTGAGGATTTATATCATCCGGTGTGCCACAGGGGAGCATATTGGGGCTAGTTTTGTATTTGATTTAACTTGTGATATGCCTTTGAGCAGCAATATCCATACATCTACATTTACTGATGATACAGCCTATCTTAGTATGCACGAAAACCCTCACGAGGCTTCCCGATATCTAGAAGAACATATTACACAGCTGGAAATATGGTTAATCTTATGAAGAATTAAAGTTAACGAACAAAAGTGTGTTCAGCGAAGAGATACTTGTTCCCCAATTCGAATCAACAATCAAGTTGTTCCTCAACATTCACATGTAACATACCTTGGTATACACCTTGATCGACGGCTTACATTGAAAGACCATATTGACAGAAAGGTAACACAAATGAAACTTAAATTAACTCAGATATATTAACTGATTGATAGAAATTAAACACTCAGTCTAGATTGTAAACGTTGAATATACAAATCGCTTTTGAAACCCATATGGTGCTACGGAATACAGCTATGGGGCACTGCTTCAACTACCAGTATAGAGAGAATCCAACGGAGGCAAAACAAGATTTTAAGACTAATAACATCGGCTCCATGGTACATCAAAAATTCAAATTTACATCGTGAATATGCCACTAGTGACTGAAGAAATTAAAAAAATACGCAGGCAAATACTTAACAAAACTCGAGTCTCATCCTAATCCACTTGCTCGTAACATCTTGAATTTTACTGGACACATCCGCTTAAAAAAGAGGGACACTATGGCTCTAATACTCAACACTCCAGGTGAAACAGCTTGAAAATATTTTTGTGCTTAATACGATATTTTTGTATTATTGATTACTATCACTAACTTTATGCCTGACACTGGTTGGGCCTAATTATTGTATCTAGATTTAAGATTTAAATACTTATTGTTAGTTAATTTTTTGAAGATACAATAAATAAATATACGCATGAAAAAAAATACATTCGTTGTTTAGCTCAAGATAGATCCTTTCTGTAGATTTCAATTTGTCTTGCGCGGAAGCTTGTTTGAAAAATGCTATTAATACATCCCAATTATCCAATATACTTTCTACACACATCTTGTTGCGCAAGTCCGCAAAATTTTCTTCTTTTTCTCTTATAACATTTCCTTCAGAGATTCCAGTTGTGCACAGCGCTTGGAACTTCCCGAAATATAAGATACTATTTGCTTTAAAAGATCCTCTCGTGCTCTTTGCAGCTCCAAACAAACTTTACTGGCAATGATTGCTGCCGAATGGCATATACATTTTATAATAATTGAATTTGGAATGTCTCCAATTAATCTGGATAAAAAAGAGTTATGCTTGACAACCATTACATTTGCTTCGTCACTACACATGCCTAGCCAATAAAAAATCATTAGAATCATATAAATAATTTCAATATCGCTATATTTACCAATTATGTTGTCAAATTAAATTCCAAAAGATAAAATGCATTCTTTAAATGTATTATAAAAGACTTCTGCAGTGATATCAATTCCTATCGGCAGAAAAATCTAGCAGTTTAACTACAACTCGCTCGCTTTCTTCGTCGAAAAATCTGACGAGGACGCACATATGCTTATTCATGCCGATATCTGTGCTCTCATCAACCATCACAGAAAATTTAGTGACTTTCAATTTATTGACTAAGTTGTCTCTTTCAACTTTCAAAAACTTTCTTGGTTTTTTCGGCTGAAGCACTGCTTTTCTTTTTAAAAAAAGTGATTATTTTGTTTCATTTTTTTCAAAACGTTTACATTTTTTTTGTGTATATTCATCTCTGCTTCCAAAATTTAAAATTTTATTGCATGCAGAACATTTGCATTTAAAAGGTTCATCAGCAACAGCTTCGAGCCAACCCATAAAGTTGTCGTCTTCCAGCCATTTCTTGCTAAATTTTTGTTTGCGATATTTTTTCGTTTCCTCAAAGCAAGCTGAGGAGTCTGAAGAAGAGGATGAGTTAATTTTATCAAATATTTTATTTCGCAATCGGAAAATACAATTTCAATATCACAGCTGCAATGACGGTAAGAAAACACTTAAAGAAATTTGACAATTTGCAACGTTGCCGTATCAAAAATTTTATGTGTATGTTGTTAGAAATTAAAACAGGCTGACAGCTAAATATATTTTTGCAAAATCCCTATCCGTCTTTTTTTCCCTACGCACAATTTTTTAGATGAAAATCCCTACGAATAGGGATTTTTCCCTACGTATAACATCACTGCCTCGAAATATACGTACCAAAGTCCACCCAGAGTCTCTCTCTTGGAATTCAGACATTTTATTTTGAATTTCTGATATTTGGTTAGAAAATAGCTCTACATTATCTGCCTCCTGCAGCAAACTCATTTTAGCTCTATGATGAGTAATATTGAACTCCAATTCCTCTGCCACAATTTTTACATATTCTGCCACAATACTTATATTAAATTTTATTATATTGCGGCTTAGTAAATGACTTTCAAGCATCTCTATGAAAACATTTTTATTTTCTTCAACAAACTCTTCTTTTTATTGTTTAATCCATATGTGGCGATATTATTTTCAAATGCTCTTGATATCTTATAATATCTCACATTATCTTCTTCTTCCTAGCATGCGAAGTACTCATTGGAGTTTCTTCTCCTATTTCTTCTACATCTTTATCACTATCCGGTAAACTTATATCCATAGCATAGTGCAATACAGTCCCCCCGAGGATATCCAGTCCTTGTTGTTGAGGTTGTTCTTGTTGTTGCTGCTGTTGCTGTTGTTGATGGTAAGTAAGAGGTTGCTATTGCATCAAAGTGGAATACTGCTGCAATTGATTATCTCTTGTAACAGGATTAGAAGTGTAGCTTGGATACTCATATTGCTGATATTGTATTGGTACTACTGATCCCAAAAACTGATGATAGCATGACATTGGTGTAGGGTAACACTTAGGCACAACGTATTGCTGATAACTCATTGGTATTTGATATTGCGGGTACTGTAAAGAAGGTTGTTGCTGATGATGATGAAAAGTGTTTAGCTACTGTTGCTGATTTTGAAGACATGTCTGCGGTTGCCCTTGATTTGTGCCTTGGTTTACGACCACTTGATTCTGCACACTATGATTTTGGATGTGCTAAAAAAGGACTTTTGGTATTTGTATACCTTGTTACATTGATTGCACTGATATCCAGAACACCTCATTTTTGATTAGTTTAATGAATCACTATTTTAATTTAAGAACACAAATAAATTTATATAAATTGCTTCAAACTTATAAAAGCGGAAGCAGTAAGGATTCGCTATTGATACTGGCAAATACAATAAAGTACTGATGTGCTGATTAGAAAAGTTGGCGTATTTATACGAAAATTATTAGCAGTACCTCTGCTCTACTTGCAAATTTTTACTTTTTGTTTCTCTGCTGATGACTTACTTAGTTGAAAATCCTCTGCCTTAAAATAATCGTAGTCTCTTTGTCTGCGTTGCAATATATAAATGTATACAAATATTACGTTTGTATTCTACAGAGACACAAAATATTCCACGCACAAATTCCCACGCTCACACATACATATGTATGTACATACATACATACACATTCAAGAATTTCACAATGTTATCAAATAAATATTTCTTAAACAAAGAAACAAAATACTCGTATAAACTTATCAGGTACAGACAAACTCGACCCCCCACACACACAAGCATTAGAAGTGTTCACATATTGTCGCTGATTTAACTAACTGACCTAACTAACATTTTCAAAATTTAACAGGAGAGCAGCTTTTATGGATGTTTTATACATATATTCTTATGTATGGCTGCGTCTGAAATCTTTTTACTTATATAGGCACAACAGTAATGCTTACAGTCATGAAAATTGTCGACAAGGTGTATTATGACTTATAAAGTCTAGTAAGGAACTTAACTGATTTTTCAAAAAAATTACAGTTAGGTCGGTTAGTTAAAACACCGACGATATATGAGAACATTTTATACCATAAAATGTCGGCATGATAAATAATTTATTAGGGTGAGAAAATCATACATTTATATATACATACATATATGAATGTATACATACATACATACATCCATACATACATATATACGAGTGCATATATACATATATACATACAGACATACATACATATATACATATATACACTAATTCCCACGCTTCATTTAAGAACTGCGTAGTAGTCATTAAATCTAATTTCTCTAGTGGTATCACGGACACTCACAAATTTCCACAGTCTGGCAACACTCACAAATTTTCCGTCGGCATTAGGAAAAATCATTTTCATAATTTTCTCGTCGGCATTAGAAAAAAATCAATTTCATGATTTTTAATTCATTACCACAAAAAAAATCACACGTAATTAATGTCAGCAAAAAAAAAAATCACCCGTTCACACACAATTAATGTAAACAAAAAACAGTTAATGTAAACAAAAAACTCCTAATGCAAACAAAAAACACAATTTCTCAAATTTTAAAGTTTCAGAAAATTTTGCACTGAAATTTACAAATTTCAAATTTTAATTGGCTTAGAGCTGGTATTCCCCTACTACTATGAAGCGGAAAATCAATTTAGTAGTTGTGGAAATAATCGAACAGTAGTAGGGAGCTGGCGGTTCTGGGTCAATTAAAATTGTTAAATTGTGGGCTGAAATTGTTAAATTGTGGCTGAAATTGTTAAATTGTGGCTGAAATTGTTAAATTGTGGGCTGAAATTGTTAAATTGTGGCTGAAATTGTTAAATTGTTGCTGAAATTGTTAAATTTTGGCTGAAATTTTAAAATTCTTGGAAATTTGTGAAATTTGATACCTACGTGTGTGTGTCCGTCCGTCCGTCTGTGTTTTTTGTTTACATTAGGAGTTTTTTGTTTATATTAACTTTTTTTATTTATATTAAGTATATGTATGTATGTATGTATGTATGTATGACCGTGGGAACTTGTGCGTGGAATATTTTGTGGGAATACATTAAGGGGGTTTATAGCTTTAAGATTTTTATATTTGTATGATTTTTCCTAATGCCGACGGGAAAACATCTTTATTTTTTCTAATGCCGACGGGAAAGTTATGATTGTTGTTAGACTGTGGAAATTTGTTGATGTCCGTGATTTGGGCAGGTGAGGCTTTTGTAACATGTAACCGTGGGAATTTGCGGGTGTATCTCTAAGGCAGCCTGTGTTTGGTGGGGGCGGGTGTTGTTGTAATATGTATCCGTGGGAATTTGTGTGCGGAATATTTTGTAGGAATACATTAAGGGGTTTATAGGTTTGAGGCTTTTATATGTGTATGATTTCCTGATGCCAACGGGAAAACATGTTTATTTTATTCAAATGCCGACGGGAAAACCTGTTTAGTTTTTTCAAATGCCGACGGGAAAATCATGGAAATGATTTTTCCTAATGCCGACGGAAAATTTGAGGGTATGTCTAGCTGTAGGAATTGAAGTCTGGCTGTGATTGGTGGAGGGTGGGGTGTGTCTAGATTGTGAGACCTTAAGGCTTACCGTGATTTGGGTAGGTGAGGGTGTTTTGTAATATGTAACCATGAGAATTCGGTGACGTATATGCTTGTTGGAATTTAAATCAAACTGGGCTTCGTGGGGGGCGGGATGTATTTGAGGTAGATCGACTGGTGGAGGGCGGGGAGTTGTTGTAATATGTATCCGTGGGAATCTGTGTACATGTATGTATGTATATATGTATGTCTGTAAGAGTTTAAGGCTGTCTGTGATTTATCAAAGGTGAGGTGAGAGTGTTCATGTAATACGTATCCGTGGGAATCTGTGTATATGTATGTTCGTAGGAGTTTAAGACTGATTGTGATTTGAGGTGGGGGAGGGTCTTGTTGTGATAGATAGATAGAATGTGCCTATGTGTGTATGTGTATGAATGTATTTATATATAGCAGTTTAAGTCTGTCCTTGATTTGAGGTAGGCGGGGGGTGTTATTGTAATATGTATCTATAGGAATTTGGGAGTTTATATGTTTATAGAAATTTTTGTGTATGTATGTCTGTAGAAGTTTAAGGCTGATCGTGATTTGGATTGTTCAGATTGAGCGATTGTATGTGACCTTGAGAATTTGTGTATGTATATCTGTAGGAAATTTAAGGCTTATCGTGATTTATGAGGGGCGAAGTGTTCATGAAATATATAACAGCGCAATTTGTGTGTATATCTGTAGGAGTTTAAGGCTGATCATGATTAATGAGAGGTGAGGTGAAGGTGTTCATGTATATGTATACGTATCTGTGTGTATGTATGTCTATATGAGTTTAAGGTTGATCGTGATTTAGGTTGTGAGATTGATAGATTGTATGTTACCTTGAGATTTTGTGTATATATATCTGTAAGAACTTTAGGCTGACTGTGATTTGTGAGGGGAGGGGCGTTGTTGAAATAGGTTTAATTTTTCGTAGATGAATTTTAGTATGTGTGTGTGTGTATGTGATTTTCTCACCCTAGTATTTATATGTACGTTGAAATAAATTATTTCTCATATGAACATTTTTTGCTAGAAAATATTATCATATATCTGAACTTCCCTAATCCTAGTATGTTTTTCATATTGGAGGATGAGATTGCTTTATATTTTATCAAGCTTAAATTTGTCCAGTGTTAAAGTCTGTCGGTCAGAAATTTGTTTATATTTGTATAAATATTAATTTAAGATTTTGCAAAATTCTTGCGTACGATCGTGGTGATTTTTTTGTGTGTGTATGTGTGTATGCGCGATAGAGTTTGATTGGTCTGTGATAAGTTTGTTTATTTAAGTACATTTGTCTTCTTCGACTTTCGTCTTCAAGCGTCAATAGCTTGGAGAACGGTTTGTATGTTATCATGATGTAGATATGTAAGTGTGATTGTTAAAATCCAATAAATACTTGAGCATGGGTAAGAAATTTGATAATATGTGTACATATGTACATATGGATCTACAAATTGATTTTATGTATGTATGTATGTACATACAAATAAGTCTGGGGCTCCCTGTTTAAATACATTTTTTTTGTCATGTGCTGTTGTTGCTGTTGTAAATATTCGCCTGGTCTTTTATGTATAGATGTGAAATATCTCGATAGTTTTTTTATTTGAAATTAAAAAAACGTTCTTTTAATTTTTAGATGTATTTACTTAAAAGTTTGTGAGAAGTTTCTGTTTTAAGTAAAATTTAATTCCTCTTTAGTTGTAGTAAATATAGTATAAATATTTAATATATTTTATTTCCATTTGTTTAAAGTTGATGTAGCCTATATAGTCAACGTTAGAAATTTTTCGGTGTAAAATTTTTTCCAACTATCATATTTTTTCTTCACCTTTTTCATATATTTTAGAACATCTTGCATTGGCTTTAAAAAATTATAAACGCTTTGAAATGAAACTGATCCAGCAGTCCAGCTTTTTTTAACCACTTTGCTTCTCTTTCCTTTTTTATTGATAAACATTTAAAATCAAATGGTGGTTTTATAATGAAATTGTTATACTCATTATTGCTAAAAACATCCGCTACTTTTTTTTGTAATGAAAATCATTCGAAACCTTACTTCATTTATAAGACTTCCAGGACTTTCTATTATTCGATCATTAGTAAAAATGCAGTATCTGAGGTCATTGCTTACTGTTTCATATTAAATTTCTATATCAATTGAGCCGCTATTGAATAAAAGGAACTTTTATCTTAAACTTTAGTGCATTTGGAAGTGTTTGAGATTCTTTCATATAATAGCTTTGTTCGAATCTTAGATACGAGTACATATAATATAGAATTGTATAACGTTTATTTTTAATTTTTATGTTAAGATCATCATCATTTAGATATGAGACTAAATTTAAATGTACTTTTAAATTAGTTAAATCATAATGAGGAAACTTGTTTTCTTCTTGAATAGCGATCAACAGAAAACGAAATCGTTTTCTTACAATTTAGGTCTGGCCTCTCAACGGTTCCTCTAGTATACAAGATGACTTTCTATGTCAACATATCTGTCTACTCTTTGTCAGCGTTAAGGGACAATTAAATGTTAAAATTTTAATTCCTCAAATTGTGTTACTTCATACTGATAATATATTTTCATTAATAAGGTATATGTTTATCTTATGAAGGTTACTCGCCTATGGCTTTTATTTGATGTTCTAGATGATTTTTTTTCTCATTTTATTAAATTTCAGCGTATTGTGTATATATTTCTGATATTTTTAAGTGCGCTTTATTTACCTGTCAGACAAAGTGTATGTATCAGTTGATCACTCAGTCTCTCTTTTTAATATTTTTTTCTTCTTCTTTTAATGTATCACTACTATTTTTTCAGATTTTACTACTTGAAAAAGAGAATATTTGTATAATTTTTAAACGTATTCATATATACATATAGGTAAATATATGTATGTATGTATAGAGAAATTACTTTATCTACAAAGAAATACATGTTTAATAATCAACTATTCTAGAAAATCTATCTCAAATAATTCAGTTACCTCCACCATAAATTCACCGTCGGTGTTTTCATAGTGTCAGAAACATTAGAATAACTATGTTTGAGAGAATTTTTACATCGAGTTTTTCTACATGAGGTTTGCTGGTTGACCCCCTTGAAGTTATTGTTGACGTAGGCTGGGTTGTATCACATTCAGATGTAATCATTTCTCACTTAAAAAAGGTTCTCATCACCTTCTATCAGGTTTTTATATTTTTCTAACATGCATGTCTTAGCATGCTTTTGTCCTTAGTGATGCAAGCGTCCGAGATGTAGTGGTGTTTCAGTTAAAAATCTATACTATTAGAATTTACAATTTCGCTCTTTTTATTCTTTTACAAAGTAGATACATATTTATGTATTTCATTTAGCATAGAATCATAATATTTCTTTACTTACAAAATTATATGACGTGAGGAATTCTTTTAAATTTGCATGCTTCGGCATGCTTTCAATATTTTTTCTGTAAATTTATTTTATACTCATACAGATACAGATATAAAGTAAGATCTGCTGATATTGCATTCTACAATTTCTGTATGCTTCAGCATGATTCCAGTTGATCTCCATATTTATTCAGTAAGTTTGTTTGATACTAATTCATACACATATACATTCTTAAAGATTGGAAATCTAAGTCCAATTTATGTAGTTTGTCTATATTTTCTAAAGATTTGATAGCTATAGAAATGAATAGAGTGAAGATCTATTATAATAGCCCATGAGCATATTTTAAAATTTCGCTTGCTAGAGCTTTCGAAATGGAAAATGTACAATTTTCACTATAAAAAGTGATAATATTATGTGTTACTGAATATTAATTTATTTTGAACGCTTAAGTTTTCACAATATTTCATACAGGCCAACAAGTTTAGAGAATTTCCAGTATATTAAGTTAATTATATTTCTTAAGACCTATCATTCCTAATCATTCCTTCAAAAATACAAACCAAACTAGATTTTTCCTGTTTAATTATATATTTTACTTTCATTAAATTTCAACATTTTGTTCATCTTCAAATTATTATATTTAGGAGCTTTTTCTCATTTGTTAAGTTAACTTTAATCGGAAACATTTAAATAGTGAGATGAGCTTTTATATTGTATACGAGTACATTAAGTAATTCTTTGTATATTTCAATACACTTATATGAACCATCATCACATAATTCCTTTGGATGATCTATTAAATCATTCTACTATTGATGCTTTCATATTAAGTAATGTTAAATATTCTACTTATGCATGAATTTTCCAGTATCTATTAAAAAATTCTTTACAATCATCCATTTATAAGTTTTTTGGTACTCGTAACATTTCAAAAATATTTTCCACAGCCTAGGTTTTTTCGAGTGCAACTTTTATTTTCAACGGTATTGACCATAGAAACTTTGAGAATGAATCATTTACAGTCTACAATAATCAATAATTTCTATTTTCTGTAGAATAGTTTCACATTTCACCTAAATCAGCTCCATAAAAGATCAACTATTCCTTTCATTACATATCTACAATGCACAAACAATTTTCGAGATTTATTATAGAGTTCGTCTACTAAATTTCTTTTTAAAGACATTGAGTTATTTTAAAGATTTTTTGGAGAGTGTTGTGATCTACTTGATGCACTTTCAGCTATTTATACTATCATGTAGTTAATTTTCCAATCTATAAATTTTGTTGTTCAGCTGTTCAATTTGTTTTTTCAAAAGATGATTTAATTTTTAGTATGTGTTTTTTTTCAATTTTATAACTATCTTCTATCTCTAATTGTATTTCACGTTGTACTCCATCAATTTGCATTTTAATATATTCTTGAATTATATTAATTCCTTAAGCTGTATTATTAATTTGTCCTATAGTTTATCGTTTTGAGTTTCCAGAAACAATTTACTGATAACATCATTCTCCGTCAGTGAATGATGATGATTCTCTATCCATGTATTAGTAGAAATTATATATTTTATATAGTTTTCAAAATAAAATTTCTCATAGTATTTCCATGTTTTATTATCATTCATTAAAGAAAATAAAGCTACTATTAGAGCCTATATTTGACCATCAACTTGTATTTTATCTTCATTTAGTTTTAGGTTACATCACCAAACTTCCATTCATTACTCAAATCTTAATGTGGGCCATAGTTTGTATCTAATTCAATTCTTCCTTCCAAGACTGATAAATGAGTATAAGTGTCTTCAGAATTGGAAGTCTATGAGTAAAAATCATCTTCATCATCCTCATCATCATTCTCAGTATTAGCATCATTAAATAAGATGATATCATCAAATATTGTTCCTTCTGAAAGTTTCTTCGGTGTACTTGTCTCTATATTGACTGATGGCTTTAAACTTATATTATTTTCAGCTTCTATCTTGATTTTACTTTCTTCTTTCTTGCGAATTCTTTCAATATTTCTAGAACTATTTATGAATTCTTTGAGAGGTTCTGGTATAGGTTTAAATGTATCTTTTCTAGCTCACAAGTATCTATTTCACCAGTTTTTATACTACTTGTCAACACCAACTGTTTTAAAATTTTCTCATCCATTTTTAGCAAATAAGAGGTATCAGCTATTAGATTAGGTATCAGCTATTAGATCAGGTATCAGATCAGGTTATCAGGTAGCTGGTCTGGTTTTCAGATCAGCTTATCAGGACCTGGTCTTGTTTTCAGATCAGCTTATCAGGACCTGGTCTAATTTTCAGATCAGCTTATCAGGACCTGGTCTGGTTTTCAGATCAGCTTATCAGGACCTGGTCTGGTTTTCAGATCAGCTTTTCAGGACCTGGTCTGGTTTTCAGATCAGCTTATCAGGACCTGGTCTGGTTTTCAGATCAGCTTATCAGGACCTGGTCTGGTTTTCAGATCAGCTTATCAGAACCTGGTCTGGTTTTCAGATCAGCTTATCCGAACCTGGTCTGGTTTTCAGATCAGCTTATCAGGACCTGGTCTGATTTTCAGATCAACTTATCTGATTCAGATTGGGTTATCAGTTTACAAGTAGCTGCCTATTTATAACATTTAGATGAATGCAGTTTAAGGTCAGATGAAAAACGAAAAAGTAAACTTTTATGCAGTCAAATTCTCTTTTTTTCTATAACGATCATCGTTTAATTCAATATCGTTGCTTATAATCAAAATTCATATTTATCCTTCCAACATACATTTTATTTGACTCATCTTACTTAAACATTATAATTACATTATGATTATCTGGTATAAAATGTTTGGTGATTCTGGTATAAGTTTGGCATCAGCAGAATGCATCAACATTCTTATCTCACTCCATACAAAAATATGTTTCTCACATCTAACATCGTTAAATATCATATCGGAATTACTTTTAGCTTTGTTAGGAGAAATAACAGATTCAGTATCTGTAAATGTGTATTATCCCATTCCTTTAATTAATGAGATTATGTAATTTCTTTAAGTATCCATATTTAGGTTGATAGAGAGATTTTGAGTATTAATATGTAGATGTTTTAAAATTTTAGTTCATTAAGACTTTTTAGCAAGTCAATCATAACATATTTTTTATTTGATTTTTTTACAATTTGACAGACCAACTATTTTTGCGCAAATAAAATTTGGTAGAAGGGAACTATGACTTGTTTTTGAACTAACGTTTGATGAATCATCAAAAATTTCGTACCATGCTATTTTTAGGTTGTTTCACTAACCACATTTGTGTAACTAAATGCATTTTATAAATATTATCTCTTTTTAAAAAAATAAAATAATACAGCTATACGATATCAGAAAATATTTTCTGAAATCGTGTAGATATATTATTTAATTTTTTTAATAAGAGATAATGATGTATACTCACATTCAAAACAACATAAAACTATCATTTGTTTTGATTATGAGTATACGTCAATATTTATGAAATGCAATTATATAGTTAAACAAATGTGGTTAGTGAAACAAAGTATATTTTAACAGCCTTATTTATAAAAATTATTAAGACTTTATAAAGGCTTTTTTAGAAAATTTTTTTATGAAAATTTGTCTAAAAAAACCTTTATAAAGTCTTAATAATTTTTATAAATAAGACTGTAAGAGTTTAAAATCAGTATTTTTATGATAATACTGGTTTTAAACTCTTAAAATATACTTTGTTTTGACTATGAGTAGGGACCATTATCTCTTATATAGGAAAAATAAAATAATACAGCTATACGATACCAGAAAATATTTTCTGGTGTCGTATAGCTGTATTATTTTATTTTTTCTAAATAAGAGACAATATTTATGAAACACATTTCATAAATATTGGTGCATACTCATAGTCAAAACAACCTAAAAATAGGATGGTACGAAATTTTTGATGATTCATCAAACGTTAGTTCAAAAACCAGTCATAGTTCCCTTCTAACAAATTTTATTTGCGCAAAAATAGTTGGTCTGTCAAATTGTAAAAAAATAAAATAAAAAATATGTTATGATTGGCTTGCTAAAAAGTCTTAATGAACTAAAATTTTAAAACATCTACATATTAATACTCAAAATCTCTCTATCAACCTAAATGTGGATACTTAAAGAAATTACATAATTTCATTAATTAAAGGAATGGGATATTACACATTTACAGATACTGAATCTGTTATTTCTCCTAACAAAGCTAAAAGTAATTCTGATATGATATTTAACGATGTTAGATGTGAGAAACATATTTTTGTATGGAGTGAGATAAGAATGTTGATGCATTCTGCTGATGTCAAACTTATACCAGAATCACCAAACATTTTATACCAGATAATTATAATGTAATTATAATGTTTAAGTAAGATGAGACAAATAAAATGCATGTTGGAAGGATAAATATGGAATTTTGAATATAAGCACAGATAATGAATTAAATGATGGTCGTTATAGAAAAAAAGAGAATTTGACTACATAAAAGTTTACTTTTTCGTTTTTCATCTGACCTTAAACTGCATTCATCTAAATGTTATAAATAGGCAGCTACTTGTAAACTGATAACCCAATCTGAATCAGATAAGTTGATCTGAAAACCAGACCAGGTCATGATAAGCTGATCTGAAAACCAGACCAGGTCCTGATAAGCTGATCTGAAAACCAGACCAGGTCCTGATAAGCTGATCTGAAAACCAGACAAGGTCCTGATAAGCTGATCTGAAAACCAGACCAGGTCCTGATAATCTGATCTGAAAACCAGACCAGCTACCTGATAACCTGATCTGATAGTTGATACCTGATCTAATAGCTGATACCTTTTATTTGCTAAACATGGATGAGAACATTTTAAAACAGTTGGTGTTGACAAGAAATGTCTTGAAGAAAAAGCTTCGTAGTATAAAAACTGGTGAAATAGATACATGTGAGCTAGAAAAGATACATTTAAACCTATAACAGAACTTCTCAAAGAATTCATAAATAGTTCTAGAAATATTGAAAGAATTCACAAGAAAGAAGAAAGTAAAATCAAGATAGAAGCTGAAAATAATATAAGTTTAAAGCCATCAGTCAATATAGAGACAAGTACACCGAAGAAACTTTCAGAAGGAACAATATTTGATGATATCATCTTATTTAATGATGCTAATACTGAGAATGATGATGAGGATGATGAAGATGATTTTTACTCATAGACTTCCAATTCTGAAGACACTTATACTCATTTATCAGTCTTGGAAGGAAGAATTGAATTAGATACAAACTATGGCCCACATTAAGATTTGAATAATGAATGGAAGTTTGGTGATGTAACCTAAAACTAAATGAAGATAAAATACAAGTTGATGGTCAAATATAGGCTCTAATAGTAGCTTTATTTTCTTTAATGAATGATAATAAAACATGGAAATACTATGAGAAATTTTATTTTGAAAACTATTTAAAATATATAATTTCTACTAATACATGGATAGAGAATCATCATCATTCACTGACGGAGAATGATGTTATCAGTAAATTGTTTCTGGAAACTCAAAACGATAAACTATAGGACAAATTAATAATACAGCTTAAGGAATTAATATAATTCAAGAATATATTAAAATGCAAATTGATGGAGTACAACGTGAAATACAATTAGAGATAGAAGATAGTTATAAAATTGAAAAAACACATACTAAAAATTAAATCATCTTTTGAAAAAACAAATTGAACAGCTGAACAATAAAATTTATAGATTGGAAAATTAACTACATGATAGTATAAATAGCTGAAAGTGCATCAAGTAGATCACAACACTCCCCAAAAAATCTTTAAAATAACTCAATGTCTTTAAAAAGAAATTTAGTAGACGAACTCTATAATAAATCTCGAAAATTGTTTGTGCATTGTAGATATGTAATGAAAGGAATAGTTGATCTTTTATGGAGCTGATTTAGGTAAAATGGGAAACTGTTCTACAGAAAATAGAAATTATTGATTATTGTAGACTGTAAATGATTCATTCTCAAAGTTTCTATGGTCAATACCGTTGAAAATAAAAGTTGCACTCGAAAAAACCTAGGCTGTGGAAAATATTTTTTTGAGTACCAAAAAACTTACAAATGGATGATTGTAAAGAATTTTTTAATAGATACTGGAAAATTATTTAACATTACTTAATATGAAAGCATCAATAGTAGAATGATTTAATAGATCATCCAAAGGAATTATGTGATGATGGTTCATATAAGTGTATTGAAATATACAAAGAATTACTTAATGTACTCGTATACAATATAAAAGCTCATCTCACTATTTAAATGTTTCCGATTAAAGTTAACTTAACAAATGAGAAAAAGCTCCTAAATATAATAATTTGAAGATGAACAAAATGTTGAAATTTAATGAAAGTAAAATATATAATTAAACAGGAAAAATCTAGTTTGGTTTGTGTTTTTGAAGGAATGATTAGGAATGATAGGTCTTAAGAAAGATATTTATCTTAATATACTGGAAATTCTCTAAACTTATTGGCCTGTATGAAATATTGTGAAAACTTAAGCGTTCAAAATAAATTAATATTCAGTAACACATAATATTATCACTTTTTATAGTGAAAATTGTACATTTTCCATTTCGAAAGCTCTAGCAAGCGAAATTTTAAAATATGCTCATGGGCTATTATAATAGATCTTCACTCTATTCATTTCTATAGCTATCAAATCTTTAGAAAATATAGACAAACTACATAAATTGGACTTAGATTTCCAATCTTTAAGAATGTATATGTGTATGAATTAGTATCAAACAAACTTACTGAATAAATATGGAGATCAACTGGAATCATGCTGAAGCATACAGAAATTGTAGAATGCAATATCAGCAGATCTTACTTTATATCTGTATCTGTATGAGTATAAAATAAATTTACAGAAAAAATATTGAAAGCATGCCGAAGCATGCAAATTTAAAAGAATTCCTCACGTCATATAATTTTGTAAGTAAAGAAATATTATGATTCTATGCTAAATGAAATACATAAATATGTATCTACTTTGTAAAAGAATAAAAAGAGCGAAATTGTAAATTCTAATAGTATAGATTTTTAACTGAAACACCACTACATCTCGGACGCTTGCATCACTAAGGACAAAAGCATGCTAAGACATGCATGTTAGAAAAATATAAAAACCTGATAGAAGGTGATAAGAACCTTTTTTAAGTGAGAAATGATTACATCTGAATGTGATACAACCCAGCCTACGTCAACAATAACTTCAAGGGGGTCAACCAGCAAACCTCATGTAGAAAAACTCGATGTAAGAATTCTCTCAAACATAGTTATTCTAATGTTTCTGACACTATGAAAACACCGACGGTGAATTTATGGTGGAGGTAACTGAATTATTTGAGATAGATTTTCTAGAATAGTTGATTATTAAACATGTATTTCTTTGTAGATGAAGTAATTTCTCTATACATACATACATATATTTACCTATATGTATATATGAATACGTTTAAAAATTATACAAATATTCTCTTTTTCAAGTAGTAAAATCTGAAAAAATAGTAGTGATACATTAAAAGAAGAAAAAAAAAATATTAAAAAGAGAGAATGAGTGATCAACTGATACGTACACTTTGTCTGACAGGTAAATAAAGCACACTTAAAAATATCAGAAATATATACACAATACGCTGAAATTTAATAAAATGAGAAAAAAAATCATCTAGAACTCAAATAAAAGCCATAGGCGAATGAAAATATATTATCAGTATGAAGTAACACAATTTGAGGAATTAAAATTTTAACATTTAATTGTCCCTTAACGCTGACAAAGAGTAGACAGATATGTTGACATAGAAAGTCATCTTGTATACTAGAGGAACCGTTGAGAGGCCAGACCTAAATTGTAAGAAAACGATTTTGTTTTCTGTTGATCGCTATTCAAGAAGAAAACAAGTTTCCTCATTATGATTTAACTAATTTAAAAGTACATTTAAATTTAGTCTCATATCTAAATGATGATGATCTTAACATAAAAATTAAAAATAAACGTTATACAATTCTATATTATATGTACTCGTATCTAAGATTCGAACAGAGCTATTATATGAAAGAATCTCAAACACTTCCAAATGCACTAAAGTTTAAGATAAAAGTTCCTTTTATTCAATAGCGGCTCAATTGATATAGAAATTTAATATGAAACAGTAAGCAATGATCTCAGCTACTGCATTTTTACTAATGATCGAATAATAGAAAGTCCTGGAAGTCTTATAAATGAAGTAAGGTTTCGAATGATTTTCATTACAAAAAAAAGTAGCGGATGTTTTTAGCAATAATGAGTATAACAATTTCATTATAAAACCACCATTTGATTTTAAATGTTTATCAATAAAAAAGGAAAGAGAAGCAAAGTGGTTAAAAAAAGCTGGACTGCTGGATCAGTTTCATTTCAAAGCGTTTATCATTTTTTAAAGCCAATGCAAGATGTTCTAAAATATATGAAAAACGTGAAGAAAAAATATGATAGTTGGAAAAAATTTTACACCGAAAAATTTCTAACGTTGACTATATAGGCTACATCAACTTTAAACAAATGGAAATAAAATATATTAAATATTTATACTATATTTACTACAACTAAAGAGGAATTAAATTTTACTTAAAACAGAAACTTCTCACAAACTTTTAAGTAAATACATCTAAAAATTAAAAGAACGTTTTTTTAATTTCAAATAAAAAAACTATCGAGATATTTCACATCTATACACAAAAGACCAGGCGAATATTTACAACAGCAACAACAGCACATGACAAAAAAAAATGTATTTAAACAGGGAGCCCCAGACTTATTTGTATGTACATACATACATACATAAAATCAATTTGTAGATCCATATGTACATATGTACACATATTATCAAATTTCTTACCCATGCTCAAGTATTTATTGGATTTTAACAATCACACTTACATATCTACATCATGACAACATACAAACCGTTCTCCAAGCTATTGACGCTTGAAGACGAAAGTCGAAGAAGACAAATGTACTTAAATAAACAAACTTATCACAGACCAGTCAAACTGTATCGCGCATACACACATACACACACACACAAAATCACCACGATCATACGCAAGAATTTTGCAAAATCTGAAATTAATATTTATACAAATATAAACAAATTTCTGACCGACAGACTTTAACACTGGACAAATTTAAGCTTGATAAAATATAAAGCAATCTCATCCTCCAATATGAAAAACATACTAGGATTATTGAAGTTCAGATATATGATAATATTTTCTAGCAAAAAATGTTCATATGAGAAATAATTTATTTCAACGTACATATAAATACTAGAGTGAGAAAATCACATACACACACACACATACTAAAATTCATCTACGAAAAATTAAACCTATTTCAACAACGCCCCTCCCCTCACAAATCACAGTCAGCCTAAAGTTCTTACAGATATATATACACAAAATCTCAAGGTAACATACAATCTATCAATCTCACAACCTAAATCACGATCAACCTTAAACTCATATAGACATACATACACACAGATACGTATACATATACATGAACACCTTCACCTCACCTCTCATTAATCATGATCAGCCTTAAACTCCTACAGATATACACACAAATTGCGCTGTTATATATTTCATGAACACTTCGCCCCTCATAAATCACGATAAGCCTTAAATTTCCTACAGATATACATACACAAATTCTCAAGGTCACATACAATCGCTCAATCTGAACAATCCAAATCACGATCAGCCTTAAACTTCTACAGACATACATACACAAAAATTTCTATAAACATATAAACTCCCAAATTCCTATAGATACATATTACAATAACACCCCCCGCCTACCTCAAATCAAGGACAGACTTAAACTGCTATATATAAATACATTCATACACATACACACATAGGCACATTCTATCTATCTATCACAACAAGACCCTCCCCCACCTCAAATCACAATCAGTCTTAAACTCCTACGAACATACATATACACAGATTCCCACGGATACGTATTACATGAACACTCTCACCTCACCTTTGATAAATCACAGACAGCCTTAAACTCTTACAGACATACATATATACATACATACATGTACACAGATTCCCACGGATACATATCACAACAACTCCCCGCCCTCCACCAGTCGATCTACCTCAAATACATCCCGCCCCCCACGAAGCCCAGTTTGATTTAAATTCCAACAAGCATATACGTCACCGAATTCTCATGGTTACATATTACAAAACACCCTCACCTACCCAAATCACGGTAAGCCTTAAGGTCTCACAATCTAGACACACCCCACCCTTCACCAATCACAGCCAGACTTCAATTCCTACAGCTAGACATACCCTCAAATTTTCCGTCGGCATTAGGAAAAATCATTTCCATGATTTTCCCGTCGGCATTTGAAAAAACTAAACATGTTTTCCCGTCGGCATTTGAATAAAATAAACATGTTTTCCCGTTGGCATCAGGAAATCATACACATATAAAAGCCTCAAACCTATAAACCCCTTAATGTATTCCTACAAAATATTCCGCACACAAATTCCCACGGATACATATTACAACAACACCCGCCCCCACCAAACACAGGCTGCCTTAGAGATACACCCGCAAATTCCCACGGTTACATGTTACAAAAGCCTCACCTGCCCAAATCACGGACATCAACAAATTTCCACAGTCTAACAACAATCATAACTTTCCCGTCGGCATTAGAAAAAATAAAGATGTTTTCCCGTCGGCATTAGGAAAAATCATACAAATATAAAAATCTTAAAGCTATAAACCCCCTTAATGTATTCCCACAAAATATTCCACGCACAAGTTTCCACGGTCATACATACATACATACATACATACATATACTTAATATAAATAAAAAAAGTTAATATAAACAAAAAACTCCTAATGTAAACAAAAAACACAGACGGACGGACGGACACACACACGTAGGTATCAAATTTCACAAATTTCCAAGAATTTTAAAATTTTAGCCAAAATTTAACAATTTCAGCAACAATTTAACAATTTCAGCCACAATTTAACAATTTCAGCCCACAATTTAACAATTTCAGCCACAATTTAACAATTTCAGCCACAATTTAACAATTTCAGCCCACAATTTAACAATTTTAATTGACCCAGAACCGCCAGTTCCCTACTACTTCGCACCGCTAACTATAGAGGATGTCCTTTATATTCTTTCGTTAAACAGACTATAGTACAAAAACCTACATTAGCTCCAGCTCAATCAGCTAACGTTTATTGCGCCACTTTTTCTCAAATGACCCAAACAATTACTTCACGTGTATCGTATGCCGATGCTGTTCATACAAATTTTATTCCCACACAAAACGTTTCACCGCCAAATAATTCAACAAATACAAACTCAAGCTTTAATTTTAGTCGCCTTGAAGTTACTATTGATAATCTGGTGCAAACTATAAACAACTTTAAAACAAACATGACTAGCTTGATGCCAGAAATGCTGCGAATGCAAAATACACTGCTTGAAGCAATTATAAATAAGCCATGAACAGTTTAAAAATATGTTTCTAGAACGCAAACGGCATTCGCACACACAAAAATTACCTCGAGCACTTCCTTACAGAAAAAAAATATCGATATAACATCATTTGACTTCGAGAAGCCCTATATATCAAAGTCAATACTCAAGCACTATATTCTTGACTACCTTTGTGAAGAATATACGCAAGCTACAAATATTTTCGTAGTAAATTTTTGTGCGAATTTCGTGATATCATCAATTTACTCACCTATTGGATTTGCAGTTACCGAAGATGAGTGTAAGAAGTTCTACAAATCGTTTGAATCTTGTTTCGTGGCACCTGGCGACTACAATGCAAAACATACGTACTGGGGCTCACGTCTGGTTACACCTAGAGGTCGAGCGTTGTTTAATACAATTCCAAAAATGGGCTTGGATGGCATTTCGAGTGGGGTGCCCACTTACTGGCCTACTGACGTACAATAAAAATATACTTATAGTATCAAACCAAAAAAGTTTGTCTGAAGTAGAACAAAACTAAGCAAATTAATCAACATGTGCATAATTAGTATAGAACAAACGACAATGGCAAGGCTGTTGTAAATTTAGAGATGGTAAAAATCAGCTTTCATTACAAAAAAGCTTTCAGCAAATTGCAATACGATGTATCAAAACAATTCACATATTCCATTTGCAATAAAATTGCGTATATAAAGCAGAAATCTACACCAACTCACACCACACACAGTGGACCAAACACAAAAGAATGCTGATGAGGGAGGTTTAGTGGCCTTAGAAAAACAGCCGGTTCTTCCATTCAACTACGTGTTTGTTAGAATATTTACAACTAACTTTGGTGTTATTTGTTCATTAATAATTATCACATGTAATTTGGATTAAAAAGCGATACGAACTTTAGCCTGATAAAATTATAAAATATAGAAACAAATGAAATTTGAATAATAATAACTAAAGTTAACTAAGATTTAATTAAATTTTTAATTAACTTTGTATTGTACATTTTAATGATTTTTATGTTAATTATGTGTAATAATATGCTCCTTGCAGGAATAAAAGGAATAAATATAATAATTAATTTGAATGCAAAAAGTTACAGTTTATAAGTTAGTTAGAACTAAAAATCAATATTATTTAATATAATTGGCAGAGCTATTATTATTTTAAAATACACATTTCAATGTAAAGTTTTGAAGAGATATGTATAAGGCCCAAATTCACAGTCATTAGTTAACTAATAGCAATAGTTTAACCACTAATATTTGATTCACAGTTCTTTGTTTAGTTAAACCACAAAATATCATTGGTTAACATATAGTTAGAAAACAGCTGTTTCATTGTAAACTTCATTAGTATTGTTATTTTGTGAAAACCAATATACTAATATAGCAGAGCTGTCAATAGTGAATAATTTGATAGGGTTACCATTCCTACTCATATTAAGAACTTTAGTTAAACAATGCAATGTGAATATGAAGTATTAGTTAAACAATAGTTACCATTTGAGTTTACTAATAATAAACTAATGACTGTAAATCTGGCCCTAAATGTAATAAATTATATTTACTTATGTATGATTGCAATATTAAAGTTTTGATCAATAATTAGAACCTTAGGTTATATCCAGTTTAAAACTTGTTTTCCTTGATAAACCTCCACTTCTTTCAACCATCTATCGACCTTTGATTGGACATATATCATTTCACCGTCAATTTCAAACTGCAAAGATACATAATTTAGTACACATATATATTAAGTACATATGTATATGCATATTTGTTACACTACCTGTACCAAATATCACGAAACTGCAAACGAAGACCAAGAGAGGGTATTGCTTCTCGAACGAATGCTAAATGAGTCTAAAATATATTAGTTTTTAAATTTACCTACATAAGTTTTCTGAGCAGTTCATTAAATTATTTTTTACTAAATAATAATAGGCATTTGACCTGCACGATACTGCCTCTTTGTCACCAATAAATAATTGTCTTTGTTGCTCTCAACTAAATCCCACTTTTCTAAGCCGATGACATTTATAATCGTCATCGCTCCGTCCAACCCTATCTGTAGTGTACCATGATTTAATTCTTTTAAACCAACACGCTATAGCATGAATGCACTATCTTACAGGCATGCACTAAACTGAGAAGGTGTCGAATGTCACCCAAAAAGTCAAACTGCACCTGATACTTTGTTGTGTGCCGCTGGCTATTGCATTGACACTTAAAGAATTCAAAGCCATGCATTGGCAATACACACTAAAACCTACAGTACACGGTATATGAAAAACCAAATGTGCATGTGGTTCTGACGTAATTTTGACGTCATCACGAACCTACATTTGCTACATGCCGTGTACTAGTAACATATGTACATGTAGATATTCACATGCTTACAGATGTGCTGCCTCAGAAAATGTGTTCGATTCGGCTACATGTGCCGCACTTGTATTTTGGAGCAAAAATACTATCAAAATTTTAAGGCCTGTAGCCACTCATAGTAATTTTAAAAAATGCACCTAACATACTGAAAACTCCTGTGACGTCATCGCCACATACGCATGTGGTTTTTTACATGCCGTGTACTGTAGGCTTAAGTAATTGTTATACCAAAATATGCCGCATGCTATTGTGTGTGTGTGTGTGGCGTATGTCACTTTCCACTATGGGAAAGAAATTTATTATTTAAAATGTATCATATCATCTTTTTTTCCCATAAAAAATTTTAAAATTATTAAACATTTAGAAATAAGATATTGAGTGAATTTTAGTAAATCACTAATTTTTATAATTTAGAATCTTCTCATAAGTAGTATATAAGTGAGACGAATTTGTAAAATAAAATCAATTACAAAAAAATAAGAAAATTAGTAAATAAAAAATATTCTTAGGAGCTCCACCAGAGAGCTCTAAGAAAACAAATAAATAAATTATTCTTAGGAGCTCCACCCGAGAGCTCTAAGAAGAAAGTAAATATAATAAAAGCATTTTATTCACTACATGGCGATCCTGCCATATTCATGTTTCTGGAAATACTTTTGAATTTACGAAGAAAAATGTCCGCCTGGCCAAAAAGAACAGGGAATTGAAGTAAAAACAATAAAATAATAGCTGCTCCGAAAAAGCCACCAAAAGAAGACAGCCAAAAAGAGCCAAGTATAATGAAGCCAAGGACACAGCCCCTCACCATAGAAGAGTACAGGAAAAGGCGTAATATAAGTACTTTTGTTCACCTCAAAATAGCAATTTTTAACTTCAAATATAACAGTTTTGAAGCATTTTCTCCATCAAGCCTATTACAGAGAAGGGTGTAAACAAAATCGGATTGAAGATTCCCCTGTTTGGTCATCTTTAAGTAAATCTAAAATGTGCAGTGAAATTATTTTAAAAAAATTCTTTTTATATTTTGGAACAATAAAGGTTGCAATGGTCAAAAATATTTCATTTTCCAAAAGTGGAAATTTTTAACGAGTGCACTTAGCGGGACGGCTTTAAACATACACTGCTGGGGTGTTTTGGGAGGTCAAATGGCTCAAAATGATATCCATTACTGAAGACAGGAATGGGATTTATTGTTGTCGCTTATTAATAATCGTAATTTTTTAAATTTGTTTTATTAAGGTCTGTTTGACCACTTCTTCCACCGTGCGACGTTTTCCTCTAAAGTTATACAGACCCGTTAATCTAGCACAAAAGGTAATTAAACTACGTATCTGATTTTTTTTAATGCATAATATTTGTTCGAAAATTATTTGTCCATATTAAAATATAAATACATATTCTTTAAAAATACCTCAAAATTGGAAGGGCACAGGATTTAGTTTCCATTCATTTAGTAGTTGTTTTATAAAAATGTTTTCTTTGATTCGGTTGTATAAAAAAATAAAATAATATCCTTTTGAAAATACGTCTATATGTTGAAGTTTTCATTAATACATTGCTCAAAAATTTTACGTTTTAGCCTCAAGTGGGCCAACAAAAATTTTAAAATTTAATAATGTGATATTGTCATATCCATGCAAGAATATATTTTTTGAGAGGACACTTTCTTTTGCCTGAGAATTGGAAGAAATATATTCATAAAACTGCAGAACCATTTCGTTCTATGTATTTGGAACATTTATTGGTAATATATATATGTATGTTGTATATATATGTTGTATATTTTAATATGATAATAAGCTTTTCTATGTATATTGAGAATATTTAAGAATGTAATAGAAGAAGTAATGAGGGAAAGAAAACTATATAAGCAGTTTCACCAAAATTTGTCTCTATATTGTTTGGAATAAAATGACTTTTCTGCAAAAAATTAAAAAGGAAAATTGATCATACTGTGTAGGAATCCATTTAATTCATTATAAAATTTGTGTTTCTTGTTTTTACTAACTTTAATGTACGCGAACAGGGGTGTGAAGTTTTTCTTCATAGAAAATTTTTCATATATTATTTTGCAGACGTAAAGAGAATCCAAATTAATGTCTATTAATTTCACATATAATATTCGTATTCGCCAATATTGGTTCTAATATTTGTATTCGTATTTGCGAATATCAAAAACTGGCATACGGCACATCACTAGTGTTGTGTTGAATTTAAATATGGATTTTTCTTGAATATATTAAAAGGATTTATTAAAAACTGTTCAAACTAATAACTAGTACCTATGTTTTACAAATTTAAACCTGGAGGGTCCCGTCGGAATCCCAGGTATTGACACTTCAACTGTCCAACTAACTTCAACTAACTACAGGGTGGGCCAAAAGAAACCAAGGGGTGTAAAAGTTTAATAACTTTTTTGTTTATTAACTTTTTTTTATTTTTTCTTTCAGATTATATAATATACAAAATGCAAATTTTTTTACACTAAGTATGAAAAATGATGTCTCTTAAATGACCACCGTTTTCAGCTTCGCACTGATGGGCTCTTTTTAGAGCCATTTCCATAACATCTTTCAAAACTTGTGGCTGTAGCGTTCGAATTTCTGCAACAATGTTTGCCTTGAGTTCAAGGATTGTGTCTGGCTTGTTCACATACACTCCCTCCTTCAAAAAACCCCAAAGAAAATAGTCGGGTGCTGTCAAATCTGGCGATCGCGCTGGCCAAATAATTTCCGAATTTCGAGAAATTATTCGCTCTCCAAAAATTTGAATTAAAAGTGCCATTGTGTCTCGAGCAGTATGGGCTCCGTCCTGCTGAAACCACATACCAGGTCTGTTTTCAAGAGCAGGACTTAAAAAATTTTCTATCATAAGCCGATACCGCTCTCCATTTACGGTTACAGCACTTCCATCTTAATTCTCGAAGAAGTAGGGCCCAATGACATTTTCAGATGTGATCCCACACCGTACTGTACACCTGATGGGGTGCAATTGGCATTGATGAATGGCTCTTGGATTTTGAGAACCTCAGAACTTACAGTTCTGCTTATTAACAAAGCCATTCAAATGAAAATGAGCTTCATTACTCATAATCAAATTTTCAATAAAGTTGATTTCATTTCTGGCCAACTCTTGAAATTTAACTGCAAAATTTAGACGTTGCTGAAGATCTGCGGGTTTTAATTCTTGGACCAATTGCACCTTATATGGGTATAACTGTAAATCTTTTTTTAAAATGCGCCGTAGTGACGTACGAGACATTTCTAGCTGAGCAGAACGCCTTCTGCCAGATGTTTCTGGTACTTCGTTAACACTTTGCTGTACTCGTTCAATATTTTCCGCAGTGCGACTTAAACGTGGTCTACCGGTTCGAGGCAAATCTCTTACGCTGCCATGTTGGTGATGACGATTAACTAAGCAACGAATCATCGCTTCAGAGGGCGAAATTCTGACGTTAAAATGTCGACGATATGCTCTTTGCGTTAAAATAATTGATCTCTGGTTTAAATAATAAAATTCTATTGTTCTGGTTCTCTGTTCAGTTGTGAACCTCTCCATTATAAATTCTCCAAGTGTTTTCTATATAATCTGAAAGAAAAAATAAAAAAAAATTAATAAACAAAAAAGTTATTAAACTTTTACACCCCTTGGTTTCTTTTGGCCCACCCTGTACAACTAACAACTCCTTAATAACAACTATCTTCTTGCTTTCTTAAAACCAGCTAATATATTTTAATATTAATATTTTACTTAACAGTTAATCTTATTATGCTGACTAGACAGTAACCTATTTCTTTGATATGTTTCTTTTGACCCAATTACGAAACATCGATATTGCTCAATTTGTCAACGCAACAAATTTAGGAAACAACCAAGTGAATGAACTGGTACGAGGGTTCTAAAATTCTGATTCACAACATCCCTCCCCCCTTGACGGAAGAAAATATCTAGTTATAGGTGTTTTCCAAGAATACTAATTGGGTCAAATGCTTGTACATATGTTATAAACTTAAATGTAGTTGATCTTATGCTATTCTAAGTTGCTAAACAGTAAGCGACACGGACTGGCAACACTAGTATGTACATACATATGTTAAAAAATCACTCTTCTAATATTAAATCTCCGCATAAGCTCGGATGAGAACCGCATTTTGGCCTTCAAGTGAATTACGTTAAGGGTTCACTATATACATACCTTTCACCCTTGTGTGGCTGGAATAGCCAATATAACTTTTGTGATTTCATATGATTGTGGCTTACAAATGGATTTCGGTATCGGTAACGGTACCAGTAATTAATTTTAGCGGTATTTGAATCGGTATCGGTATTTTTACAATACCGTTTGGCATCCTTGGGAAAACACAAATAATGCCCAAATAAATCATTTATAAACTTATTTTACATATTTTTTCAAGTTGGTGAATTTTAATAATTTTTTTTACTCTCTCACTCAAAAACAGGGAGAAACAAAATGTCAACAAAAA